>CM037464.1:15096126-15196980 GCA_021014325.1 Plazaster borealis | reverse complement strand
AAATAAAAGAAGCACAGTGTACAAATGTTTCCCATGACCTGGGGGTTGTTGACTTCCAACTTGAAGTATTTTGGATGACCTCGGCCCTGAAAAGTGGTCCTATTTGCCGAGAGGTGTATAGGGCAATTTTTCAAGATTGATGCTCGGACTTTTGGAAATTTACACAAGTACGGGGTGTTTTTATTTGAGGGGGAATAATTCGACGGGCCTTGGGACAATGTCAAATTGAGTAGAGGATAAAGGTTTATGAGTCAATGGATAATGTTCTCTTTACTGTAAAAAGCCGCGAGACTTTCAAGTATTTTTGAATATTTAGCGTTTTGCACTGTTGTGCTATGGGAGTTTATTTAGTGTGGTGCACCCTACATGAACCACTCGTCCTCCATGGTTCCATGGTTCATGAAGCAATACATAATACAAACACAATGGGAAAATACCGCATACCTGATCATCCGTATGATGTTTTTCCATAGCTAAAACATTCCCATTGATGTCACTAGACGATTTCTTTCGGGGAAAAAACCCTCGCCTCATAATTAGCATTAACAACATAGATTAGACAAATGTCAACGACCGATTTTGACAGTCTCAAAAATACCGGAGGGATGGAAATGTGTAGTGCTATTGGTCAGTTTATTTGGCGTTGTTAGGGAGAGGAAATCCACTGTCGGGTCGTTCAGCTAAACAATGAAGCACGCCCACAGCGACCAAAGACACCCAGGCGAGGAAAGATACCCATCCTGACGCCTGCAAAAATAAATATATAGATATATTAACAAAGAATAAGAACATTTCAGTATGTTATAGTACATAAGTTATTCAGACTTATTAAACAAGACTGGGTTCCTACATCTTGTCAAATGTAATATTGGTTCCTCGGAAAGTTTTGGTATGAAAACAAGAACTTGTGCATCGATTCAACTACTGAGGGCGCTATTGCGAGGAGAACTTTCAATCAATGAGAGGCACGGATAGGCATCGGCAGACGAGCCCGTTCCCTTTTCAACAGATAAATACAGTATAATTTGATATCGATATAAACGTCGATATATGTTAATATTGAGTTGAGCGAAACTTCACAACTTAATCTTACAATATTGTGCTCAGTCGCTTGACCAGACAATGTTTTTTGTTCAGTACATGGAAAACAAAATGGAAGATATGAGAGTATTACTGAAATGTACATCAGTCGAACAAAAATCATATTAATGTAATAACTTTTAAAAAGGATGTCGTTTAGCAGCAGAAAAATGTTTCCGTTTAAAGAACTCTTATCTTTGAGAAGAAGTAAACGAATTATCGCACAGGATGCCCCTCATCAATAAGAGAAATTAATAGAACACACATGTCATTGATATACAGTCATTTATATATTTTTGTAAACAAGGGGTTGGAACTTGTTCTATCTTTGCCTATCAACTTGAGCTTAATTCACCTGTCGCATATTTATAAAAAACCCTAAATTAATCTGATAAAGATCTTACCTCAGCTTTTGAATAATCTTCATAGAATCCAGAGCCGTCATAAATGTGCCAATCCACCATTTGAAATAACTCACAGCTTCCCAAAAAAAAAGAAGGGGGAAAAAAGGGACACACAAAAGGTGAATAGAAATAGCAGTTTCATGTAATTTGACACAAATTTTCAGTTTCTGTTCTGTATTGTTAATTATTTAATATGATCATTTTTAAAAGTGGGCCAAGCTTTTGAAACTCATCACGTAACTGTTTCAGATAAAATATCACTTCTTTGTAATATCCCCTCACCGTTATAAAATGCAAATCTATACTTCCCGCTTAAATTTGCATCCCCGAAGCTCTACTTAAACTGCATCACCAGCAGCAGTCCAGCATTCTCCTGAAGACGAACAGAGTATACTGTTCGAAACGTCGAGACCACACCGGCTCTTTTCAGAGCCAACACTCCTCCCAAAAGAGATTTACACAGGGTTGTGCCCACAATTTTACTATTTATACTTGGTTACTTCGCAAATCTATTCATAAGTCTTACGACTTCTTTCCAACTCACTCATAATTTGCGGTCAACACTTGAAGTGACCTAAAACCGTCGCAGAGGGAGTTTAGACCATGTGACAAGACGGCAGCTTCAGCCAAAATGAGTATAGACATGATGCTATACACTGGAATACAAATCACCCTTAAGAAGGATCTAAAAATAAATACATAAAAATATTTATTTAAAGGCACTGTACACGTTTGGTAATTACTCAAACAATATATTAGCATAAAAACTTACTTGGTAAACGGGGAGCTGTTGATAGTATAAAACATTGTGAGAAACGACTCCCTCTGAAGTAGCGTAGTTTTTGAGAGAGGGGTAATTTCTCACTAAAATGGTAAAATACTTCAGGCCTGAAGCCTTTTATTCCTATCTGAAAGCACACAAATTTGTACAACAAGGGTGTTTTTTCTTTCATAATTTTCTTGCAACTTCGATGACCAATTGAGCCCAAATTTTCACAGGCTTGTTATTTTATGCATATGTTGGAATACACCAAGTGAGAACACTGGTCTTTGACAATTACCAAACGTGTTCAGTGCCTCTAAATCGTAAAATTACATGAAACAATACGCAAAATGTACGTGAAAATGTTCAGTAATTGACGTCAGTAATTTGACCCTTCAAAGCCACCACATCTTCGAGATCGTGTCACCCAAACTCGTTATATTTGCCATCGTCGTGGTGGATTTTATCGTCGATAAAATGAACATGCAAATGGATGACAGTCATTGTCGTCGTCCTTGTCGTTGTCGAGTGAAATTAAGGTTCTTACATATCAAATCGTCCACAGCACAGTACGATCACTCGGTACACTCCATAGACGAATGCAATACATGTAGCGACCGACTGCACCGCTACGATGTAGGTACATCTCATTGTGTCGGACGCACCCAACTCAAAGTTGGTCAGTGATGTCCAGACGACCTGCCCACCTAGCACACAGTCACCATTAAAGGATTCCTATTCAACAGATTAATACAAAATAGAACTCATAATAAAACCTTGGATTCGCAATCCGGTGAAAAGAATTTGCAATCAGGGTCCAGATTCATAGAGCTGCTTAAGCACAAAAACTAGCTGAACACAACAAAATTATGCTTACCTGAAAAAAGGTTACCAGCTAAAATACCATTTCAAGTGGAGTATCTGTGACTGGTAACCTGCTTATTTTGCTTAGTAGAAATTGTTTAAGCAATATTTTCTGCTTCAGCAGCTCTATATGATATTGGGCCATGGCTTTAACACATTCTCAACCCGGTATACCTGCATTAATCTGTTTCTTAAGGGGATACTATGACAAGTGCAATCTTACTCTAATTAATTATTTGCATTTCCAACCGTGTCTCAATATATTGTTTCCAAAGATATCCCTGCTCTGGTTAATTAACTTAAAAAACACTCCACAACATTGAACTTGATTACTAACGCGTCAGTTTCTATAATGGGATACTATGACAAGTGCAATCTTACTCTAATTAATTATTTGCATTTCCAACCGTGTCTCAATATATTGTTTCCAAAGATATCCCTGCTCTGGTTAATTAACTTAAAAACCACTCCACGACATTGAACTTGATTACTAACGCGTCATTTTCTATAATTACAATACCATAGTGCTTTGCCTCGAAGAAGTATAATAATGTTTAAATTTCTAGTTATTTATTTAATTATAAGCTTATTTATTATTTGGTAATCAAACGATTTACTTCTCTAGAGTGATTTGCACTGTTAGCCAGCAGCTCAGAGAAAAGATAATGAAGAATTGATATGATGTTCAAAAAGTTCAATAACTCCATAACAAGGCCTTCAAGACGTAAACTTTGCATGACAAAATCTGTCAAGAAACAAATTTTCGTAAGTCATCCCTAAATGTGACTCATTGGGCTCGACATTCAATATTACTTTCAGAATTGCATTGACCAGGTCCTATAGTAAACACAAGCTGACAAGGCCCCCCCCCCCCAAAAAAAAAAAAAAAAAAATTCTAAAGGTTATAATTTTTCTTGTAACTGTAAAATATTGTTTGTTTTAAACAGCTTTTAATATTTGACAATTTTGTGTTACTCTTTTATGGAGAAATTTATGAACGTCTGTCTTCATGTAAGGGAAGTGTATGCAACAAACTATTTTAGCAGTGGATGATTCATTCCAATCCGTTTTCAAGTAGCATTTGGTAAAAGAATTCTACCAGCATATGAAACTTGAAGTTCATTTTCGCACCCCTCCCAAAACTGGAGTACAACAACATCGGTTATATTTAGAAGTTACCATCATTTGAAGTTTGTTGTTGTTGTCATACATTTATTTAGAAACATAGTCCGATTTAAAGGCATCGTACACATTTGGTAATTGTCACAGACCAGTGTTCTCACTTGGTGTATCCCAACATATTATGCATAAAATAACAAGCCTGTGAAAATTTGGGCTCAATTGGTCATCGAAGTTGCAAGAAAATGATGAAAGAAAAAACACCCTTGTTGTACAAATTTGTGTGCTTTCAGATTGGGAATAAAATCTTCTTGCAAGAAGTTTTTATTATTTTAGTGAGAAATTACCTCTTCCTCAAAAACTACGTTACTTCAGAGGGAGTCGTTTCTCACAATGTTTTATACCATCAACAGCTCTCTGTTGCTCGTTACAAAGTCAGTTTTTATGCTAATATATATTTTGAGTAATTACCAAACGTGTACAGTGCCTTTAAACAAGGAAAATTAATTTCGGACAAATGTAAAAACTTTAAGCAAATAAGCTCTAAATGCATACAAATTAAATTAATACGTATTGGGCCTACTGAAAGTAAAACTAAACTGTTAACATTTGCGCTAAGATGTCTCTAATGTGCATGTGTCGTTCAAACGCCGTTTCCGTTTACAGTCAGTGTTGAAGACTGATCCTTAAACGATATACCGGTATAAATACTCGAAAAGTTGTTTTTATTATAGCAAAGAGTGTGCACAAATTTAGGTGTAATAAGACCTAATTGTTGTTGTTGTTGTTGTTGTTGTTGTTGTTGTTGTTGTTGTTGTCAGTAATTAGTTGTTTTTCTTTTTTAATTAAGCGATCAAGTGTTTATTTGTATTGTATTTTTCATTTGTGGACAGCGATGGACCTATAAATAACCAAATCAGATTTGTCGAACAAAAAAGCACAGTGTGCATTAAGCGCAAAAACATCACAAACATTTATGAATAATTTATACAGGTGAACATATTCATTAGATTCAAAACAACTTACCGATTGTCTACCCGCAAGTACAGCCACTACGATCCCCGACGCCATCGCCATTATAAGTAGTGCCACCTCCGTTACAGACAGGACATAAAACAACATCGCCATCTTGTAAAAATGTCCTCTAGGTTTTCTCTCTTCAATTAAACTCTTAATCTTCCAGGGTAAAAGATGGTCAAACTTCAGCCAAGATTTGTAGTAGCAGTCCGATAGCAAAGACGTTGATGGGCGGGATTAAAATGGTTGTATGTGCATCGTATGACGATTCGCTGAGTAATCGAACCTTTGTGCCTCAATAGAAACTTCAACCAAGACTTTATCATTGGAATAGTGTACAATGAAGTAGTCGATACCGTGATAGTTTGATGTTATCATTTGTATCGACTCTGTAAAAGCACGCCTTTGTTCATTGATGTGCTTCACCTTGAACAATAGCTGTCAACATACTTAGTTATGTATGTTTATACATAAGTCAGAACCAGTAAAAAGAATCAGGATATATAAAAATAACATGAGTGCTCTCACTTTGTTTTATCGATAGTCTTGCATTGACGTAATCGGTTATTCGGATTCGTTAGTTGCATTTACACAAGTATTCCGACATAGCAGAATAATGATCATGTTCCCTTCAATTGAAACAACTGACTCACATCCCGGTCGTGGTTGCCCGTGCGACCCTCAAGAATCCAGGGACAACTATTTCAATTTCCTGAGAAGGGGATCTTATCCACATGACCTCAAGCTTTAAGGGTCCGTCTGGAATCATGTATTCGGTGTAAATTGGTCTTAAATGCCAATATCCTTTGGTTTGTAACGTTGGTCTGTTGTAGCGGAAGACTGTCAAGATGGATTGTAAAGCATTGTCAAAAGAGGCAAATGTGGTTAGTTAATTAAAAAAGAGTATGCATAGGTATTTTGACGCACAAACTCGACTGCAACCATTTATACAAAGCTTGTATAAATAACATGTAATTCCTACCCCGATATTTTGCCTGGAAACCCATCAATACTTTGACTACGACCAAGCAAACAAATTTTGTGTTAACATTTTAAAAAATCACTACCTGTTAGCGGATTATATCGTTTGAAGACACATTTAAGAGGGATTGTGTACTGTACGTTTGGTAATTGGAACCAAATATTTGTTTCAATCCTATATAGTTGTAGATATATACCATCAAACTAACCTGTGAAAATTTAATTTCAAAAGGTGGTAGCGTTTTTGAGATATTGCCGAAAATCTGGAGCGGTTTGTCCACGCAGGAAGAATAATCTGCACTTGGAATACAAAATCTGAGAAACGTTACAGCAGAAACGCTTCTCAGATTCAAAATTTTTGGGATAAAAAGTGATATCTTTTTCCATAACCGCAGTACTTCGAGGTGAATGGTTTCTCAAAATGCATTATACTATCCAAAGCTGCTGTACTTCTTACCAAGTAAGTTTTTATTGCCATTAATTTTCAGAGTCATTACCAAACGCATATACAGATCCTTTTAAAGCTTGAAAAGATACAATACCGGTAAGTAATAATATTGAAACCGTTGTATTTGGTTTGAAATTCAACAAACGCACGTGTTGCACATTTTTAAGGACACTTTATTTTTAGAGCACTTATAATGGGCCAGTTAAATCCATTGTGTCGTTCTTCAAAGGAAGTAGTGGAAATGAATTCATTATGATTTGAGGTGTGTCGTAGCTTTTATTTCAAAATAAACCGTATAACGATCCGTTCAAAATACCTTGCAATAACATGTGCACGTTGTGTGTGATCGCACCTAATTAACATGTGACACTTGTACAATTTTTTTTTGTATTTTGAAGACCCTAAATGGAAAAAAAGTATAAGTTATTGGCTTTTTTAGGCTATCCTTGGATAATATTCCGCAATTTTTCTTTCTTGTTTTCTACTTTTGTTTATTTCTTTTCCATTGTTATCCTCCAGTTACTATGTATGTATTTCTTGCCAAGTTCTTGTTGTGTTTTATCCGAATAAATTCAAATCAAATCAAATCAAATTCTTGTATAAGTAAACCAACTTACACTGCATGTTATGAAATTCATTATTCCAGAAGCGATTTAGCTCATAATTATAAGCCTATACGCGTATTTTATTGTCCAATATAGACCTTATGCATTGACGTCATCCAGCCGCCATCTTAGAGGTAAACTGGTGATGAAACAATGGAAACGCGCAGATTTGTACGCACAGCGCACAGGATTGGCCAATGAACAACCTCCATTTGACCTCTAGGCGAGGGCGCCCTACTCAAATGACGTCATGTGCATAAGGTCCATTCACAGCCGAGTTGTTTTTGTTTCTATAGTGCGTGAAGGGATTTGGTTTATACTGGTACTGCAGCACATCGATAACAGCATTGTTTACCTCTGCGACCACTGAAATTAAAATGATTGTCTTCAAAGGTAAATCCCATTGTGTTTTGATCGATAAGGAGATTGCACAATCCCACGCCTATCGTTTTACCCAATGATACAAATAAAGCAATCAATTTCAAACGCTTCTTGCAATGTAGAACATTTCAAAATAAATAGAATCCAACTAAATAAAATAAAACAACCTCAACCATTACCCAGTGTCTGATTGATTTTGTACACGTAAGATGATATTATATATTTATTGTAGGTTGGTTACAAAGGGATACAATTTCCCCCAGAAAAGCTTTTATAGGAACGAAACTGTAAAGGAAAAGAAGCAGATTGTATGACAGTAGCGGTGCAGTCGCTCAGTTCCCGTGCAGAAAGAAGTTCACCCATTCCAAGTTGACTGAATTTGATATTGTTCTCTCAGTGGGTAAGTCTAACCTTATTGGGCGTTTTCTAAATCATTCACATCTCTGTTTTGGAGAGCACTTTCGTGAAATGTTCGCAAATGTGAGAGAGTTGGGACATATGGAGGGACCCGTTCTTGGGTCACGTGGTTGCTGGAGCTATTTTCGGTTCAAATGTAGCACAACCCAATGTGCAGTCTAGTCTGGCACCCTGTCTGGTACACACATGCGTTTTGGGGGACTAAAAATTGCTTCAAAATCAAACAAGTTCAAAGAAACAAACCACAAATTCTTTTTGAAAACAGCAAAAATATACACAACTGTAGTCGACTAGTCGTGCACTATAATGAGTTGTCAACGTACGCGTTTGATCCATATCAATAGTTGATATTAGGTGACGATGAGAAAGACATCAACCTCCCATTCTCAGTTAAATCAAGATAACTTTGGTGAAAGGACAAAACGGGGTGGGGAACTAAATCACCGATTGTTATTATTAAGTTATTATACTATGCTAATACATAAAATGTCAGAAAGAAACGTGGTTTTTGAAACAACATTTACAATATAAAATGCTTTATTTATTCTATTTAATTCGTTTTACACAGTATTTAAGGGGAGCTATAGTCTTGGTGTAAAGGTCTAGAAGAACTTCAATTTCCGAGCGACAACTATGAATAAATGCTGGTTCTTCCTAACAACCCCTTCAGTGTAAAAATCCTTATCGATATCTTAAGATAAATAAGCTTGCATGTCAATTTATGATTGATGGTGGAAATTTAGTCTTGCAATATACATCGACCAGAACGAAGTTCGAAGCCGTAAAACACAATTTTGTCCATTTTCGAGTTTCGCATGACGTATGAACTTAATTTATTTTACTTTCTCCTAAAGGTTTGAAATGACCACTACTACGTCAGTACACGTCATCTTAATAATGATGTCGTTATCCCAATTGGTGTTAACGAGCAGAAACCACCCGATGAGGGCGTTACCAGAACGCAAACGTGCCGCTAGCTGTTCTGATTACGACAACGCCACCCGCGAAATCACTCGGAGTACCTTGCAGCAGTACGACATGGAGATTGTGAATCTGGCCAACCAATACCTGGGGACGTCTGTTTTGTTTCCTGTTCGTTACCGTAAACTTGCCAAAACCTTCCAAAGTTTAATACGTAACAGAGATTCGTATTCTGAGATCGATTCGCTGGTAACCGACATCACACGAGCCATCCAAGATGCGGTCTATGATTTTGAAACATCTTGTCTGCCAATGACTCACGGGAAACGTAGTGAAGCATTAAACACAGTGGATTTGTAAATCAAGTTGGCACGAACATCTTGTTTTTTTAACTTTTAGCAAAAATATCTTACCGTAAATATCAAACCATTATCTGTACTATTATATAGGCCTAGATAGTTATCACAAAGGAAAGAAGTATTTTTTTCTTAACAAATGGTACTGTCAGTTAAACAATATCCATAACATTAATATAATGATATTTTATTAGTTGTTAGTTTACAATCTTTTTGTTCGTTTAGAATTTCATTGTTTTTATTTCATTTCTTTATTTTTTTCCAACACACAAAGAATAAGTGATGAAATAGTCATGTATTATAATTTACATTATATTATAATAATAAGAAAACATAAGGACATTTGGATAATTGTGTGAGGATGGAGGTCTCCAAGAAGCATTAGCTTGTCGAGTAGAGACCCCACTCGATACAAGAACAAAAACAAAGAACAATACAGCAATATATTGATATAAATACAGCAGAATCTTGTAAATAGTAACTAAACATACACCGGCTCCAAACAACCCAATCAAATATTCGAGATATGATGTAAATTGTTGAATGGTCGTTGCGAGTTTACAAGGTGGCGAACTACTTCTTAGTATGAAAGTTTTACCACTGGGGCGTTATATTATCATACCCGGGTTGATTGTTTCGGGTAAGGTGGGTGGGGTTCTTGGTTTGCTTCTCTTGAAGACACAGTGAAGAACTAAAGAGAGTGCTGTCATTATCAGCCAGAGTATCACACAGATCCAAGAAGTTATCTGTGCAAGATGACAATGACACCAATGTTATTGCAAACATAAGGTATACGTTTGGTAATTGGAAACCAATGTTTGTTTCAATCCTATATAGTTGTAGATATATACCATCAAACTTACCTGTGAAAATTTCATTTCAAAAGGTGGGTAGCGTTTTTGAGATATTGCCGAAAATCTGGAGTGGTTATGTCCACGCAGGAAGAATAATCTGCACTTGGAATACACTATCTGAGAAACGTTACTGCAGTAACGCTTCTCAGATTCAAATTTTTGGGGGATAAAAAATGATATCTTTTTCCATAACCGCAGTACTTCGAAGTGAAAAGTTTCTCAAAATGCATTACACTAACCAAAGCTGCTGTACTTCTCACCAAGTAAGTTTGTAATGCCATTAATTTTCAGAGTCATAACCAAACGTACAGAATGCTGTATGTGAGACTTTTGTGGACGCTGTGTGGCAGCAGACGTTAGGCCTATCGGTTAAATCCAATGTTTTCTGGAAAATGTGCGCATGCTCAGAAATACGTAAACTTTGAAAATGTACCCGGTATGCCTGCAGCGTCTGCCTTGCGTTCTAAAAAATAATATTCAACAGTTCGTCTGTTATCATTGTAAGAACCAGTCCATTAACAATACTGGTTAGTACTTGTTGGGAAACCGCTACAACCACAATCCCACACAACCTCTTCCTGTCTGTCACTTCAAAACAAAAACTCCCGGGCCTGGAAACAAGGTGACGTGCTGTAATAGACATTGAATACCCACGTGTTGGACAATATGTAATATGATGTAATGAAGGCGGGTTACTGTACCTCAGCTATTTGCATATTGTCATAGAAATGAGCACCATCCACGTCCCCTGACCAATTGATTGATTCTTGGAAGTGTCTGCACCTGTAAGACCACAAAACTTTGCACATTTCTACAGAGTAGTTATTGATTTACGAACACAAACTCAATCACAGGAAAATAAATCGGACAGCTCTTTTTTGTTTCCTTTTTAAAGTTGTCTTATGCATTAATTATGTTTAATGTGTTTTTGGTTTGGTTTGTTTGTTGTTGTTTTGGATGAGATAATTGGAAGAAAAAAGATATGTAACTTACGTGGTTGCATATGTATGAACAGCAAACATATTTGAGCAGAACGTGTTAATTCCGACAGTGATAAGACACGCATCAACCAACAGAAGAAACGTCAAAACTCCAAATAAGATACTGAAGACGAAACGTCCAAATGTTTGGCTTGGAGAAAAAGGGTGAATAAACAAAACAAAATATGAATATTAAAATAATACTGCAGTTTGTGTCAGTGATAGATTTATCTAGCATAGGAGGGCTCATTATTATATTTTACAAAGAAATTGATATTTTTCAGAATTTAAAGTGTGGATACTTTTTTTCACATTGACAGGGGATTGATAAAAGGAGAGAAGGCAAACCAAACAATTAAAATAATACGGTAATAGATACAAATAAATAAATAAATAAATAAATAAATATATATTGTACTCATTTGATAAGCATCTTGAATAACTGAAGCTGTATAAAAGGAAAAAATAACAAATAAATAAATAAATATATATAGATAATGGTAATAATAAAATAGCAACACCCCAAACCATATCAGCCTTTGTCATTACGTCGTTTTGAATTTTCTTTTAAATTGTTTACATTATGTCCGTACACTTTGTATTTCCTCCATTAGTTCAGTATAGATTTCATCTGTTTGTCTGTCTGTTACTTCAATGCTTGGTCTTGTTCAAAGAGAATGACAGATTTGTGGTTTCTGGAAATATGTTCTCTTTATTTTTCATTCTTTATTCGTTTCACTTAAACAAATTCCCCTTAATTTTGGGATAAATGTTAGCTTATTCCAAAGTTAGAGCTGGGTTTGTTAATATTTAGCTCAGAAACAACCTTCTTCTTTTTCTTTGCCGTTTGGTACCATACCTTATCAGTAGAAAAAGGATGTATGCGTTTTCATTTGACTATTATAAGCCGGTGTGGCCGTATAGGTTTTGTCCCCCCCTCCCCCGGAGATTCTGTCCCCACGACGAAATGTGTAGAAATTTCGACTGATATAGAACACTCCCTTTTGATCAAACTTCCTTCAGCCCTTGTTAAAGGTATCGTACACTTGGTAATGACTCAAAACAAATATTAGCATAACAACTTACTTAGTAACAGGCAACGGAGAGCTGTTGATAGTATAAAACATTGTAGGAAACGACTCCCTCTGAAGTAACGTAGTTTTTGAGAAAGAGGTAATTTCTCACTAAAATAATAAAAACTTCTTGCAAGAAGTTTTTATTCCTATCTGAAAGCACACAAATTTGTACAACAAGGGTGTTTTTTTCTTTCATCATTTTCTTGCAACTTCGATGACCAATTGAGCCCAAATTTTCACAGGCTTGTTATTATGTTGGGATACACCAAGTGAGAACACTGGTCTGTGACAATTTTCAAACGTGTTCAGTGCCTTTAATTGACTGTATGGGGGACACATGCACACACACCGGGGGACAGAATCCCCTATGACACTGGTGATCCATCGATTGAAAAAAGAGGGATTGGTGTCTTACATATCAAACTTGCCGCTGCAGAGTACCAGGATACGATATCCAACGAATACAAAAGCAAGCAGAATTCCAGCAACATGGATGAGCAAGCAGAAGTTACATCGTGATATGTTGGAAAAGTGGACCAAAATCTTGTGGAAACCGAGGTCCTCAACATCAGCTTTCAGTATACACTTGTACTCAAACTGACTCTGTGATCAAAAAAGATTTTCCAGAAACTTAAAAACAAAGAAGGGTGAAGCATCCTTTTTTTAAAAGAATTTTACTACAATGCACCTCTTTGTAACGGCACCATTAAACTACCAATCTGAAACAGTGAATCCAGTGATCGTATGATAGTTAGACTATAATTATCATATCGAGAATAGAAATGCACGAAAATTCACACTTTCCCTAATCCAAGGTGATTTTCAGAACAAAAAATTATTCTGTGCTACTGTTTTGAATGAATGTTGATACAGACCCCGACACATCCCCGTTTCCCTTGACCATACCCATTTAGGTCCATTGTCTACTGGTGACAAACACCTGTCACGGTGGTGCGCATGATACAGTATGCCCCCCCCTCTAAATATTGTTACATACCGTAGTAAGACCGACCATTGCAGCAGCAGCCATGCCACACCCCAAAGCCACCAGCAGAAGACCAATCTCCACCGCATTGATGATATTGCCGCACGCAGCCATTTTCAATTTCCGTTTAGATCTCGACTGTGATGTTATGGTTTGCGATCGTTATGATACTGTGTAGTCCCTCTTTATAAATACGAAGATGGGGCCTAAAGTCCTTTAGTAGGGCTTGTTTGCAGAAACACAAGTGCGTAAATCAATTTGTTTTCATGCGCAATGATGTGTACATTGACCCTTTTGTACACATTGCCAAACCTTTGGATTCGTCTGAACGTAGAGATTTTGTTAGCCATTTCAATTCATAAGCACGTACTAAAACATATTTCACATATAAAGCATTAACTTTGTCACTGGTTTACTTTTTTATTCTCGGCTGAGCTTTATTTGTACGTAGTTTGTTGACGTCAGCTGCACAAAGTATGAGGTTCAGGATGGGTGGGCCAGGGTTAAAAATCGTTTTCAGTTTATTTATCTAAATAAACAAAAAATCATTTTCTGTTTAGGTTATTTCCGTTTGTTTATGACATAATTCCACCACAATCCTCATCCAATCACACCGGAATGTTATATTATTGCAGAAAACCACACAATACACAAAATCTCATAACAAGTTTTTCGAGAGGGGACGATCCAGTGCCGCGCTGCCTCATGCTGGCACGAGGTTGACATGACGTCTACACAATGACGCGCGCACACGCTCAGAAATAGAAACAACGCAAACGCTCGTTATTTTTATACGCGCGAAAGCCAAATTCAGAGCTAAATAACAATCGAATCTTAGGCCTAATTTGATGAGTCGAGAGAGTGTGATCACGTGTTGAGGTTACGTGAAAAGAAAAGCTAAAAAGAGAGGAGATGGAAAAGAATATATTGCAGCCTGGCCAATAAACTACCCCCAAAATGCTTTAGGCCTATCACTTTCGGAAAGGAGAATGAAAACAAGGTAAAAACTGATGTACTCGTATGGGCTTATGAATTATTGAGACCTACCGGTATGCTAACGTTTTGGTGGTCATTATAATGCTTCACTTGTGGTGGTTCCATTTTGGTATATCATTGATATATCATTATTATCAATTACAACAGCTGCATGATGATATAACTTCACCTTGCACATACTATTCTGGTATGCTGGTATAACTTACTAAGTTGCTACACTTTCAATGACTGATTGCACGAACATGACATTTGGATATTCTTTATCTTGGTTGAGTCAAATACAGGGAAATGCCGTTAAGGTTACAACTTGAGTAATACAATTAACCATTATTTCATCTCTTCATCATGGAGTACAGACTTGTACTTCTGTTTATCACATTAGCATTGAATAAAACTTTTTGGGGCATTGTTTGTACATAGGACCTATGAATAATGGAGGTTCCCCGAATATGATAGAGTAGTGCGACCTTCTTGTTTTTTTAGAAAGTGACTGAAGTGTTTCCTGTCATCACCCTGGGTATTGGAACGGCTATGTCGCTATTCTCAACCAGTGTCTTAGGGCTACCAACCAAGGGATGGCGCTTGTTTGATGTGGAGACGGCCACGAAGCGTAAAGCAGACAACGACATCAACGTCAAGATGTTGCACTGGGAGTTGGAAAAACAGATGAAAATCTACGAGGAGATCAAACGCCGGAAGGTACAGAACCAGCTCCGGGATGACGCAATTATCAATTACAAATGGCTTCGACGGGACGCCCCCATGCGTCCAGAATTAGAGATGTCAAACAGTATGAAGCGGGAGTTTCAAGAGCTATGTGAGCGAACGAGGGCGTCTGACATGAATCAAATAACGACAAATCTAGTGAGATTACTTCAAACCAAAGAACCAGCTCCAGAGGACGTACCGGGAATTTTCGTCAACGTCCTTCGTTCATTTGTACCTGACGATGACGTAAAACGAAAACAGAGCATTGTTCAAAGATTATTCTCCGGAACTTTGAGGCGTTTAGCAAGAACAAACAAAATCGATCCAAATATTGACACAGAAACAAAAGTAACACGTACTACGATTGGAGACGTTGAGGGCAGTACGCCTTGCAGAGATCACCTGCTTTTTGCAGGTAAGAGCAAGCTGCATTGTCTAGTAAACTTGGAAAACGAGACTCAACCGATGACAAACTTTGCCTTGCCGTTTAGTAAACGTGTGAGAAATTACGCAGATACAAGCTCTTTATGCAATGCAGGCAATACAACGACGCATCAATCAGATCGAGAAGCCTGGACAAGTTGCATTGAAGAAGTGACACCAAATCCAGAGAACCTTCACTACCAAACCACCCGAAACAATGTCTTAACTGAGGCTGGTTATTCACGTGTAGCAAGTGATATGGAGGTGGTTGACCTGGCTTCCGCCTCGTCCTCAGAAGAGGGTCTTGTGGATAAACACGGTACAAATACGTCATTGCCTGTGTGAAGACTTTACCAATTCCTGTATCCATTTTACTCTCGACTAATTGAATTTGAAACAATTACTTTTAGTCTGCCAAAAGTAAATAATTGTTGAGATCATGCCCATAATAGTTTTATGTTTCTGAGGGGTTGTTGTATTGAGCTCAGTGTACAATTTTTTGCTTTACATCAACCTTGGTTAAAGACGTTACTCTTTGATATTAATTACAGTTTATCAAATGCAACATTTTTATATCATTGCCGGTGCAAATCCCTTTATTGTTGGAATCCAACTATCTCAATTACTATCACACTAATTTCAGAAATAAAGAATCTTTACAAATACGTAATTATGAAGACAATTTATGTAGATCATGAGACATGATTTTAATATAAGAGACCTTGAAATAGACGTTTCCAGCCATTGACAGTGGCAAACAAATAATAAAAGTGTACACAGAAACTGCAAAAAAAATGGTCTATATAACTTTTGTAATAGCCCAAATTGCTAACTTCTCTGTCACTAAGAATGTTCTGTCACCTTTTCTCATTTATACGTTTTATACAAAACAGCTGAAGCATATGCAAGAGTTTAAAATTTGCAAATATAAACATTGACGAAGAGTTTGGTACTTTACAGGTTAGCATTATTTATAGTCGTGATCGACTTACTGATACAAAAAACGAGTCGGCGGAGTTTCACACTTTGAAAGATCAACAATGATTTGTTATTTTCCATCTGGACTGGAGTTCACAAAACTTGAAATTGGATGACAATTCTTGCAATTCATTCAGCAAAATGGTCTGATTGTAATATTAATTATATTTGGTTCATTTTCGAAAATTAAGTATGGAGCTGTACTTAAAAAATACAACATTGTCCGACATTTTGATATTATATCAATGGTGGACTCTAGGTGACAGCAGACAGGTCATTTGCCTTTTTTAACGTAATTTTGAGCATGCGCATGCTTCTGCGGACAATGGATTTATGTTAATAAGTCTACTGCCACCTTGCATCCCCAAAAGTCTTCTTTTACTTTCAATAGCATTAAAAAATGGAAAATCGTCAGCAGATCTATAACGGAAGTAAAGTGTGCCATTTAAGCTAAAAAATGGAAAATGGAAAGCGGATTATTCAATTTTTCGTTAAAACTAAAAAGTGTTTTGTAAACGGAGTGGTGTGTCGACTGGGTGTAGACTACATGATCGTTGCAGCGTGCTGCACGGCCGCTCTTTTTGCTTGGCGTTTCAAGTCTTTAGCCTCCTGTGCTTTCTTTGCGTTGTCAACAAAATTCTAAAAGAATAAAAAGTATAATCCACACATTGGTCAAGGAGATAGAATTTTGAACATGTATGCTACAAATTTGACACAGTTTTGTTTCCCTTACCATGAGATTTGTGCTCATGAAATACGGCTTGGAGATTCCGTCATTTCTTTCACAGTCTTCGCAGAAACAGAGGAACAGCGTGTCAGTTGCCATCTAGAAAAAAAACCCGTTGTCAACAGAATACTTCAACTCAATTCAATTCAAACTCTTATTTATTTCCATACTTCATGAACATTTCAAACAATACATGCAAAAAATATATGTATATATATTAATCATAATAATAAATACAAAAAATAAATTATTTTTTTTACAACAGAAAATTAAATAAGTATTGCATCTTCTAGAATCCGGGGCTTGTGGTGAGATGCCTGGTTGAACAAAGACAGAAATTATGAAACAAAATAATAAAAAGTGCTATTTTAAACAAACAAATTGTTGATGACAAAATGGTACAATTTTGTTTCATCCATAACTTTACATTTTGTACACCACACATAAAGAAATCAACAACAATGTGTTGTATATCAGGGTTCAAATGTCTTGAGTATAATAGTTACCTCATAAACGGAAAGGAAAATGTGGCTGAGAAGAAAGGCAAAGATGGCGGCCAGCGTGAGCGGTACAAACTCGTAATGTATGTCAGGCTTATTCTGTAAAAACATAAACAATTCACAATTATGTTTCTTTGGCCGTCAAGGTACCTTTAAAAGCCATCTCGGTGATAACACAGTTTGGGTACACGCAATAGTTATATTTGGTGAATTTTTGTCATCTTTTGCTTCTAGTCTCCATTCGGTACTTCATTCAGCACTTCATTCATTGATTTTTGGTTATCTCTGAGACTACTCTCAGTAATATTATTTGTTTAGGTCAAAGCACATGCTTCATTATAGGGACCCATTCCTTACAAGCTGTGCTTTCTTATGGGTTTCTCTACAGTCTCACTCCCTGTTTATAATAATACTGTATTGTATTTGACTGTTATACTTGTGAATACTGTGGAAATAAATGAACTGAACTGAACTGAATTCAGCCATGACAATTTGAAGACAACGCGTGTAAATAAAATGCTCAGCTCATGTCTGGTTAAGAGTTTTGAAATGTTTAAACTTGTCATAAGTGACTCAGTGTAAACGGATTGACACTTTGGCTGACTTTGTGTTTACAAAACGGCAACATATAAACCACTGTCTCAATGACTGTCAAAAACAATGAGCATAGAATAGCCTTGTATATACACCGCTTTGCATTTTTATACAATTTTGGCAAACAATGACTGTTCTGCTTGTAAAATACTGATTTACCTTGAAGAACTGCATACCGATGACAACGACTACGGCCACAACTACTGCCTTGCCGAGAAGAAGAACAAAATCACCCACGGAGTTGATGGCAGCAACACGCAATACGTTGGACACGAGTATTGAGAACGCCTTTTGTGCAGCTTTACAAAAACT
Source organism: Plazaster borealis (assembly GCA_021014325.1). Taxonomy (NCBI): domain Eukaryota; kingdom Metazoa; phylum Echinodermata; class Asteroidea; order Forcipulatida; family Labidiasteridae; genus Plazaster; species Plazaster borealis. The sequence goes on along the minus strand of CM037464.1, from coordinate 15,178,491 downwards.
GTACCCGTAGATTGCTGAATGCATATTATATGAGAAAAAAATGTAGTAAACATGAATATATATGTTTACTGCCATCACTGATTTTTTATTTTAATAGCACTTTTGGGTTTTGTTTCAATGTGCCAAAACACCAGGTCAATTTCGTTCCCAAGGATAGCGCCGCATCGTCCCCACACTTCTTGCATGCAAGTAATTTTAGGACAAGAAATCCGGGCGATATCAAAGAGCAATGGGAACACCGTTGGGTGAGCGCTACTCATAAACAGCGGCTCAAACGTGTAAATCAGTTTCCAGTTACATGTCATTTTACAATAACTGGAGATACAAGGTACACGTAAACATCATGCAGCTTTCTATTTCAATGCATTACGTGTGGTAGGTTATTAGTTTGCAAAGTAGTCTGCACACCGGCGATATCTTACCGATTTCAATATATGCGTTCCTGTTGATGAAGCGGAGAACTTTTTCGAAGAGCCACAGACAGCACTGTAGACATTTTATGATGTAAGCCACAATGTCACTCTGTGAGTGACGGAGTCTGTCAGCAAAACAAGGAGGAAACAACAAGATGTAAGGATCTTCAACATGTTTTCTTCAAAGAAAAAGGAGTCCAGATATTGTCGCTTCGGTGAGAAGAAAATAATCATCACATTATCCACAAAACTGTTCAAGGTATAGAACTCTGTTGAGACATGTGGAAATGTTTTCAAAGTGAGGCAGTGGGGACATGGTATCTTAGTTTAAAACCGCCACTTAATACCCAACATCATATTAAAATACTTGAGAATAATATTGACAAATAAAGTGATGCTGTAACAACATTATTTGACTTGTACAGTTATAATTATGATAACTATTCTTTTATAGCTTTTCTTCTTCTTTTTCCTTTTGAAAATTATTTTCTGTAATCATAAAACTTTATAGGCTCCATTTTATAGAGCATACAAAATGAGGAACCACAAGCAGAACTTACTTTGATTGAATGTATCCAAGGATAATACGAGCCAGCATGACAAGAGCAATGAGGAGAGATCCAAATGCTAAAGATCCTAGATGATATCTGCCAGTAATAATATAAACATGTCCACGTCATCGGTGTAAGACAGTAAAATAAGATCATGACGAAATGCACTAAGAATTGAGGAGACCTCCCGTTAAGCCATAAAGACAAAACATAAAAGATGTTTTGTGGAATCCTTATCGGCGGAAAGCGGTTTTTCCTCCCCACCGACCCCCCCCCCCCAAAAAAAAAAAAAAAAAAAAAAAAAAACACCAAATAAAACAAAAACAAAAAAAAAACCCGAAGATACTATCAGTTTCTTATGGAGGACGAGAATACAATATTTTCCTCCCGTTTTATAATACACATTAAAAAGGAGGATAGCCAATCCCTTGATACGTCTTTGCCAATAATAACTTCAAAATCATAAGCCCTATATAAAAACAAAGAGCTACCTGATAATTCGTTGCACTGATTTCATAATAGGCCACTTGAGTTGACTTTTGTCACGAGCAAAGAACCAGGCAGCGACAGCGCCCGCTATGGCGCATTGTTGACAGGCTAAGAGGAATTGAGATCCCCAGAGCAATCCAAAGAGATGGTACCACCACATGTACTGTATGAAGGAACAGGATGAGTTGAATCATAGAGTAAGGACAGAGAGTGCTATTGTCAAGCTTGATTAGGTAAGTAAAATGTACAATTGTAATGTGTTTATTTTGTGCAATAACTATCCACATTCTTCGTACATCTGGCGGGGACAAAATGACATGTTGGAAGACATGCAATGCGTGGTCAAACCGTCCCCAACTACTGTAAACTACAGCCCTATTAATACTGTTGTTACTATAGACGATGTGACCTCTGTTTACATTCAAACCGCTCTCTGTTGACAAAACACTGTCCAAGTCATGTTTCGCAGGGCAAGAAGACGCTTACTCATGGTAAGATTGCGTGTACTTTCTAGCTGGCTGTCAAGTACACAAAGGTTTTGCCCGGCGACATGCGCGCGCATCATGTTATGGTTTTCGAGTGACGTCGCTTCTATTATTAAACAAACAGCTTGAGCCCGCATCAACGGACACACCAAGACCCCAGGTCAAAGAAACAATAGGCCTCTTTCATGGATCAATGATCTGCTTCATAAACATTACAACACTGTTGCTCAGAACAACGCAACTGCGTTCAAATCAACTTTCTTTCGAAAACCTAATCACGAAAGATTACCGGGATTGGAAGAATACAGCAAAAAGTACATGGGGTATTTTTGCTTTGAATATTTTTTCGAAGAAGGTTAAACATTTTCCATTGCGACTTTGATGAGATTGGGTATTTCCAACTACCGAAACTCATTAAATAAAATGGCATTTTAAAATAATGTTCAAACAATTCGTGGACAGTTTGGGACAATGCTATACAGGTTTCGATTAGTAATTAATATTAACCCTCCAACTTGATGTGTAGGCTAAATTAAATCTTTACAAATGACGACTTCAGTTTTTTATACAATAAAAACGACCAGATAATCCCACGACTTTAATTCAATAGAATTTATAAGAAGAGCACCCACTAGAAATTTATAATAAATTAAACATCAACAGACAAAAAGATCTGAAAACAGGAATAAAATCTAACCGGGGCAAGTTCATCAGACTTGTAGATGACGTATCCAGTTTCTTCATTGAGTTCAGGTCGACCAGCTGTGACGAGATATAGGTATACGAAGCCCCAATACAAAATCAAAACAGCTAAGGCAAGGAGGGTCTGCGCAAGAGAAAAACAAATCTTTGTAATATTATGTTATGAACAACAAATAACGCTGGAAATTTTAAGTTTTCCACATTCTCAAAAAAAATATATACTCTGTACGCCTGTGAGGCTTACGTTTTAGCCAGTTATTGTCATGATTGATATAAACAATCGTGGTATATGTTTTCAATAGAGTCGTCAAGTGTAAACAAATAGAAAAAACTAAACAAAATATGCAATAAATTGAGGCAAAACGGAAAATTCTATGAAGTTGCTTTCGTTCAATGAAATGAAACCAGCCGCATTTTTTTCTGCCTTTATTTATGATTTTTTGAGATCTCTTTTGAAAGACAACAAATTATATAATATGGTGACCTACCCATACTGGTTGAATGAGAAGGAATGGCATAGATGCAACTGCCTTTCCTGCCTCCTTGAACAGCGCCACCACTAGGGCAATCCGTTTGCGCATGACGAGAAGCACCAAGAGAAGAATGACCTTGGGAAATCAATCCAGTTAATATACATAATTTAACTTATAAATAAAGGTGAATGCTGGTGAATTTTGAGATCATGAATTTTTCGTATTTTTCTTGAATTTTTTTGCCAATGAATTCAAGAAATTAAACTGGCTGGAAACTACACATGCGCTGACACATCGTATGTTAACCTTACCGTTACTCCACTAGCTATTCCTGCATAAATCAGCATGGTTTTCACTGTATGTTCTTGTTCATCTTTAGCAGCTTTAAAAGAACAGAAAAACACAATTAATTAGTTTATTGGAAAAAGCTTCAGACAACATAATGCCGTTCTTCTGTTCTAAATCTTCAGGTCTGATTTTCAGACAGAAACGAAATCTTGCAAGTTCAAGGTATCCATACTTTACTGGTGACAGTTCACTTGATATGCTGCCCTATTTGACCTGTTAATAACACCAGGTTATTTCTTTAGAACTGAAAAAAAAATGGTGAAGAAAATAATTTAGGCCCCCTACTCGTCAACAAACTAATACTGGATGATTTTCCTGAAATCCTCACTTGGGCTGCCGAGAAGTAAATTCATTTGTTACTATTTCAATGTTCGTTTGTATTGTTTCCCTCAAGACTACACCACCATCTTGAAACCTGTACAATTATAGAGTCAATAACCAAATCGAGGCTGTGTGGGAAATTGGTCTGGTGCCGTATCGTTAGAGTCAGTAATTTGCTTTTTTATTATACACAGGAACATGACAAAAACTGATGACAGTGCCGGATCAAGCTTCAATGGAAGAAAGAAGAGATAGCGCTGTAGAATGGACCACTCGGCCGGAAGAGGACGGGACCGGGAGGACTGTACGGGTGGTAAGGAAAAACGACACAGTGTCACCATGGTTTTTTTCTCTATGTGATTATGGAATGTTATGTTAAGTTAAAAACAATTAACATTTCAAACGTAGCCTTAAAACCCAAAAGACATTACTTTCTACTTAATCGCACTTTTATTGTATGAATATCATTTCCCCTTTCTAGTAGAAAATATCCAAACCGAGGCTGGGAGGACAATTGCCTGTCAGTATTTATTTTAATGAACTCAGTGCATTCAATGATAACTGTAGGTACATTGACTCTCTCAAAATCAAATTTTCCCTAAGACAATATTTAAAGTCTAGGTCTGATTCTCAGGCAGAAAAACAAATCTTAAGATGGTTTTTCGAAGAATCCGTACCTTTATGGTGACCGATAAACTAACATAGCGCCCTCACTGGGTTTAGCTTTCCCGGCTTTAGCCATTGTTCTTTTCAGTGCGATGTATTGATGGAGTTCCACAAGGACCATTGTGATTTTTGACTTAAAGTTATTCAACTAATAACGTTTTCCAGAACTCATTGATACGCAGTTATCTGTAAATATATGGTGAACCATCCCATGGAAGATCTCTAGCTTGGCCTCGATTGTTATATTTTCCTCTCAGCCTCGATTTGGAGGTTCGTACTTTTGATTGTGAAAGATTGGTGTTCAGTACGGATGCAAATGAATAGTATGACAAGGTCATTAGGTCTGTACGGAGGGGTATGTGTATATAAGTGTGTTTTCCTCGAAGTTCTTTACGTGATTGACGTTGATTTTATACTGAAAAGAATGTACCTGTCAGCAGAGCTAAATTCATTTGCTAATATTCCTATACTCTCCATACTGTTTGTCTCAACACTGTAGTACCACATCTTGTTAATGTACAATAAAACCAATGTAACCAAACCGTGGCTGTGAGGGAAATTAGTCTGGTCCCATCGTTAGAATCATATGTTTTGATTTTATTGCTCACAGGAACACGACAAAGGCGGCCCGAATAAGGCTGACTTGAAGACGAAATGTTGGTTGCTCTCTACGTGCTATTATGGTAAGTTAAAAGAGATTATTGTTTCAAAAGATTCCTGAAAGTTCGAAGACATTATTTTCGAGTTAATTGCAATTACAGTAACCCCCCTGTAAAACAGCTGCCCGATCGATATGTACTTGTTACACTTCTTTCATATTATGCTTGACATGGGGACCGTAACAAACATTGGTGGGCGCATACCAAACTGCTGAAAATTAGCATGTCAGTGGTCCTTCCCGAGGCATTGGAATCTCGCAGAGAATGGTACAACTGCAGTTCTATTGACACTCATCAGAAGAATTATATAACACTAGAATGGATGAATTTTGTTGTCATGGTTGCAGTAGTCAATCTATAGAGTTCCAAATCCTTACTTCAATAAGCAAACCAATGGGTTAGCCTATGACCTGGTATGCCTTGGTTCATTGTGAATAACATAAAACAACAAACCAAGGACTCTGCAAATACACTGCACTCTACTCTATGGAGGTTTCCCAAAATAATGGTCCGCCTGCCCAATTCGTCTGATAACGCCCTCTTTTGAATAAACTTTCTTCAGCCCGTTTACCGTATGTGGGGACACGCGCACACCTGGGGACAATTCCCCTTTGACACCGGCAGAAACTATAGGTTCGCCCTCCGCAACGTGATATTCTCTCAGTATTAACTTTTCCATTGTTCATGACCTTCAAATTCCAAACTATTAATTTACCAACTCATCTTCTTAGGATATTTCCACATTTTCAAAAGAGCAAAAACTAATCTTAAGGGTAGACTAGCATCCTACAGACTGTAGACACCAACTTGCTTTAACTTCACAACATCCTAGACCTGATTCATGTTGATGGCCGTTCGCATCAGCCGTACCGACGCCGTGACCGTTAAAGTGATGTAGCGCCCTCGCTCGGCTTTGATAGCCTCTGTTCTTGTCAGCGCTCTTTATGGTTGACGGAGTTCCACAAGGACCAATGTGATTTGAATTGAAATCATACATTTCTCATTCATACTTTGCAAAACTCATGATACATGGAGTTCATGCAGTGTAATGTTGCCAATTCAGAAGTTCACAATACTTCCATTTTTAAAAACTACAACTTTGCACCTTTTTTGATGACTTGTTGAAAAAAGATCGAATACATTGGCAAAATCGAATTGAATTCGTCGTAATGAATTGAATTGAAAACCAGGCCCGGGGCTCACACCGACCTCCAATATTTTCATCTTACCATCTGATGGAAGCGCTTGTAGTATATTTTTCTCCTGCCACCATAGATACCAGAGATATCCTGTTCCCCCAAGACTTCCAAGTATGAAGCCAAATACCACAGTCCAAATAAGAACCCCGGCAAAGAATCGGAGAAGTACAAGCACCACTAAAGCGAGACCTGTTATTTCAAGTTCACAAGACACAAAGTTGTTCAAGAAATAGTATTTCTTTGTTTTTGGAATAATAATAATAACAGTGGCCATTTATAATGTGACTTGTATGTCTAAATACACCCCTGGCGCAGGAGAGTACAGAAACAAGTGGGCCTACAATGAGTTACAAAGATAAAAATTTAAGCACACAAATAAAAAAAAATTCGAAGCTGGTAAATTCATTCACATCGTGTAGTTTCAATAAACATACAATTCGTACAACATGTGAAAACATAAATAAAATGGTATTAAAATGGAGAGAAAATATTTACATTATTTGTTTTCTTTGCACTACTGTTTGAAATCTTTTTGACCAATAAACAAAGTTTCTTTTGGGACACTTATTTAGTTAATTCTTTCCAGCGTATATCTTTTGTCAGTCATTCAAATGTCTGACTTTCCACCTTTGGATGGCATCCCCCCCCCGATGTTTTGTCAGGAAACAATTGCGAAAAGCTATTGATTGAATGGGGGAAAAAAAACCAAGAGAATAATACAAGAGCGCACTTGTTGCATTTGCTCTTAGAAATGAAATCCAGGAAAACTTAAAGGAACATTACAGAATTGGTTTTTGCTAACAGAACAGTTAAGCACTTTATATAATCCACCATATACATAAACTGACAAACCTGTAGAAATTTGAGATCGATCGGCCATCTGGGTCACGAGAAAATAGTGAAAAACCGATTACACATTTGCATGTGTTATACAATGCATGAATAAAACGCTCATGAGCGATAAACTCCTATCGGAAATTAGTTTTATTTATTTCTCATCAAATATGGCATTTCAGACAGAAATATTTATAGGGATGTTTTCTACTATCATCATCTTTAGACCGTGTAAGTTTTATGTAAATCTGTGATCTTAAAGATAATTTTAATTACCAGTTCTGTAACGTTCCTTTAAATATCGCAAAGATAAACTTATTCATGGGGGAAAAGGCCTCTACATTATCAACTTTACCGAAAGAAATTGCGCAAAGGTAGAGTATCTCACGCCAGGAGTTCTCAACGTCGGTGGCCGCCCTCTGCCAAAAGTAAAAGAAAGTTTATAATTAATTTGTCTGGTAATAGTTAGCATTCAAATGTTGTTATTCTGATATTTTCATGCACTGAGTAGTTTATTAAAGGCATCGTACACGTTTGGTTATTGTCAAAGACCAGTGTTCTCACTAACTGTATCCCAACATATGCATAAAATAACAAGCCTGTGAAAATTTGGGCTCAATTGGTCATCGAAGTTGCAAGAAAATGATGAAAAAAAATACACCCTTGTTGTACAAATTTGTGTGCTTTCAGTTAGGAATAAAAACTTCTTGCAAGAATTTTTGTTATTATTTTTAGTGAGAAATTACCTCTTTCTCAAAAACTACGTTACTTCAGAGGGAGTCGTTTCTCACAATGTTTTATACTATCAACGGCTCTCTGTTGCTTGTTACCAAGTCAGTTTTTATGCTAATATATATTGTTGTCAATTACAGGATTCATTTGTTGCGCTCCCTTTAACATTAGAAACAGGGGATTTTCGGGTTGATTGATGAGGAATACTGTTTTTACATTGATTGAGTAATACAACAAGGGAATTAAAAACAGTAGGCCTTCCAAGTGTAATTAATGACCATAGTATTGATTTGGTTTACCAAAGATCAACGACAGGTATTCAAACTAAATTGTAACCAAAGTGACTCACCTTTAGCCAGTCTGTATCAATCAAGGAGGATGCAATGTTTATAGCAGCAGATGGAACACAGCGATTCAAGATTGGAACACTGTGGACAAATAATTATAGCCAAAATAATATACCTTTATAGCTGCGGATGATTTGAAAGTTGGGCACCCATAATAACCCCCTTTGTAGCTCAAATGCTGCATACATCGGTGAATAGTAGTACTGATAGTTTGGTACTTCAAAATCATCTGCGTATCTTTCATTTTTGTGTTTTTTCGTCATTTCTTCAGAACACAGAAATGTTGCAATTGGTCGTATTTTTGACCGCTTGAGGGCACTTTCAACGGCAAGTTTCCTTGCATCACAATTACAGGTTTATTTTATATTGACTGCCTTATGTTGTTTTCTTGTATCAATGGCCATTTAAATAAAAACAAAGAAAACGAAAGTACAGTTTACTTGTTTTGCATTACATGATTCACACACGCCCTCACGCGGTCAAAAATACTGCGAATTGAAATTAAGATATAGAGGAGATTTTCTTAAATAAAGATTTAGAAAGGTTATTTGAAAACAAAGTTATAACGCCAAAGCTTTAAGTCCATTATCTAACCTGGCAAGAACAGGTGTGTTCGGGCACGGTGAGTTGTCGCCTTGCTCTACCGAATCGTAATCCTCAATCGTGACGTTATATTCACACAGGAAGATGGAGCGATTCCTTGCTAGTTGAATGACGTCACTCATGAAGTGAAGCTTAGTGTCAGGACATGATGAGACACATATTATTTTTGTAGGTGTGAGCGGATTTTGGATGGCATCCGAATTGAACATGAACACGAAGCTGAGGAATAAGGTATAAGTGATTTTTTTTTTAAATCCACCTCTCACACAAAACTTCCCTTTTCCACAAACTTTTGTTAACTTTGGTCTAGGACTCAATATTTAGCACTAACACAAACCTCCTTTTTCTATCATTTATCTGATATTTTGGTTTGAACTCGGTATAGCACCAAGCCCAAGGGACTTGTATTACTCATGGGCTTAGGCTGACCGTGTCGAAAATGGTGGCTACGGCTGTTGCTTGTGGCTAAGAACAGCCTATGCTAGAGGACTTTCATTTTTGTGCAAATACTCCAGTTAAACGTCATGTTTTCAGGACGGACAAAATAATTGTATCATCTATGTTCATCACAAGAGTCCAATATATTGGGACTAAGTTTAGTGTACTTTTGTAAGCTTTGGGTGGTTTTTCGTGCACACTTGTTGTTAATAAGGAGGGTAACATTCTTACGGTCTGTCTGTAAGATCTCTCCCAGAGAGCTGGACCCCTTCAATGTACTTGTTTTGTCGGCCACAGACGTTTCCGAAGCTATCGGCACCAAAGATAAGCCGTTCTGGTTGGCCATCGCGGATTGAAACCACAGCTACGTAGCCCTTATAATTGTATAAAAAAAAGAGGTGCTTCATTTAAATTCAAGTAAACATTTATTTCATAGTACTCTTCTCTAAATAAAACACACGAAATGTGCTTCAGTTCATTCGAACCGTTGTGCATGGATCTAACAACCGTGTATTTTGTCACATACACGGTAAATTGGATTTATGATATTCCACGTTGTTTTCCTCTGCAATGTGGACAATCAACATGAAACGGGTGGAGGTCTTAAAGGTGCTGAACGTCTGAGGCTGTGTGGGCGGGGGGGGGGGATTCCTCCTTATACTCACCATTCCAACCCAGAACAAAAGAAAGATAATGAGACAAATGACGTCACGACAGCTACGGTTGGCAAGGGGTCCATCAAAACCATCTTCAACATTGACGTCATCAGTCTGGTTATGAGGGAAAATAGTACATGATGTAAATCATTATGGCTAAACTTGTAAAAGAGACAAAGTATAACTTTAAAGCAAATTAAACAACAAAGACCAGTATTGTCCTCAACGATTTCAACGATGACAAACTGTTTTATTAAAGTTAATACCTCAACTGGTTTCTCTCCTCTGCGGTCATCAATAGATATTGCCATGGTGATATTTTTAACTTCCCTGAACACGACCCTCCTCGCAAGGACTGGTGTGCTGGGAATGAGACCGGAGAGGTTTCACACGACGGCCGCCCGATGTGGAAGGTAGAGCCAGAACGATGTGCTATGTTTGTTGCCGATGTTGGGTACGCGCGCGCGCGTTCAAATCACAAAACGCTCCGCGTGTTGGAAACAGGCAAACAAATGTATGCATATTTTACATTGTGACGTCAGAAGAAGGAATTAAATTTGCTATGTCTATCTTTGGAAAGTCATTGCGTCACAAATCTTTCGCTACTGACGGATCCAAAGCTGGCATAAGTTTGTGTCTAATTTTACCCCCCCCCCAAAAAAAAAATCATCGTTAAAAGCACTTCTTATGGCTACAACTTTTAACTCTGAAAGACCATAGTCTTTGAAAAAACAGTGACGTAATATGAAGGGGGTTTGTACAAGTTAGGCATGTCAATTCAGAGGAGGTTGCGTAGCTTATGCTGGTTCGAGTTTTTGCATAATTAGTTGGGCAATTTATATCATGATCTTAGTGACGTAAACCAAACTTAATGATCAAACCTGTCCATACTTACCTTGAATGGTTTCACTCGGTTGTCGCCACTGCAACATCCCATAATGGTTTCTTGTCTCTAGGCACGTGACATTATTGTGCTGTACCTAATGACAAATTAAAAATTACGCTCATGAGTTGTCAACAACGCTATTGATGATAAAGGGCATTTTGAACACGCATCGCTTGCTACAGTTTCCATCAATAAAGTCAATAATTACAACCACAGAATGTTAGAGCATTACGTCCCTTAATAGCCAAAGAGGGATGAGTGCCCCACCCTGCCTCAGACTGTAATGTCATTACGTCTCTTTAGTCAAAGAGGGAGGAGTGCCCCACCCTGCCTCAGACTGTAATGTCATTACGTCTCTTTAGTCAAAGAGGGAGGAGTGCCCCACCCTGCCTCAGACTGCAATGTCATTACGTCTCTTTAGTCAAAGAGGGAGGAGTGCCCCACCGTGCCTCAGACTGTAATGTCATTACGTCCCTTTAGCCAAAGAGGGGGGAGTGCCCCACCCTGCCTCAGACAGCAATGTCATAACGTCCCTTAATAGCCAAAGATGGAGGAGTGCCCCACTGTGCCTCAGACTGTAATGTCATTACGTCCCTTTAGCCAAAGAGGGAGGAGTGCCCCACCCTGCCTCAGACTGTAATGTCATTACGACCCTTTAGTCAAAGAGGGAGGAGTGCCCCACCCTGCCTCAGACTGTAATGTCATTACGACCCTTTAGTCAAAGAGGGAGGAGTGCCCCACCCTGCCTCAGACTGTAATGTCATTACGACCCTTTAGTCAAAGAGGGAGGAGTGCCCCACCCTGCCTCAGACAGCAATGTCATAACGTCCCTTAATAGCCAAAGATGGAGGAGTGCCCCACTGTGCCTCAGACTGTAATGTCATTACGTCCCTTTAGCCAAAGAGGGAGGAGTGCCCCATCCTGCCTCAGACTGTAATGTCATTACGTCCCTTTAGTCAAAGAGGGAGGAGTGCCCCATCCTGCCTCAGACTGTAATGTCATTACGTCCCTTTAGCCAAAGAGGGAGGAGTGCCCCACCCTGCCTCAGACTGTAATGTCATTACGTCCCTTTAGTCAAAGAGGGAGGAGTGCCCCACCCTGCCTCAGACTGTAATGTCATTACGTCCCTTTAGTCAAAGAGGGAGGAGTGCCCCACCCTGCCTTCCTCAGACTGTAATGTCACTACATCCTGCTATGATCATGACGACAGCCCCCTTTAATAAGTGTACGTGATGTGGCCCCACACTTGGCCATATGAACTTCGCGACAACGGACATGACTTTAGGCAAATGGTTTGTCTGTAGGCCCTACATGATATCGGACATTTTCATTTTAATAGAACAATATCCTACTGGTGTGCACGTAAACAGCTCGTTGCCAGTTTTGTAATATTGTATTACAATGCACATTTTTATGGAGTCTTTGTATTTATCGACTACATGACCCAACCCCACCCATATAACACAGTGTCTAGAGAATAAAAAACACCTGCAAATTTCTCTTGAATAATATAGTGAAGTAGTTTCATATTTATTAGGAGTAATCATACGAGTGACATTTACTGCAACTCTTACTTTTAGATATAAATCATGTTATTTAAAGGTATCGTACACGTTTGGTAATGACTCGAAACAAATATTAGCATAAAAAACTTACTTGGTAACAAGCAACGGAGAGCTTGATAGTATAAAACATTGTAGGAAACGACTCCCTCTGAAGTAACGTAGTTTTGAGAAAGAGGTAATTTCGCACTAAAATAATAAAAACTTCTTGCAAGAAGTTTTTATTCCTATCTGAAAGCACACAAATTTGTACAACAAGGGTGTTTTTTTTTTCATCATTTTCTTGCAACTTCGATGACCAATTGAGCCCAAATTTTCACAGGCTTGTTATTTTATGCATAATGTTGGGATACACCAAGTGAGAATACTGGTCTTTAACAATTTCCAAACGTGTTCAGTGCCTTTAAGCACTATTGTCTGCTTAAGCACCTCTATGAAATCGAGGTACGTCGGATAAATTCAGTAACCAAATCATTAAACCAAATATTACATTTTGGAAGGTTATTTCGACAAAAAATTATGTACTGTTAAATGTATTCTTGTCTTTGTACGAAGGTAAGCCAATTCATTCATACACATTTTAATTATATTCCTGCATTACCAAGCAAGTGGACTCTGTTGCTGCTATTTTCCTCTTGGATAATGCCCATTTTGAAAATTAATGGAAGCACGAATGCTTGTTAGAACGACCAGAAAACACAAGTTTTATACGCAATTATTTCTTAAATCATCGGACCAAGCATTTGCCGCTTGAATATTTATGGTATATCATTAGTATAGGAAATCGATGGAGCGTGACCCAAATTGACATGGAGACGGCAGTATGTAATGTACTTTCTGCTCGTCAAGCGATCGACAAAATGTTTTCAGGAAAACATTATTAATTTAACAAGAATATGACATTGTAATGGAAGCAACCGCGGGAGATAAAACACGGAAGGGGTAATTTTACGGTTTCTAACTTCAGTACCCGGCACATATCCAGCCCGTTCCTGGGTCCGTTCATGAGGAACAACCCTTAAGTTTAAAACAAAATAAGAACCCGTCACATCCCGTAACATTCAATTATCAAATGATTATATCAGCACTACTGTTTAAGTTATAAAACTCAAATGCATCAGCTTTCCCCCCTACCCCAATCAGTATGCACCCGGACACAAGTCCAATCGTATGAAATCCTCTTCCAGTTTGTACATAACTCCAAGTGGCGTAACCAGAATTTTCCATATGGGGCGGGGGTCATAAACTGGGGGCTATTTATCGTATCTAACCATCCATTTGTGATTTTTTTCTCGATCTCGTTGGGGGAGGGGGGGGGGCGCAACAGGTGCTCGGGCAAAGGTTCTGAGCGGGGGCTCCCGCCCCACTCTGGTTACGCCACTGTTTACTCTTCCGCTCATTCTATGCAGCTGTTGCATCGAGTCCAACGGTTTAAATGGCAATTACAATGATTAATATTATATGGTTTTAAAGAAATCATGGTTTATGACAGTATTGTAATTTCACACAGTCTCCTTGTTGATCACCAGTCCTTATCTCTCTGATATGGCTACTGGGCTTACCAATTAATATTAACGAAGGCCATTGGTCTTACGCAGAAATCGGGGTTATTATAATGGCTGTGTTAGATAGGCGTGTAGGCATTTAAGCTCCGGTGGCGTAACTAGAAGGGGCAGGGGGAACCCCCGCTCAGAACCCTTACCCCTCCTGTTGCCCCCCCCCCAATGAGGTCGAAAAAAATGCACATTAAATAGCTCCCCACAATTATGTCTTTGCCCCGCTTCCTCCCACCCCAAATGAAAATGTCTGGTTACACCACTGATCATGGAGGAACCATGCACTGATGAAGCTTTCCAGGAACAAATATTGAAACTAATACCAGAAAAGATCAATGCTTTTTGCTAGAACGCATTCATATCTCAATGACTCATTTGATTTGCGAGGTCACTGATTAAACACATTAATACACCTCGTTCTGGCCTGCCATGGAGACGTTTGATAATATTATTTCATTCTGGAAAGTCTTTTATTGTAAGAAGAGTAAATTCGGCAGAACTTGTTCGAAAATGATAAACGCTGAAATATGACAAACAATCCAGTATTTGAAATAATTTCAACTGTGTGACTATATTATCAAAATAAACAGTTTATATTTTGAGCGCATCAGTTATCAAGTGAAGTGTTGTTGTTTTCGCGTAGGTATCAGGTTTGTCGTTGATGAGTTTTACGTCAGAAACATCAGATCATGGTCATCACAAAAACGTATCCCCATTGTTTTATTAGCTCAGCACAAAATCAATGTGACCGCGTAATCATTAAACAAAATTATTTATTGTGTTCGATCGAGGAGATCCTTTTGATATGTTTTAACCGTCAATGTGGGCACAGAGACCTAAATAAACCACACCCCACAAATCACAAACATGTTGTTCCTAGACTGGAGTGTGAAATAAAAGGAAGAAAACTCACCTGAAGTATTCACCTATAGCACAATCCAATAACTCCAAGTTAGGTCTCAAGAGTAGCTAGCTAGCTAGCTAGAGAGATCTTTATGAGTCTACGTCCGCGCGTTGTGCGCGCGTAATTCCCCGTAGCTAGGGGGTACACGCGCGTGCGCTCATGGTTACGACAACCTTGTACGCAACTCAAGTACTTAGGCTACATTCTAATGTGCATGTACAGTTTCTTTATCAAGGGGAACGAAATTCAACATCAAGAGGTTTGCGTTCAATCTGTTGTCCATAATTCCCTTGTGACGTCACTAAGGAAATTTGTTTTTAGCCGGACGCGATTATTTATGTTCCTAAGCGCAGATGAAAGGAGATACGTCTGGTGTATGCCTCGTCTACACCGTATTAAAAGCATATCGTCGCATGCCCGGAAGAAGTTTGTAGGGCTTTGCGACCTTCTTCCAGGCACAAAGGTACAACTTTTTGCCCCAGCAGAATTATTGTACAATACTTGTTGCTAGAATTAGTCCAAAGCCATTTTTTTCCCATACACTTCTTGTGGAGTTTATATTTCATGCATTGTGACATATTTATAAAATAATGACAGAAAACGACCACACTTTTACAGTCACTCAGCATTCTTGAAACACAATTTTGGACAGTAATTGCGTACGTCATTTTCCGGGCGCATGACATAAAGAGCAGAGCGGTATATCTAGATGATCTATGTGTCTGTATAATTATTTCGTACTCGAAAGTTTGGGACCCACTACAAGACACGATTTCGTGTCCTTCGCACGTTAATTGTTTGAAAACGAGACTTCCATGCACGGTCTTTTATTGACCTTGACCACCTTCTTGAACCATGGATTCCTTTGACTACGCATTAGGAAGCGATCTTCTCAATACATCATGGAATGGATTTCTCAACAATGAAAAGAAATTGATATTTACCTGTTGTTGAAGAGTAGTTGTGATAACACTTTTAGTCACCGTTTTCCATAGGGATGTCCATCAAAAGAGATAAAATCTTGTTCCAATTTTTTGCATTCACCGAAACCGACAGATCAGCGGTTTTGGCGGTAACCTCTGACTGGCAAGCAACCAAAATGATCAATACAGAGTCGAGTGCTTTAATGTGCTACACCGCAACCCCTAACCAGGGAGCCGCGTTCAAACCACATGTACATGTACATGATACGCTCAACAAGTCTGCTATACGTGGGGTATGATGGCGTATAGAGCGTCAGCGTTGCTATGGTTACATTTTCTGGAGGTAATTATAATTGCAATGAATAGTGTGGTTAGTTCACCGTCTACCAATACACCAACAGTATTATTGACCAACCAGTCATTGCAGTTCAGTTGTTATCGTCAATAGCTCGAAGCGACACAGGTCACTTCCTCACGATGGGCCGCAGTTTGTGTTTAGTTA
The DNA here is from genome assembly GCA_021014325.1 of Plazaster borealis. NCBI lineage: Eukaryota > Metazoa > Echinodermata > Asteroidea > Forcipulatida > Labidiasteridae > Plazaster > Plazaster borealis. The sequence goes on along the minus strand of CM037464.1, from coordinate 15,162,242 downwards.
TCGAGGTGTTGTAAGTGTATTGATGGTAGTCAAGGCAACCAATTTTTTGTATAAAAAAAACAATATATTTTTTATATAAAAATTATCATTTGCTTCAACCAACAAATATGGTCAGGTTTTTTAAAAATATATTATCACTGACAAAATTAGGCCTATACATTGAGAGTGTAAAGTCATGGGAAAGCAAATTGATTTTACCCAAATTGAACGTACATTTTAAGAGAGCCCTATGGCAGTTATTACATTATTGCGATTGCACTGTGCATTCCTTGAAATGCACTTTAATACAAAGTACAAGATTAGTTATGAACGAAACAGAAAATGATCTGAAAGCTCACGCGTTAAAAAGTTAAACTTGACTAAAGCGGCAAGTTCTCAGCAGCACAAACCCTCCGTCTGAGTTACTGTCAAAAAGGTCAATGAGGCATGTGAAGATCTCACAAATCACGGTTGTTTATTTAGATTGCAGCGATTGAAATGAGGCGTGCTCCCTCCCCGCCCCCTCCCCGCCCCCTCCCCCGTCAAAACATAAACCGTGTACTTTTGTTTTCACTCAATAACGTGACCGCCAAATGTTATGACATTTTTACGGGTTAGCGGAGTGGTGTACACTTTACAATTTCCAGGTCAGATGTTGATCCGGGTCCCAAAGGGCCTGACCAATTTCTGGATCACAATGACCCAGAATCGACGTGAAAATGACCCAGAAATGGGTAAACTGACGCAGAGTCATAGTCAAAATTAAACTGAAATGTTTCAGGGCCCCTGGGATCCAGAATCCGAGTCAAATCTGACCCGGGAGTTTTTAGAGTGTACTTGAAAACTAGGAAATAAAAATGACTTTACTTTTTTCCGAAAACCAAATGCAATGCTGTGATAAAACCTTTAAAATGCGTTGGCACGTTGGTGAATGTTGGCTTGTGTTTGTTGATAATAATTATACACATCTGTCTATACTTTCTGTAGAATGGCCATTAACATAATTGTTTACGATTTTGTTAAAAACAAAAACCCATTTAAACCCAAGACTGTCTGTAATTCAAAGTCCACATCAAAGAATTCCCTGCTGGTTTGAATGTCGAGCTTGGCGTTGTTTGTTTTCCTTCTTTAGATTGAATACTTAAATCATTCAAAGCGATTGTCTTGTTTCTTCTCTTGCAGTATGAAGGTTTTGGAATCATGTTTCATATGGAAATAATGACATTATTGAAGATGAAATTAGAGAAACACTTTATTGCTTTAATACTCTGGGTACAAATATTTTGCCAAAATGTATTTTCAGAATATAATATAAATCATAAACAACGTTAAATAATGAATTATCATTAACATATTGAAATCAAAGTTTCAATATTATGGTAGCTGTACATTTTACTTGTTTCAAGAGTTAAGTTGACAAGTAATACTTTATAAATTGAAATGTTGTTTTCAATTCTTTAACTGAAAGGCACTGTACACGTTTGGTAATTGTCAAAGACCAGTGTTCTCACTTGGTGTATCCCAACATATGCATAAAATAACAAGCCTGTGAAAATTTGGGCTCAATTGGTCATCGAAGTTGCAAGAAAATGATGAAAGAAAAAAAACACCCTTGTTGTACAAATTTGTGTGCTTTCAGTTTTTAAGGTGTATTTATTTGAAACAAGCTTGTTGGTTGAACCGACCGTTCCTCCTCCTTTTTTTTATATATCAATAGAGAGATAACAAATTTTACTTTCGCTAAAACTGATTTACCTGAAGCTTGTTTTCATTAATGCTGCAGAGAATACCAGAGGCCTAAACCGGTACCATGAACCAAAATGGCTGCCTGTAGCAAAAATACATTGAACCAAGAGCTGCAAATAATGTTCACTTATAATAATAGAAGAACGACTAATTGCTCGTAATAGTTAACTTTGTCATTCCTCGCACTATAATACCCAATGGTTTAGAGTGTGATTGACGCTTATGTAAACCTAAGCTTGTTGCCCATTAATCAAATCTCCTTGGTCTGAAAATTGTGTTTAATAATGGGATAAAGTCTCAGTGTTAGTGATTGGTTGTTAATAGCATAAAGGCAAAGTTTACCTTTGGTTTATGGAACCGTTTGATGGTTTTAATCCTATTTATATGTAAAACTAACCAGTGAAATTTTTTCATTTAAGGTGGTAGTGTTTCTGTCCACGCAGGAAGCATGATCCGTAATTGGAATACACAATCTGAGAAACGTTTCATGCAGAAACGTTTCTCAGCTTGAAACGAGTTTTTTTAAATAAAAAAACCCCTTAATTCCTTAGAAGGGAATTGTTTCTCAAAATATTATATATTATCAACAGCTGCAGTGCCTCTCACCAATTAAGTTTTAATGGTCATACATTTTCTGAGTAATTACCAAAAGTATACCGTCCCTTTAAATACAAACGGTCGATTTTAGAACCCCACATGTTACAACCGCCAGTTATGAGAATAATTAAAAACAGAACACCCCTCGTTGAACTTAGTAAATCAACTGGTACTTATACTGTAGTTTCTTATTTATGTACATGATTGTATACAAAAGTATGCCGAGTTTATACCAAAAATAACAGCAACTATGCAAATAAAAATCAGAACCTTTAAAAAAAACTACTGGGGGAAAACCAGAAGCAATATTTAAGTGTGTATAAGCTATAGCACTATTCTACATTTTGCCTTCTTATGTAAATAAGACATTTTAACACATTTTTTTACTGAATAATGCAAATGTATTTACAGGCTTTGAAAATCAATCTAATGTTTTTGTTTGAATCTGGTAGCCTACTTCGCACTCAAACCGCTAATTCGCTGCACGATATTAGGGAACCCATCTTATCAAGAGCCAGCTAATTTAGTTGTTCAGTTATCAAAGAATCACCAAAGAATACTTCAAATGAAGTTAGGAATCATAAACACCTACCATGCAAGGTAATGAGGGACTCGCGGTACGATGGACAGTGGTAACAGACAACCATACCTTTCTATTGTGTGTATAGTTCTGATGTTGGAAACACCGAACAAAATGTTCACTGCTCCAAAATTGATGACGGAGCCCAAGCCGGTGGTCCCAGGGAAATCTGTCCCCCGGAGATTCTGTCCCCACACGGGAAATGGATGATTCAAAAGAGGGCGCTATCAAAAGAAGTTTGTACACAGTTCGCCGTATGGTGGGACAGAATCTCCGGGGGGAGACAGAATCTCCTGCCACACCGGAGCTGGAGCCCAAGCCGGAGCCGGAGCCCAAGCCAGAGCCGGAGCCCAAGCCGAGGTCTGGGATGCGCCACTGGTTAAACCTGGTAAGTCTGCTGCCACCTAGCGTCCATTGTCTTAGTTATCCTTACAAATCTTAAAGGCACTGAACACGTTTGGAAATTGTCAAAGACCAGTGTTCTCACTTGGTGTATCCCAACATAATTTACATAAAATAACAAGCCTGTGAAAAATTGGGCTCAATTGGTCATCGAAGTTGCAAGAAAATGATGAAAGAAAAAACACCCTTGTTGTACAATTGTGTGCTTTCAGATGAATAAAAACTTCTTGCAAGAAGTTGTTATTATTTTAGTGAGAAATTACCTCTTTCTCAAAAACTACGTTACTTCAGAGGGAGTCGTTTCCTACAATGTTTTACACTATCAAACAGCTAACCCTAACTCTTTAAACAAAAATCGTTGAGTATTATTTAAAAGAGCTACTGGCGATGCGGATGAATTATCGGGGCGTGGTTCTCGCTATTCTTTCTATAAAACACCTTTCTCTTCACCTCTTTTCTCTTCACCTGAGTAAATAAAAATGACCACGACAAAATAAAATCTTAAATGAGCCGAGAAAAACCAATGATGAAAATAATTAACATTTTATCGGAAACTGCCCACTAATAATTGTTTTGTTTTACTACTGAAATGTAATAATTATCTACGAAACGAATGAATCTTAAAGTCGCACAATTATAAGTATGTGGACTTCACTACTGTATTTCAAAGGCCTTGTTGTTAAGTCAATAAAATATTGTTTATCTCGGCTCAACGGCCCACAATTATACAAACGCCATCCTAAAAATATACCGCAATGCATCTTGGGAAACTAAGTATAGTTAAAAAATATACCAAGCTGCCAAGATGGATGCCATGCTGTAGTTTGGGGTAAAATGCCTGGTTTTATAGTTAAGTACCGCATTGCTTCAAAATCAGTGCGCCATGATGGTTGCCATTGTCATAAACGAATTTATATCTCGGAGGCCGGATTTTTTCCTACGAACTTTTGTCCCCATACGGGAAATTAACATGGGCTGGAGGAGGATGATTCAAAAGAGGGCGCTAAGAAGTTTGTACAATTGATAATGGAGATCACTGGTTTGTACACAGTTCGCCGCATGGGGGGGGGGGGGTACACAGAATCTCCGGGGGACAGAATCTCCTGCAACACCAGTGTTGCTTTGAATCGGATGCCACCCAGAATGCTTTGTGCGCCGATCATGCACATTGAGACAGGCATAAATATGAGCTACCAGCCTCGCTACCATGGGCAGCGCGCCGTATCGATACCTCTTTCGTCACTTACCCCTGGTAGGGAAACACTAAAAACCAACGCTCTTTAAAAACATTTGAGCGCTTGTAGGGCGCTCGTCGGGCGCTTAGTACGTGCGTGTAAAAATTCACGTATTTCGACGCAATACATTACAAATGAATCATGTTTTTATATGGTCTCCTCACATGGGACAATTTTTCCAGGCAACTTGAAGGCCACCACTTACACTGTATGCAAAAGGAACACTTCAGCAGCACAAGAGACATTTCTCGAGCTGTAACTCACTATTCCAGAGACAATAATTAGATGTGAATGAATTTTCTTATTGGAGATTGCCTGTAACTGGTTGCCTAACGATTGCCTCGTGTGACATGGCCTTTTAACTGCATACAGTTAGACGTATCACAAGATCGAAAAAGAATTGAGAGGGGCCAGTTGCTCTGTGACTTGATGCGTCTTTTGACAGCGCGCTCTGCGTAGACTCTATAACAGAATGGATCAACCACAGGACTAATTAAAATATCTAATATATTTGGATATTGCAAAGTCACACTTCCAGGGGTTACAATCGAGCAAGGCATTCTGGGAAAGAAAAACAAAATGGCGCAGCGAGATCGTACACCACTGGGAACGAGGTTGATGAGCTACAGACCCCTTGCATTGGCGGCCATCTTTGATGTCAAACAATCGAAGCATGCTCTCCATTGACCTCAGTGAGGGGAATTTTTGGGACTTGTGACGTCATATGCAATGGGTCTATTGCTACAGCTGTAAAATATTGTGCTAATCCTCCAACGTTAATCACACTCTAGCACCTCTCGGGGCGGGTGGACCCGGAATAAGGTTTTAACAATTGGATTTTAACTTGGATTTTGACCATTTCTGGGTCATTAAGACACAGATTCCGGGTCATTGACCCAGGAATGGGTCAGGCCCACGGGACCTGGACCCGGGTCAATACTGACCCGGACGTTTGCAGAGTGTATTTAGAACCCTCCAGGTTTCCATTATTAACTCTCTCATCGGAGCTCCAACTTCATCAAAATGTTGGAAGGTACATGGGTTTCTTGTGGGATTTGTGTATTACCGTTGATATCTGATGCGGTGTTTTCAATACCACGACACAGAGAACAGCAGAGATTGTAGCGAGTACCACTTCAGCCAGACTAACCAGACTGGTGATAGCAGCTGCCGCTGCTGCCTTACTCGCATCGCCAAACTGTTAAGATTAATAATCATAAAGATACAAACATAACGTGGTTTGGTCAATATCAAAACATGACTGATAGCTTATATTAATTAGATGTAAAGATCCTTGAACTTGCTCGGTATTTTGTAAAGCGATTTGCGTGTTATAGCCAAGGCCTATATAGAACCGAAAAAGATAAATAAAAAATACCTCAAAATTGTAGTAAGTGTGCAAATTAAACAATATCGATGATGTCATCACATTGTTTTCCTTTCAATCAATACGTTAAACTAATTGCTTCATTATAAAAAAAAAATCGCCTTTTGTTATCTGGTAATTTCAAATAGAATAAACTCAGTCATTGTTTTGTACTACTTACCGGTACGAAAGAAAGGTTAAAACGAAACGCGTCAGCGTACAGGGCAAAACTGACCATGGCTAACACTGCTGAAAGAATACACATCACCAGAGCGGCGATAGCCTGAAATTTACAACAAAAACACTTCGAACCAATATAAATTGTTTTATGCCTTCACCGGACAATTCATCCCTCGTTAATGTCCTACTGCCGCCATGTTTTATGTACAATGGGCAAAACTAAATGTTTGTGGAGACATTTTTAGAGGATCTTAAGAACTACTTGTACACCTCTCCATCTTTCCCTTGTAATTGGTGGTTACATGGATGAAACATAAGGTTTAACTGTCCCGACAAAGTTTGCACCATTAGCCATTCATTAATTGGTGACTAGAGTGGTTGCTGAGCCCGAACATTTGACGTCACACACTTCAGCAACGGCGCACCCAGGATTATGTCTGGGGGGGGGGGGGCTCAAATAAATTTAACGGTGGGGTCCAGGGGCCGGCCCGACGGCCCCTGGTGGTGTCCAGGGGCGAAGCCCCGGTGGGGTCCAGGGGGCAAACCCCCTCCCCCCGTAAGCTCTGGGCTTGTGGCCTTTTGGGGGTGAACAATCAAGCCTCTTTATGCTAAAGATCTGAGAAATATACATACTTTTTAAGCACTTCTGATCATAATACATCTTTAAATTTTATTTGAATTTGTTTCCAATCTCTGGAGTCTGGATTGCAAGTTTTCAGTGATGTTCGGCCTCCCTCCTTGTTACAACTTATTGCCACTCAACAGGGTTAGGCAGATAATGCCAGCCTGGAGTCCCCAGAATGTTGTGAACGCTGTACATTGTCGGCAACAGTTTTTGTTTTAAATAATAATGCTGCGGACGTTGTGCAAAAGAACATTCATGTGGGCGGTGCTACCTATTTTTCATCACTGGGCGGCAAATTCTATGAATACGTAGGCGGCAGATCCTACAGATAATCCTTCGTTTTGCGAAAGTGGTGTTAGATAATGACAATTTATATCAGATTACTGTTAAAAAGTGAAAATTAAAAGTTTAACCTGGGAATAAATGTGATTTGTAATTTGGAAAGGGTAGGATTGCAGGCCTTTGTATTCCCTGCACATAGCCGACTTGAAGAAACATGTGGAAAGGGAGCAACGCGTGATGACGTTCATTTAGGATCTGGTCGATATCCGGTTTAATGCATATTCATTAAAAACTTTGTGGGTTAAATTGTTTTACTATCAGGTGTTTCTAAAATTCAAGTGTAGTACTACAGGCAATCCTTAAGGGGGAAAACATTGAATGCCGGAACGACTTGAGACCAACGTGAGACAAATTTTATCCTGGACAAAACTTAGTGACTCCGTTGGTTTCAAATGCTTAATATGTTTTTGTGGCAAATCTAAACAATTAAAAGTGAGATAGATATCATAAAAGTATGGTGTTCAATATCTGTCATCTTGCATCTCGCACCTCGCGTTATCGAATCTCTCATATAAAAGAGTAATTTTGGCAGAAGGAAAACAATTGCGAATGGCATAGAATGAAAAGAAAATCCTGCCACCGGAAATAAAAAAAACCCAATAACTACACATTGCACACACACACTTACGACTTTTCTCCCTCCCCTTCCCTCTCCTTTCTCCCCCCATTTTTTCGGGGACCCTCTTGGGGGGTAGGGGGCTCTAGCCCCCCAAGCCCCCCCCCTTGGGTGCGCCTCTGCACTTCAGGGTTCATGAATAATGCAAGATCATACCGGCCTTTAGAACCTGGCAGTTAGCTGTCAGATGTACCTTTGACCTTGAATGCCAAAATCCTGTGGGTTTTGTAAGACCAGTGCCTGTCTTTGCGGATAAAGACAGGGGACCAGTCGATGGTTGTTATGCAAAACATGGGGGACTATTTGGGACGCAGGTGGCAGCAGACTTACCGTACGTTGTAAATAAATAAAGTTGACAATATTTAAATATTGTTAGGTGTTATGCGGCACACTGAATCTCAAATCCTCTTTCCGTATAATGAGAACGTGCTTATTTGTGATGGGAATGTCGTGTTTTCGAAAGTAACGGTCCCCTTTTCTCAAGTTTGAATCGCTTCCTAAGATTTTGTTATCTCTGTTTTCGTATTATTGTTGCACAATATTACATGCAAGTTTATTCCTTACCACTTGTTTGGGTGCAGAAGCATCCGAAATCAGAAATACAAGGACCGCAGCTGGAAAATAAAACTGGGGAGGAATGGAAATTCAGAAGGTAACACAAAACCGTAATGCTTTCAAAGTAGGACTAACCCATATTTTGGCCACGGGTGCTCTTGGTACCTCTTGGTACCTTTTCATGAAGCCTTGAACTAATATTGAACTAAGGTCGTGTCCGGACTTATTGGATTCGGCAGTGGCTATACAGCCGGATTGCCGAAATGTCTTTACAGCCACCGGCCATAGCCGGAGTCAAAGTTGCTTGATTCAGACACGCCCTCAAATGCCCCTTACTCAACACTAGTGGTGAATTTACGTGTCGGAAAAGGAAGAGTGTATATTAAAAGTCACTTATTGTTTGAATGAGTATACGCGTTTAAAGGAACATTACAGAATTGGTTTTTGCTAACAAAACAGTTGCTGGCAGTGGAAGCACTTTATATAATCCACCATATACATAAACTGACAAACCTGTAGAAGTTTGAGATCGATCGGCCATCTGGGTCACGAGAAAATAGTGAAAAACCGATTACACATTTGCATGTGTTATACAATGCATGAATAAAACGCTCATGAGCGATAAACTCCAATCGGAAAACTAGTTTTATTTATTTCTCATCAAATATGGCATTTCAGACAGAAATATTTCTAAGGATGTTTTCTACTATCATCATCATTAGACCGTGTAAGTTTTATGTAAATCTGTGATCTTAAAGAACATTTTAATTACCAGTTCTGTAACGTTCCTTTAAACTCTTTCACTATTACAGTTTTTAGACATCCTCAAAATATTAAACATTTTGTCGCGGTCCAAACTCACCAATATTGCTCCCCATATAGCAGGTGCTGAATAGGAGCATCCTAACCATGTGACACAATCGAATACTCCACCCATAATCGAAAATCCACTTAAGCTTGCTTTGAGACCACCAAGTTTTGTCAATATGCTGGAGTACTTGAATGTTTGATCCTCCCAAGCAGCAGAGGCAGGTGGCACAGTCTGCACCGGTACCTGAACTTGACCTGAATACGCCGCCTGCTGCATTGCTGTTTGCTATAGGTTGCTTCTGCTGTTTCTGTTGTTTGACAGTTGGTGGTTGGTGTACCTAATGTCAATACGTTTGATTCTGTGGATGAAAAATTTGACACAATTTTGAGTTTCCTCAACTGTGCATTACATTAGCGAAGCACCTGGGGTGGAGAGGCAGTTACTTCTCATCTCACGTGTACCAAAGGTGCCGATGTGGCAGCAGATTCTGTGTCCCCCACACCCCCCCATATGAACTGTTTAAAAATTGCTTCTGATAGCGCCCTCTTTTGAATCAACCTCCTTCAGCTCATGTTAATTTTCCATGAGGCACAGAATCTCCGGGGATAGATTTCCCTGTGACACCGTCCGGTACCCTGCTGAAGTATTTATGACTGAGTAGTTATGAAGAGAAATAGCTATGGTTAATGTCAGCTGAGTTTTGACTTTTATCCGTGTTTTAAAATCCCATTTTTAACCACGTTACGGGCCACCCTGGCTCAGAACTTTATACCCAGCCTGACCCAGCCTGACCCAGCCTGGGACCCCTGGGATCTTTAACCTGGACTCTGGGTCAGTTTTGATCGGGAGGGTTTTAGAGACAATGTAAGATGAGTTGTCAATATCACCATAATTATTTGTATTTATGACGTCACACTTTGCTTAGTAACAAAGATTGATACACATCTTAAGATCAATCTTAGCTCTTTGTGAAATCGAGCCCTGGTGCTTCAACTTCTCTGAAAATATCTGAGAATAATATCGTTGCTTTTCTGACCACTTTCAACAAAAACTCTTTCAATTTAACACCCGACTCATTCAAATTTGTTTGAAAATTAATGCTCCGTTGCATTAGCATTCAACAGTGAAAAAGATTATTTCAATTTCAACTGTTTAGCATTCACTGTTTGAATAAGATCATTCAAATTCATAAGGTAGCACAGGTCATTCAATTGCACAAAATCCGGCAGCAAGAGGCTGGTCAACCGTTCATTTTCATATTAATTCAACTGAAGAATTGTGAAAATGTAGTATTGACTGCCTCCAAAATGAAAGAGAAATAATTAAAAACACGAATGAGAACAAATCATGTGTGTGCACGAAAACGAAATTGATTGTAAAATAAAAAAAACCAACTAGTTTGATCGAACTAGGGAAAATGCGTTAATTGAATGCATTACTAAGAAGTATAAGTTGATAATTCTATTCAGCGGTGGATAATTGATTGAATTGAAAGAAACCTGTAAAACCTATAAGAGAGCAAATTGTACTTACGTCTGTAAACCTCCGTGTAGTTCAGTGTTGTGATTCTGACTGGCCGTACCCTAAACATTGTACAATGTTCTGCTTTACATTATTGAACACGTAGCAACGTCACAAACAATTCTGATGAAGTGAACACTCGAAAATATGCATAACTTCTCACCAATAACGACATAACACATTTATGTAATTATTAACTTGTCAGATGCTTGTTAGCAATCTGTTTTACTCTACACTGTTAATTTTTATCCAACGATGACCTGCTTTTTTCAGATTGTCTCTGTTGACCCCCCAATAAGGGTCGTCCATTTATCTTCCCAGTCAAAAAGATGTTTGCTGTCTGGGTAGAACATGTACGCATATTTTAGACTTTGGGTAGTCATTCTCAGGCACGTATGGAAGATGACTTTAACAGGGGGGGGGGGGCAGGTTATATCTGTGAAATTTGCCTGGTCACTCACCTTAATTATTAAACACTTTACCCACATCCCCAGATCACCAGAATTGCATAAAATCGTTTAATGTACTATCAGTTAAACATGTAAAACATGTAAAACATGAAGTTAAAATATTTAAAAAAATAAAACTGACACGGTGTAAAGTTGATGATGGTAGAAACATCCCTCGAAATATTGATGCTAAAATACTGTTCGATGCTATCTTTTTTTAAGAAATGAGCATGCGCAGACCCAGGATTTTTTGAACCGGGGTTCATAGTGCACACAGGCTTCTCCATTTGTGGCTCAAATAAATTTCAGGGTTGGGGTCCAGGGGCCGGCCTCACGGCCCCTGGTGGGGTCCAGGGGCGAAGCCCCGGTGGGGGGTCCTGGGGGCGAAGCCCCCCTTGAGCTCTGAGCTTTTGGCATTTTGAGGTCGAAAAATCAAGCCTCCGTGTGCCTAAATACAGAGGAAAAGAGCACTTCTGATCAATATCAATCCAACGGCGCACCCAGGATTATGTTCGGGGGGGGGGGAGGCTCAAATAAATTTAACGGGTGGGGTCCAGGGGCGAAGCCCCGGTGGGGGTCCAGGGGGCAAACCCCCTGTAAGCTCTGGGCTTGTGGCGTTTTGGGGGTGAAAAATCAAGCCTCTTTATGCTTAAAATTTGAGAAATAGACATACTTTTTAAGCATCTCTTATCATATACATCGTTAAATTTTATTTTGAAATTTTTCTGTAACATCAACGGGCTCAAAGAAAAGTCTAATAAACGCCAAGCTTGCGAGAGCCAATCTCGTGCTGACATCTCTGGAGTCTGGATTACAAGTTTTCAGTGATATTCGGCCTCCCTCTTGTCAGAACTTATTGCCACTCAACTGGGTCAGGCAGATAATTATATACCATGGAGTCCCCAGAATGTTGTGAACGCTGTACATTGTCGGCAACAGTTTTTGTTTTAAATAATAATGCTGCGGACGTTGTGGAAAAGAACGTTCATGTGGGCGGTGCTACCTATTTTTCATCACTGGGCGGCAAATTCTATGAATACGTAGGCGGCAAATCCAGATCCTACAGATAATCCTTCGTTTTGCGAAAGTGGTGTTAGATCATTATATTTTATATCAGATTACTGTTAAAAAGTGAAAATTAAAAGTTTAACCTGGGAATAAATGTGATGTGTAATTTGGAAAGGGTATGATTGCAGGCCTTTTTATTCCCTGCACATAGCTGACTTGAAGAAACATGTGGAAAGGGAGCAACGCGTGATGACGTTCGTTTAGGAGCTGGTCGATATCCGGTTTAATGCATATTCATTAAAAACTTTGTGGGTTAAATTGTTTTACTATCAGGTGTTTCTAAAATTCAAGTGTAGTACTACAGGCAATCATTAAGGGGGGAAAACATTGAATGCCGGAACGACTTGAGACCAACGTGAGACATATTTTATCCTGGACAAAGTGACCCGTTGGTTTCAAATGCTTAATACGTTTTTGTGGCAAATCTAAACAATTAAAAGTGAGATAGATATCATAAAAGTATGGTGTTCAATATCTGTCATCTTGCATCTCGCACCTCGCGTTATCGAATCTCTCATTTAAACGAGTAATTTTGGCAGAAAGGAAAAAATTGCGAATGGCATAGAATGAAAAGAAAATCCTGCCACCGGAAAAAAATAACTACACATTGCATACACACACTACGACTTTTCTCCCTCCCCTTCCCTCTCCTGTCTTTCCTCCCCCTATTTTTCTTTTCTTCGGGGACCCTCTTGGGGGGGGCGCTCAAGCCCCCCGAGGCCCCCCCCCCCTTGGGTGCGCCGTTGTATCAATCGTCTAATTTTACAGGAAAATTTCCTGTAACATCAACGAAGGACTCCTAGAAAATGTTAATCCCACGATGGCTTTTGTATACACGCACAAGGAATGGGCGCCTCCTAGGATCCCTTCACTGTTGACCCCAGCATACACATGCTGTGTGGTACAAATTTAAACAAATTTGGGCCGGGCGTTCCTGCGCACTGTTCAATTTGCGTCTGTTGCATGGGCGGAAGCACCGACGAAGAAACTTCAAGATTCCGTAAGCAAATGTATTCAAATAGCCACTTTGTCAATGTGATTTGATTAAATGGCCTACAGATTGCAGTACTATTCCCTCAGAACATATGAACAAGCCAAGTTATCATCCGGACAACATTTTTTTAGGGGGGCCCGGCCCCCCCTCATGTTTTCAGCATGTTTTCAGCGGGGGCCAGTGGCCCCCCGGCCCCCCGGTTCCTACGTGCCTGATTCTAAAACGCCTTTATTAATCAGTCACCCCGTGCTTGTGAGATGGTGAGATATAACTAGAAAACCAATTGCAATGCTGTGATAAAACCTTTAAAATGCGTTAGCACGTTGGTGAATGTTGGCTTGTATTTTTTGATAAAATTATACACATCTGTCTATACTTTCTGTAGAATGGCCATTAACATAATTGTTTACGATTTTGTTAAAAACAAAACCCATTTAAACCCAAGACTGTCTGTAATTCAAAATCGACATCAAAGAATTCCCTGCTGGTTTGAATGTCGAGCTTGGCGTTGTTTGTTTTCCTTCTTTAGATTGAATACTTAAATCATTCAAAGCGATTGTCTTGTTTCTTCTCTTGCAGTATGAAGGTTTTGGAATCATGTTTCATATGAAAATAATGACATTATTGAAGATGAAATTAGAGAAACACTTTATTGCTTTAATACTCTGGGTACAAACGTTTTGCCAAAATGTGTTTTCAGAATGTAATATAAATCATAAACAACGTTAAATAATGAATTATTATTAACATATTGAAATCAAATTTTCAATATTATGGTAGCTGTACATTTTACTTGTTTCAAGACTTAAGTTGACAAGTAATACTTTATAAATTGAAATGTTGTTTTCAATTCTTTGAACTGAAAGGCACTGTACACGTTTGGCAATTGTCAAAGACCAGTGTTCTCACTTGGTGTATCCCAACATATGCATAAAAATAACAAGCCTGTGAAAATTTGGGCTCAATTGGTCATCGAAGTTGCAAGAAAATGATGAAAGAAAAAACACTCTTGTTGTACAAAATTTGTGTGCTTTCAGATAGGAATAAAAACTTCTTGCAAGAAGTCTTTTATTATTTTAGTGATAAATTACCTCTTTCTCAAAAAATACGTTACTCTAGAGGGAGTCGTTTCCTACAATGTTTTATACTATACTATCAACAGCTCTCCGTTGCTTGTTACCAAGTAAGTTTTTATGCTAATATTTGTTTTGAGTCATTACCAAACGTGTACGATACCTTTAAGTTGACAAGTAATACTTTATAAATTGAAATAATGTACTATAATGGTTGAACCGACCGTTCCTCCTTTTTTAAAAATTTGTATATCAATAGAGAGAAAACAAATTTTACTTTCGCTAAAACTGATTTACCTGAAGCTTGTTTTCCCGACTTGTAGTTTATATCTGTTTTTGTCCACTTGTTGTATTTTAAAGAATTCTGTGGAGATTGTCTAATAAACAATTCAAGGTAATGAGGGACTCGAGGTACGATGGACAGTGGTAGCAGATAACCATGTACCTTTCTATTGTGTGCATAGTTCTGATGTTGGAAACACCGAACAAAATGTCCACTGCTCCAAATTTGATGACGGAGCCCAAGCCGGTGGTCCCAGGGAAATCTGTCCCCCGGAGATTCTGTCCCCACACGGAAAATTAACATTAGCTGGAGGAGGATGATTCAAAAGAGGGCGCTATCAAAAGAAGTTTGTACACAGTTCGCCGTATGGGGGGACAGAATCTCCGGGGGGGACAGAATCTCCTGCCACACCGGAGCTGGAGCCTAAGCCGAAGCCAGAGCCCCAGCCGAGGTCTGGGAGAAGCCCCTGCTTAAACCTGGTAAGTCTGCTGCCACCTAGCGTCCATTGTCTTAGTTATCCTTACAAATCTTAAACAAAAATGGTTGAGTATTATTTAAAAGAGCTACTGGCGATGCGGATGAATTATCGGGGCGTGGTTCTCGCCATTCTTTCTATAAAACACCTTTCTCTTCACCTCTTTTCTCTCACCTGAATAAATAAAAATGACCATGACAAAAATAAATCTTAAATGAGCCGAGAAAACCAATGATGAAAATAATAAACATTTTATTGGAAACTGCCCACTAATAATTGTTTTGTTTTACTACTGAAATGTAATAATTATCTACGAATAGAATGAATCTTAAAGTCGCACAATAGTGGTAAGATAACAAATATAAATGTTCACAGATTTGCACATTATCATGGTGTATGTTCATGGTGCAAAACTTCCCTTGAAGTAAAGACTTTGCTTGAAATGCTACTGTTCTAAGATATTATAGAAGTCGGTCTGGAGTCAGCATATACACTTCACACTGAGGGCTATACTTACCAGTATACACCGGAATATCTTAATTGTTGGCTGGGTAAAATGGTGCTGGGTTTGCCACGTAACCACCTGGAGCCCATGTGTTTGGAGGCTGTGAGATACACGTGTTCGGCTGGACTTGTGGTTGTTGGTCACTCATCTTTAAGAGAAAACAAATTATCACACAGTTTTGTACTTTCCTAAAACACAGCCTCAAGAAACTTGCCCCGCTTTTGAATATCGGGGAAAGAATGGGGGTTCACACAGTACGTCATCATTTTCACACGACGGATGTTGCCAACGTACCCTTTAACCTTTGACCCTAAACGCTCTTTGTTTTGTAATGAGGTCACGAGTTACACCATATATGTTAATGTGCAGATTGCTATCAACGTTAATATTTTCCATAATATTATTACAGATTGATTCCTATCATGCTGTTGATTATTTGCAACGCTCACCGGTTGAAAGCAAACGATGTATCATAATTTGTTTAAGTATGTGGACTTCACTACTGTATTTCAAAGGCCTTGTTGTTAAGTCAATAAAATATTGTTTATCTCGGCTCAACGGCCCACAATTATACAAACGCCATCCTAAAAATATACCGCAATGCATCTTGGGAAACTGAGTATAGTTAAAAAATATACCAAGCTGCCAAGATGGATGCCATGCTGTAGTTTGGGGTAAAATGCCTGGTTTTATAGTTAAGTACCGCATTGCTTCAAAATCAGTGCGCCATGATGGTTGCCGTTGTCATAAACGAATTTATATCTCGGAGGCCGGATTTTTTCCTACGAACTTTTGTCCCCATAGGCCTACGGGAAATTAACATGGGCTGGAGGAGGATGATTCAAAAGAGGGCGCTAAGAAGTTTGTACAATTGATAATGGAGATCACTGGTTTGTACACAGTTCGCCGCATGGGGGGGGGGGGTGGGGACACAGAATCTCCGGGGGACAGAATCTCCTGCAACACCAGTGTTGCTTTGAATCGGATGCCACCCAGAATGCTTTGCGCGCCGATCATGCACATTGAGACAGGCATAAATATGAGCTACCAGCCTCGCTACCATGGGCAGCGCGCCGTATCGATACCTCTTTCGTCACTTACCCCTGGTAGCTCTTTAAAAACATTCGAGCGCTCGTAGGGCGCTCGTCGGGCGCTTAGTACGTGCGTGTAAAAATTCACGTATTTCGACGCAATACATTACAAATGAATCATGTTTTTATATGGTCTCCTCACATGGGGCAATTTTTCCAGGCAACTTGAAGGCCACCACTTACACTGTATGCAAAAGGAACACTTCAGCAGCACAAGAGACATTTCTCGAGCTGTAACTCACTATTCCAGAGACAATAATTAGATGTGAATGAATTTTCTTATTGGAGATTGCCTGTAACTGGTTGCCTAACGATTGCCTCGTGTGACATGGCCTTTTAACTGCATACAGTTAGACGTATCACAATATCGAAAAAGAATTGAGAGGGGCCAGTTGCTCTGTGACTTGATGCGTCTTTTGACAGCGCGCTCTGCGTAGACTCTATAACAGAATGGATCAACCACAGGACTAATTAAAATATCTAATATATTTGGATATTGCAAAGTCACACTTCCAGGGGTTACAATCGAGCAAGGCATTCTGGGAAAGAAAAAAAAAATGGCGCAGCGAGATCGTACACCACTGGGAACGAGGTTGATGAGCTACAGACCCCTTGCATTGGCGGCCATCTTTGATGTCAAACAATCGAAGCATGCTCTCCATTGACCTCAGTGAGAGGAATTTTTGGGACTTGTGACGTCATATGCAATGGGTCTATTGCTACAGCTGTAAAATATTGTGCTGATCGTCCAACGTTAAACACATCCCAGGTCAGGTGGACCTGGAGTGAGGTTTTAACAATGGGATTTTAACTTGGATTTTGCCTCATTTTGACCATTTCTGGGTCATTATGACACAGATTCCGTGTTATATCGACCCAGGAATGGGTCAGGCCCACGGGACCCGGACCCCGGTCAATACTGACCCGGACGTTTGCAGAGTGTATTTAGAACCCTCCAGGTTTCCATTATTAACTCTCTCATCGGAGCTCCAACTTCATCAAAATGTTGGAAGGTACATGGGTTTCTTGTAAATATCCAATGGATTTGTGTATTATTACCGTTGATATCTGCGGTGTTTTCAATACCAGGCGACAGTGAAAAGCGGAGATTATAGCGATTACCACTTCAGCCAGACTAACCAGACTGTTGAAAGCAGCTACCGCTGCCGCACCCCCAAAGCCATACTGTTAAGAATAATAATCATAAAGATACAAACATAACGTGGTTTGGTCAATATCAAAACATGACTGATAGCTTGTATTAATTAGATGTAAAGATCATTGAACTTGTTCGGTATAGTTGGCGTTTGTAAAGCGATTTGCGTGTTATAGCCAAGGCCTGTCTAGAACCGAAAAAGATAAATAAAAAATACCTCAAAAGTGTGCAAATTAAACAATATCGATGATGTCATTACATTGTTTTCTTTTCAATCAATACGTTAAACTGATTGCTTCATTATAAAAAAAATCGCCTTTTGTTATCTGTAATTTCAAATAGTATAAACTCAGTCATTGTTTCGGACTATACTTACCAATACATTTTTAAGGTTTATACCAAACGCTGCAGTGTACATGACAAAACTGAGCACGGCTAACACTGCTGAAAGAATACACATTACTAGACTGGCGATAGCCTGAAATTTACAACAAAAAACACTTCGAACCAATATAAATTGTTTTATGCCTTCACCGGACAATTGTATTCATCCCTCTGTATGGCCTACTGCCGCCATGTTTTTTGTACAATGGGCAAAACTAAATGTTTGTGGAGACATTTTTAGAGGATCTTAAGAACTACTTGTACACCTCTCCATCTTTCCCTTGTAATTGGTGGTTACATGGATGAAACATAAGGTTTAACTATCCCGACAAAGTTTGCACCATTAGCCATTCATTAATTGGTGACTAGAGTGGTTGCTGAGCCCGAATATTTATGACGTCACACACTTCACGGTTCATGAATAATGCAAGATCATACTGGCCTTTAGAACCTGGCAATTAGCTGTCAGATGTACCTTTGACCTTGAATGCCGAAATCCTGTGGGTTTTGTAAGACCAGTGCCTGTCTTTGCGGATAAAGACAGGGGACCAGTCGTTGGTTGTTATGCAAAACATGGGGGACTATTTGGGACGCAGGTGGCAGCAGACTTACCGTACGTTGTAAATCAAAGTTGACAATATTTAAATATTGTGTGTTATGCGGCACACTGAATCTCAAATCCCCTTTCCGTATATAATGAGAATGTGCTTATTTGTGGGAATGTCGTGTTTTCGAAAGTAACGGTCCCCTTTTCTCAAGTTTGAATCGCTTCCTAAGATTTTGTTATCTCTGTTTTTGTATTATTGTTGCACAATATTACATGTAAGTTTATTCCTTACCACTTGTTTGGGTGCAGATGCAGACTTCGCGGTCAGAAATAAAAGGGCCCCAGCTGGAAAATAAAACTGGGGAAGAATGGAAATTCAGAAGAGGTAACATGCACAAAACCGTAATGCTTTCAAAGTAGGACTAACCCATATTTTGGCCACGGGTGCTCTTGGTACCTCCTGGTACACCATGAAGCCTTGAACTAATATTGAACTAAGGTCGTGTCCTGACTTATTGGATTCGGCAGTGGCTATACAACTAGTCTTGATTGGCGACGCTGTTTTTGTACTAGCCACAAATAGAGGGCGCTACATTGACTGTTTGGGAGGCTGACTCAGAAGGACTGGGCAAGTCTATAAATCTGAATCGAAACAGCGTCTTGACGATTTTGTATTTGCTGCCCGGAAAAACCAGGCAGATCAAAACGAGGCTAATTTGCATTATGCGTTCAGCGACATATATTGTGTATGGTACCTAGACGTAGGGAATGTTAGTATGCCTCGAGGCAATGGCTTTGAGAAATACTGCTATGAATGATGGTTTGAACCAGCGTTAAAATTTGCGAGAATTAAATTGGGCCTGGAAGAGTTTAAAAGTCACCAAACCACCGCAGTTCGTAATTTTGTGGAAGGTCACGATTTAGTTGTTAATTCACCGACTGGATTTGGGAGAAGTGTTATTTTTCAAGCAGCTCCGTACTAAATAATATATCGGGAAAGTACTGAGTATACAGTGCTTAACACACATCGTGTAGGGAAAAAACAAAAATTATATAAATAATATATCAGTAGGATTTGAAACTTTGAATACGATTTGGAAAGGTTTACGGTAACACCATGTAATGACCATCTCTAAATGAGTTGGGGTGGTTCTGAAAAGAACCGTTGGTTTCAACTCGACGTTTCGAGTAATAATAATATCGTTAAAGACTTTTTGAATGGACTGTACAGAAACCCCGATCAAGGTGACACCGTGAAGGAGAAGCCTCTTGTGATTGTACATAAAGTATCACCATACAGCAAAAGGACAAGCTTTGCTCTATAAACTATCATTATCAAGCACATTCGCCTTGTGTTAACGGCCAGCGATTATCGTTAGAAACTCTCCACCATTCCTCACATAGTACATAGTATACGGAAGACAGGGGAACAGTCTGATTACAGCCTGCTCACCGTTATGCGCGTACGTTTCATTTTGTGAAAATTCAAATTGCTGCCCGAAAGAAAATGTGGGCGGGGTCTCGGTCCAAAAGCGTCAAGACCTTCGTTTTGATCCAGATGTTCGTGTGATACAGATATCTCTTCTCCAGTAATTCGTGTTGCGGACAGTAATTCGTGTTGCGATATCGCACCACGTTAAACAAAATGAACGTCGCCAATCAAGACTACTATACAGCCGGATTGCCGAAATGTCTTTACAGCCGTAGCCAAAGTTGCTTGATTCAGACACGCTCTTAAATGCCCCTTACTCAACACTAGTGGTGAATTTACGTGTCGGAAAAGGAAGAGTGTATACTAAAAGTCACTTATTGTTTGAATGAGTATACGCGTTTAAACTCTTTCAGTTGAAGGACTACAGTTTCTAGAATGCATCTTTCAAAATATTAAACATTTTGGCACGGTCCAAACTCACCAATATTCCTCCCCATATACCAGTTGCTGCATAGGAGCACCCTAATACGAGACAATCGATCAGTCCAAACAAAAGCGAAACTCCACTTAAGCCTATTTGGAGAATACCAAGTATTAGCAATTTGCTGGAGTACTTGCTTCTTTGATTTTCCCAGGCAGCAGAGGCAGGTGGCACAGTCTGCACCGGTTCCTGAACTTGACCTGGATTCGCCGCGGCCTGCTGCATTGCTGTTTGCTATAGGTTGCTTCTGCTGTTTCTGTTGTTTGACAGTTGGTGGTTGGTGTACCTAATGTCAATACGTTTGATTTTGTGGATGAAAAATTTGACACAATTTTGAGTTTCCTCAACTGTGCATTACATTAGCGAAGCACCTGGGGTAGAGAGGCAGTTACTTCTCATCTCATGTGTACCAAAGGTGCCGATGTGGCAGCAGATTCGGTGTCCCCCACCCCCCCACCCCCACAAAAGAGAGCAAATTGTACTTACGTCTGTAAACCTCCGTGTAGTTCAGTGTTTCGATTCTGACTAGCCGCACCCTAAACATTGTACAATGTTCTGCTTTACAATATTGAACACATATAGCAACATCACAAACAATTCCGATGAAGTGAACACTCAAAAATATGCATGTTTACTTCTCACCAATAACGACATAACACATGTATGTAATTATTAACTTGTCAGAATCTTGTTAGCAATCTGTTTTACTCTATCTGTTAATTTTTATCCAACAATGACCTGCTTTTTTCAGATTGTCTGAGTTGACCCCCCAAACGGGTCGCCCATTTATGATGTTTGCTGTCTGGGTAGAACATGTACTCATATTTTAGACTTTGGGTATAGTTATTCTAAAACTTAATCAGTCACCCCGTGCTTGTGAGATGGTGAGATATAACTAGAAACTTAAATAAACACAAGTTATAGGACCTATGATTCTTCTTCTAATTTTGTTTATATTTTTTATTATTGCACTACACTCAGTGTACTCGTAAGGCACGTTTAGAAACAGAAAAAACCCAGCTTAATTATGAAATCTTCAAAATAATTCGAAAGACTACATTCCAAATTACTTATATCAAAGGGACATTCTAGACCCTCATTAACAATACAATTTGAACACATCTAGCACCACGAAGCAGTTATAAAAGGTGACTTCTATCATAAAATGTCAGCTACACACATTCTAATTTAGTAGTTTTTAATAAGATATCATCACATGTTTTCAGCAATATGACACAGCTTTTGAAATGATAGCCTTTGACAAATAAAACCCGTAATTTCAACATCGAATAAGAGAAAATAAAAAGGGGGAATGCTTCAAGTTATTTTAAAAATACTATTTAGAATCACTTCCAAATTAGTGTTGTTTAAAACAAAGCATAGCGTGACTGATAATTACAGTCTAAAAGCTCCCGGGTCAGAATAGACCTTTATCACTGTGCGGCCATCTTGATTTTCTCCCATTCAAACCAATGTAAACAAACTTAGGCTGGAATGGAAAAATAGTCTGGTTCCTTTTTGTACAATGAATATTAGCATTCATTACTATAATGGGATACAGGGAACATGACCAAGATGGCGGCAGTGTGATAAAGGTCAATTGACCTGGTTCCCGGGTCCCAATGGTCCTGACCAGTGACCACTTATGGGTCAGGCTGACCCGGAAACTGGTTAAAAACTGGATTTGAGCTCGCACTCTGCGTCAGTTTGGTGACTCATTTCTGGGTGATTTATACACAGATTCCAGGTCACGCTGAACCAGAAATAGCTCAGGCCCTCTTGGCTCGGAACTGGGTCAATAGACCACTATCATGCTGCCACCATCTTGGTCATTCTCCTTGTATCCAATAGCAGTAATGAATGCTAATATTCCTTGTATAAAAAAGGAACCAGACTATATTTCTCCTTCCAGCCTTGGTTTTGGATACATTGATTTGAGTGGGAGAAAATCAAGATGGCCGCACCGTGATAAAGGTCTATTCTGACTCAGGAGGTTCTAGAGTAACCTCGTCCCCAGGGTGTGTCGAGCAGTACGATGTGTACGAGTTTGACCGCTCTCTCACCCTGGTATTGGATCATTTGCATATCCAAAACATTTGGATACGTATGCAAATTAGAATAGTCTGGCTGTGAACATGGTGAATACTGAATACACTTTTGTACACCAGTCGTTGTCCAATCAGGGTCCAAGTAAGGAGTTTCCCTCCCAGGGTTTACTATTGTAAACATGGTTGGAAATAAAGTAAACCATGGGGACGAGGTTGGTTCTAGAGTGAATCGACAAAAGAGTAAAGTTTCAATCATAAAGTTCACCAGTTGTAATATACATACTTTTGCTGTCTGACTCAATAGGCCTATTCTGTTGAATTCGAAAGTACCCCCAAATAAGCAGATGTTATGAACATAAACAACACCCCCTTTTTTGGGGGGGGGGTGGGGGGGTGTCCATTTCGGTTGGTTGGATTGCGTGTTTATTCAACACTACACTCTAAAAACTCCCGGGTCAGAGTTGACCAGGATTTCAGGTCCCAGGGAGGCCTCACCCATTTCCGGGTCAGGCAGACCCGGAAAGTGGCTTAAAAAAGGGGATCTTAACTCGGATTCTGCTTCATTTTGACCAATTTCCGGGTCATTTTGACACAGAGTCCGGGTCATACTGACCCAGAAATGGGTCAAGCCACATGGGACCCGGATCCGGGTCAATTCTGACCCGGAAGTTTTTAGAGTGTAGAAGACTGTATTCAATTTATTATTCTATTATACATTTTGTCAATATAGAGCTCTATGATTCTGCAAGGATGCATCAAGTTTGGGTTCACAAGAGTTCCTTCATGGACATGTTGCACTTGTTCATATTGTACCAGTCACTCTTCCAAGAGAACCATTAAATCCCATGTGAAGCTGGTTCCTCTCCGTGCTGGTAGTATTTACCATTTAGGTGCGAAGCCAAACATTCAGTGAACCACCATGCGCCATCATTTCTTATTGCACAGTTTGGTTCATCTATCAGATTTTCAAAAGCGTCATTGTCCCTGTCCTTGGTTGTGAAGTTTTGTCCATCATGATACATCATAGCATCACCTGCGGAACTGTTAGCATCGAAGGAACCAACGTGAAGGGTGTATTGGTCACCAAATACTGCAAACTCTTTGTAACTTGCCCAAGCCGTTTTGTTCTCCCAATCCGTTAAACCAACTCTTAATTGCCATTGGCCCGATCTAGTCAGGGCATGCAGGATGATATTCCCGAGCCAAAACTCACCAGATAGATCACCAAAGCCGGATTGGTAGCTGGCCCAGTCGCGGTAAAAGTCAACGGAGCCATCTTGTCTTCTCTGGAACACAATCCAGCCTCCTCCATCAGTTTCCATGTCACAGTAGACCTGTATGCCACCAGTCAGACCAGCAGGAAAGATGGTATAGATGCCATTGTCACGATGACCAGCTCTGAACCACATCTGACAACTGGTGTACTGGTTACGTATAATATCATAGTAGACACTTCCTTGCTGCTGAATGAAGTCGACAGGGCTGTGATCTCTAGTAGCATTATTCAACTCACAGGATTTGTTACTCGTGTGATAGTTGAAAGATGTACATTGGAGATCATAAGAGCAGTCTCGCCCACAGATCACTGGAGAAGATACAGTCTTCCACTCATAGATGTGATTTAACAAAGTGTGGTTGTTGGTCAAGTAGAAGTTTGATTCCCTCCATTGCAGACACTGGCATAACTTTACTAAGATTGCCAAAATCAACACTGATATGGTAGTATGCATTCTGTGGAGCATGAACAAGCAAGTGATATCGAAATAACCGTGTCCGAGCCGATGTTTAGGATTCTTCAACAAGCTTTAATATTATTGTCTAAAAATATTGCCTCAAACTCGATGACTGCGATGTTTAGTATTCTTCAACAAGAAGCGCATATATGGGTTACACGTCTTAAAAATATTGATGGTGGTTTGATGATTAAAGAAGACGACTCCAAATCATCAAGACGTGTGATCTGCGTCTAACCGAGTCTTGAGTGAAATATTGTTTGTGATTCTACGTGTTTATATAAGGAGCTTTTGATGAAGTATATACGTGACGTACATTGTAACCAAGGCAACCAATCAACATCGTGTCTAATAAGCCAATGGAAATAACAGAAGCGTAAAAAGCTTCAAGATAACTAAATTAATTTTAAATTAATTATCTCAATTTATAGGTTACCTGGTATTTTATACAAGTACAAAGGAAATACAATCACAAGCAGTTATCGATGCCATACAAGGTATCAATAATCTAAAAAGAAAATACGTGACGTAAATTAATTAAAGATTTTAATTAGCTGTCCGTCTTGGGTCACTTGGTCAATTTTGCCGGTGCCGGACACTATTATTGAATAACAAGTGTTAATTGATCTTTGTTAACTAATTAATTGCAACCAGGGTAAAAAAAAGTGGACAGGTGTCTTTAGACACGTGTTATTAGGCGATTTCGTGATGGTAGTGTTAAAATATTTGTAGTCAACAGGGTATAATTTTATGGCTCTATTAATACTGCGGCCTTCTGCGGTGCCCTATAAAACACATATAGGAGCCGTAAGCGCAAATTATAGCCAGTGCTGCTAGCTGTTTGACCACTCCTGGTCAATTTGCACAACTTCTTTTGTGTATTAATTACATTTGAAATGGTTTGGACCCCATGTCGTTCTTGTTGGACAACATCTCACGGCACCATTATTTCCCTAGAAAGCTATACTTTCGGCAAATTTGTGAAAGCTACTGCGAAATTCCATTGGCCTTTTTTTAAAAGTAATCAGAAATAAACAAGCAAACCAAATTAACTAAATATAAATAAATTTCAAGATAAATAATTGGTAATAACAATATAATGAAAAAATTGTTTAAGCTTTTAAGAAAATATAAATATCCTTGGATATGAAAAACACAAAATACAGTCAGTCAAAAAGATAAAAATGTAAATGTGATGGGAAGAAAATTAGCTGTTGAAAGCGCCCCCATGCGGTCAAAATACGGTCAATTTCCTCGTTTTCTCTGATCTGCTGACGACCATTCAATCCAGGGGGGGGGGCGGAAGGGGTATTGCGCAAGAAATTGCAATCGCGGTCTGGGTACACTCCATTTTAAAAAGAGGTGAAGACCAATAAAAAAGAAAAAGAAAACCATGTATACCGTTAAAATTTTCTCTTTAACAGCACTGAAAACATAACAGTATATATTGTAAGAGCATTTTCAATTGTTAAGGTGGTTATTTTTATGTAAAATGCGTAAAAATATGACCGAAAATTTTCCGTTGGTTTATTGCAGCAGCTAACGTGTATGAATGGGTCCAGGTGGGAATTTCATTACAAAACGTCTCCCCCAAAAATGGCTACAAATATCGACAAAATGTGAAAATTCGTATCGTTCATCCTCTGATTTTTTCGCTAAACGTAACATTTAAGGATAGATCTTTCATTTCTGAAAGTTTAAACAAAATCCCTCCGTACATCCTCTAGATATTTTACGATTTTTATAATGTTTTTTTGAGAAAATGGTTTCTGCTACACTTGGTTTGCGTGCAAACGATCGTCCGTCAAACGGATGTCAACGGACGGGAACATTTGCCGTAGGTAATATTAGTTATGAGGCAAAGTACAAATCTTAAACAGATTTGTAATACATGTCGTTTACGTTAAATGTATGTTGTTTATTAAATTATAAAATTACTGAAGCAGTTGGTAACGCAAACAAAAACCATTTACGAATGTTCTCTAGTGTAAAGATTTGGTGAATTTACAAGATTTGAAAATAACGATGCCCTCTGATAAAATGGACTCGCCCAAGTATTTTTAACGGCACGCGTGTAATTCAAATCTTGTACGATAGGCTACATGTACACACATACACATAGGGAATGTGTATACCCTGTGTATGTACGTGTAGTAAGCCGTGTTTTGTTGTGGAGCTTCGACCAGTCCATGCACGTCGCGAGAGTCGAATGAGATTGTTTTCAACGTAGGTGGCGCGTTGGTGGCGTTACCCCTTCCGCCCCCCCGATTCAATCCAGAGCTTATGCTCCATTCTTTAATGGGGGTGTTTATTTAGCTGGTGGAAAAGTTCACTCCCTCCTCCAGCGGCGTAACTAGGGTAACATTTCAGGGGGGCACAAGGGGGTGCACCACTTTTCGGGGGGGGGGGCACTTCTGGCCAAGTTTCCGTTTGCCTTTTTCTTTAAACAAGCCCATGCCCGTAATCCGGGGGGGGGGTCGATTTCCCCCCTAAAAAAATAAACAATACAAGATAAAATAAACAAATAAACTATTAAAACAAAAAAATAAAAAAGTATATATCGTATAGCTGTGCAACTAATAAATAACACACTAAGCAACAGTTTTTTCAGGCTGTTTATTATTGTTAAACTATGATATTTATAACATAAAATAATATACAAAGATGTAAATAGAGGACGCAATGGGTGGCATACGCCGTCTGAGCATTAAATATGCAGAAATAATATTGATTCAAAGCTTTAATTTATTTTTTTCCGATATAATAACCAATATACCAATATCATAGCGCAAAAATGGTGCACCAAATGGCTTGAATTGGGCATTCTTTTTCACAAAATTTCGAACATCCTCCTCCCACTCCCCCCCATGCGTCGCTATGTAGTAGGCGGCGCTAACTCGCCGATGTACATTTTCTTTCATATTCGCCCCCACCCCCCCCCCCAAACAAAAGTGCAAAAATAAAAACCTGGTTATTGGCCTGAATAAGTCCCTTTTCATGTAACTTACCTTTTATCGCCTTTTTATGTAACTTTGTAACTTGCTATTTGTTTACAAGATAATCTGGCGTGAGTGTAAAAATTTATATTTTCTGCATAGAAAATAGTTACGCCACTGCCTTCCTCATTCCAAAAAGTCTTAGAACAATCGAAACACTTATTGTAACTGAGTTATATTTTCTAAGAAGAACGCCATTTATCCCAACAAATTTGTTCGTTGTTTTGCATCACTCCCTTTTCCTTATACATGGTTTAGTTTTTGTATGCAAATAAGCCTCACAATGGGGCGCCCCCGCCGCGCCCGGCGGTGCGAAAGCGCCATCTTGACAGACAAAATGGCCGACCTGGGACGAAGCTCACGTTTTCGCTTTATCATGTTCCACATTTTATGGCCAATTCAGGGCAAGAAATTACTGAAAGTGAGTGAGGTGAGTCAAAATTACTTTAAAAATGCCATGTACACTTTTTACTGTGTAAATGAGGTCTTGGAACAGTCGAACTGGAGCAAACGTAAGGTTTTTAGTCTTCAGTGCGGCGGCAAGTTTAAAAACATGTGGCCTGTGGGGTGCATCTAATTCGGGAAAATTGTAATACTCAATAATAAATGTCAAAGACCCCGTTATGGGAACACATTCTGATTTCAAAATAAATCTTGAAGAAATGCTGTATCCAACTCTACGTTATGACTAATATGAGGGATTTTTAATTTGTTTTTATTTATTAAGGTAGAGTAAACATGTATTTTGCTGGCACCAGCTTAGTCTGACTCTTCTGACTGAGTCAAAACGTGTAGAGCCGGCTAGCCGTGATACCTTTTTGTGCCCTCATTTTTCAATTTGTTGTTTTGTTTGTTGACTAAATCAAAAATGGTCTATTTAGGCCTACTTTTTATTTTTTGCGACCGAGGATTCTGTTCAAACAGAAATAAGTCTGAAATTGTAAATTATAGTAAGATTCCCATCTCACATGAATACGAAGTCACAACGACAATGTTGGCTCGGAACCAACTAACCTTTTTATGGTATTATTTCCAAGTCCCAAAGAAACAATCACTGTACATGTTCAGTGCCGTTCAGGCTTGTACTTGTTGTGAGTTGTATTGTAATACTAAAACTAGGAAAGCTGGTGCCAGCTAAATACTTACTGTCATCTTTTACTTTTTTTAGGATGAAAAATGTTGGACTTAATTTCCCATTTGGAAAAGTTCCTCTCAAGGATATGGTAGCTAAAAATGTTAAACGTGATTTTGATACTTTGTAATAATTGAAAGTGCCTGTTCGTCTCTGTACAATACAATTGTAAATCTTTCTATGCATGTAAGAATTTACATGATTGTTATACAAAAACAAAATCCCTTGGAAAGTGTGGGTCTGATACAGCATTTTTTTGCCAAAAATACCTCCGAAAATACCCAATGTGTCATAAATTAAATGGGAATTATAATAAGATTATGTTAATTTGTCTTTTTCTAGAATACAGAGATGATCAACCAGGATGTGTCAACTGACAACTTACAGAGGGAGAGTGCATGGATCATTGATTAAGAAAAGTCTTAATTGTTAATTTGTTAAGGTAAATACCATTATGACAAACTACTCCCCTTTTATAAAGGCACAGCTTTTTCCGGGGGGGGGGGGGGGGGGGTGGGGGGCCTTTTTGATGTATTAAACCAATTCATGTCTGTATTAATTGTCAATCTCATTTTTGGGGGACGAGGCTTCTGTTGCACCATGTATTGCCTTGGTGCCCCTTCAAAAATTTCCCATTTTATGATTTTCCAGTGGAAGTGCCCTTTGCAAATTTAAAATAGGCCTTGCCCTCTCAAAGTTGAAATTCCAGGCCTGAGAGAGGTCAGGTATACTAGGTATCTATCTTGAGTTTTGGGGAAATTTTGTTTTTAGTTTGACTGCGAGGGTGTGGGAGGGGATTTGGCCATTCAGTGATTGCATGCATCTGTAATGATCATAATCATTCAGCGGGCCAGATGTTAGTCTTGTTTCAAGACGATACTATAATTTGGATAAAATGATCCAGTCTTGCACTTGAGAATAAAAACAAATATCAAATGGAGGGCACTACATGTACTAGCATCGGATTTCCATGTTATATATAAACTGTACTAAAAACTCAGCTGGATCAAATTTTCACATACATGGTGCCCTCCTCTGTTGGAACAAGTTCATATAAAAAGTAGAAAAATGAATGCAAGAGTTTTGTAGCCAAAACTAGCAGAGCCTTACCCTGGGGGGAGGGGAGCTGCCACGCTCAGAACCCAGCATGCCCCCCTCTTGATCCCACCATATTAGATAGAAAAAATGCACAAATGAATGGTTTGATACATTAAATTTTCCCCCTAAATTATGTCTTTGCCCCAGCTTGCCCCCCCCCCCCAAAAAAAATAAAAAAATAAATAAATAAATAAAAAAATTCTTTTGGTGAGACAAACTAAGTTGTACTCCTAGGATATTTTCCTTTATTAAATGATAAAAGAAGTCAACCCTTTCACTGTTTGACCATTCAATCATCCACTGTTGTTTTGAATGATAAAAACCATGCCAGCCTGCAATACCTCATGGGATTGCATTTACACAGATCATTAGTTCAGTGCACAGTTACGCTGCCGAGCGTACAAAATCAAAGCAGTGTATGAAGGCCTATGGTTTCAAATGGTTGAGTCAATTTGCAATGTCACTGAGAGTAGCTGGGTTAAGGATAATATTGACTCTTATAGCGCAATTCCAAAGAATGATCATTGCGCTTCCAACATTATTACCCCTGGTCACTGGGCCATATATTTCATTTCTTAAACCATCTCAGCTCCCTGGGGAGGTTCCAGCCTGTGCTGCCAAGTATGTAGCGCACTAAATGACTAAGCTAAATCAATCACAAGAACCATCTCTGCCCTCACAGCTACCCATTTACCCCTGGGTGATGAGAAGCAATTATAGTTTAATGTCTTGCTCAAGGACACAAGTGTCATGACCAGGTTTCGAACCCACACCCTCGGCCACGACACGCAGTTATTTGAACTATATTGACCCATTCAATGATACTGAATAGCTACCCCCAGTCTAGTGATGATTTTCCAGAGAAAATAGTGTAATACAGTTTTGATTCGGTTTCATTCACAATATTTGTAGAGTAGGCCTACAATTCAATCAAGTCTACACATTCTTTTCTTCCAAGTGGAGATTGTACAAATGTACATGTATATTAATCGAGTAAACACATTTTTTTTTATCCTTTCAGGCTTGTACAGGTACCTTGTGCTGGCAGTTTCGAGGATATACCGTTCCATACACCTGATAGATTGGTGGAACCTACAACCATGACAACTAAGACTGCAACTTATATACCTTAAGGTAATTATGTATACAAAATCTTGTAGTTAAGAGGGGAAGTAGAAGCATGGATTCATTTTTGACATGAAGCTGTAGGATGACAAATTACAGGCCCTAAACGTCCTCAGAAGCAATTTGCCTCACCCATCAAACCTATGAATATACTCTGATAAAATGGGTTTGGTGTTTCACTCCAAAAGCTAATGTAAATTTTCTTCAAGCAATCTTGAATCCTCGATTCTCATTGGTCAATTCATAGCCCCTATCAAAGCCTGTTCTATTGTGCTGTACTAATTCTGCGTATTGCGCTATTTTAAGCTACGCCTCAAGTTTGCTCCAGCAACTGCAGCCTTGTATGGGATTCAATTTTCAGTCATTTTGCATGTTTGATAAATAAATACAGTAACATTTATTAGATGTTAAATTTGCATCGAAATAAAGAATATTGTTTGTGTTTAACCAATACCTTGATGTATGTTAAGCACTGTATACTCAGTACTTTTCTGAGTCCTCTGAATATAGGATTCAAAGTGCCTCGAACAACCAGGCAATCTCTAGTGGTAAGGCATCTGTCCTAGAATGGCAAAGGTTGTGGGTTCACATCCCACCCAAGTAAAATTCCTGTGATTTTTTTCACAGGACTCGGGGGGAAAGTACTGAGTATACAGTGCTTAGGCGCTGGACACATTTGGTAATTACTCAAAATATATACTAGCATAAAACTTACTTGGTAACGAGCATTGGAGAGCTGTTGATAGTATAAAACATTGTGAGAAGCGACTTACTCTGAAATAAGTAAGTTTTTGAGAATGAGGTAATTTCTCTCTAAAATATATTAATCTGAGAAAGACTTCAGGCCTGAAGCCTTTCTCAGGCATCTGATGAAAGCACACAAATGTGTGCAACAAGAGGGTGTTTTTTTCTTTTCTTTTCTTTGAGGATAAACACAAAAGAAAGTAAAATTTTACAATAAGTGCACATAAACGAGTGAAAGGGCTCAAAACTAGGGAAAATCCAGTGTTTTTCGTTGCCTCCCACTTAGGGATACAAACATAGGGGCGGGGCGGCGAAAGTTTCCCCTCTAGGGCAGATTTTCTGTCATGACTGCTTGAAAATTCTCTATTGATAGATGGATTACAGATGTTCAATATCATTACTTATAAAGACAGTCACAAGGATTGGCAAAAAATAAAACCATTAACAATCATTGAAAATATACTTACCTAGTGTTGATAACTTGTGTTTCCATGCAGTGTGGTGTGCTAGCTCTAATGAGATTACCCATCTACCAAGCAGAGTTCCAAGGTTTAGCTCAGAAGTCATCATCGAACAGGTAAATACAAGACCGGGAATAACACATTTTTTAGAAGACAAGGCGCAACATTTGTTCAAGGCGTCAAATTCTGTAGCTCTGTTGGGCTTATGATTGGAATCAAGATAAATACACACAAACTTGATTTGAATCCTCGATCCTCCCACCCAAGTCCGAGCCCTCAATGTCGGGTCAGAGTCGCAAGTGTCGGTCATAGCTCATTCTATTTTAAATAGATTCAAACAAATTAATGAAAAGGTAAGAGATATACACCGTGGTTAAAAATAAAATTGAAAAAAAAACCTACTAAACATGTGGGCTTTATTTCTCATGTAGTGTTACTCGGCAAACCTTTCCAAAATAAATAATTTATGAACAACCAAAAATGTTTTTGCTTTTTATTAAATCCCTTAAAATGAAGATTTACAAGAGGCACTTTGAAATGTTAACCTTGAAGAGTTGTAGCCACTCAAAAAGGAAATGTCACTATTCACTATATGTCCCAACTGACAAACATGGAGTCCAAGTTTCAAGACATCCAAGTCCAGATGGTCGAATCCGAGACTCCGACCATTGTGAATTGATTATGATTCTGAGTCGTAAACAAATTGACAGAGTTGGTCTCTAATCTGAGTCTGAGTCACCGTCACACAATACTGAGGGGGTACCAATTTGCACCATTCCCCATATTAGGCACCAAATGTCGTTTTTGGTTTATGGAATTAAATTTAACTGAATTTTGAACAGTTTTACCTTGTAGACACAATGTTTTGATAAGTTTCAATCTGTATTCTCACTGATTATAAATGTAGTTCATTCCAGTACCAATCCTGCAGAGGAGTATTTCTGTCTTCCCCTGTCAAAAAAATACAGCATTTGAAGGTGCTAAAAATCAAATGCCTATTTTTACTACAGTAATCGAAATAAGCTTGACATGAGTATGTGCACAAAATCCCTCACAATTTTTTTTTTTGCTGTTTTAATAAAACATGGCGACTGAATTTGAAGGAATTCCACAGGTTAGTTGAATTGTGCGTTTATTAAAACAAGATGATGTACACGTCATACCTTTAAACACACACTGACACACCAATAGCCCATTCATGCATGTCCCAATGCGCACGGGTCGGTGTGCAAAGGATTCTGGATGAAATCCAAGTCCAAGCAACACCAGCAACCATCATGGCGCGCTGACTTTGAAGAAATGCGGTACACAACTATAAAAACCTGGCATAGTTACATGTAAACTACAGCATGGTGTCCATCTCGGCAGCTTGATTTGTTTCTTACCTGTACTTGGTTTCACAAGATGCATTGCTGTTAGATAGCGCTTGTGCATATGACTTGTACAAGGGGTTGTTGTCACTGCTTGCATTTATCATTTTGTAAGTCTCGTTTGTGAATAAATTCAAGGTTCTTTACTAAAGTAATAATTTGTTATAAAATTTTGGTTCATTATCATTACAGGTTGAGACTAACTTTTGCGGAGTACAGACAAGCCCTGACGCACTGTGGCCTAGTATCCATACCGCTCTCATCCTAAAAGTGACAAACCAGCCTGGAAACTATCATGGGATGCACACAGACAGAGGACACAACTGATATTTCTGCTGAGTGCCCAGAGGAGATGAAGTGATAATGCTGTAGCCTTGGAACTACGAACAAGCAGATGATTCTTAACATGAATACTACTGATGATTCTTCTGAGCTTGTTGATGATGAGAAGCACCCTGGAAACAACTGCCACTTGACTTAAAATGAACTGTTTTTTACTAAAAGTTTACATTTTAAAAATGAAATTGATGAAGAACAGAACAAGAGTGACAAGAACCAATACTTAGGTCTTTTCTTAAGTAGACTCTTCATGCATATCTAGCCATCATCCAAGCCAGAGAAGTCATTTGCAAAAAACAGTCTCCTCTTTAAAGAACCTACATGTCAAGTTAATGGTTTGCGGAAAACTTAAGAAAGATTTACGAACTGCTGATATTTGACGTACCTTTCAACAAATTTACACAAGACAACTTTTAAGATGCACTTCTTAGACTCAAACTTAAAGAAAGTCAGCTTTGCAAACCATACTTTTGGAATGAGAAGTGAATCAAGGTGAATCAAGCTCTCAGAAAAAACTATTTAAATCTGTTATGAAAGTTTTAGTTGTAAGAGAATAAAGGCTGATGCTATTTAGGTGCAAATCAACTTAACCAAAGGGCATACATTAAAGTTGTAGATAATAAAGTTGTAAATAACAAGTGTTTTTAGATGAAATTTAAGTTTAACTTTGGTTGATTTGCCCTAAACCCCGACTAATGTCTCATTATTACTTGAGTCGTTTTCTTGGCCACCATATTTGCCCACAATGCAGCAATTGGGTGTGTATTATTTTTACGTCTAATTTCCAATGCGCAAAATACTTAGCGAAAAGCAACGTATACACACCCAATTGCATTGTGGTTAAACATGGAGGTTGTTGACTTGGCTGCCATATTTGGACACAATGCAGCAATAATTGGGTGCGTATTATTTTTCCGTCTAGTTTCGAATGCGCAAAAGCCTTCGCTAAAAGCGACATACGCACCCAATTGCATTGTGGGCAAAAATGACAGCCCGAGGGTTCACCGTATCCCGGTAGAACCCTCCCCCACCCTGTGGGGACTTGCCATTTGGTCCCTACAGGGTGGGGGAGGGTTCTACCGGGATATGATGGGCCCTCTATATTTAAATTTGGGGGGGGGGGTAGGTTTGACGCAAATAAGACACATTACAGAGAGGAGGTCCATTTCAATTTTTTATTAAAAAATTTTGCCAAAAAAAAAGCAGAGTTGTGCAAACACCTGTGCCTGTCGGTGGACCCCCTCGGCCACCTGGAACTCGTGATGGCTGACAGACCCGAAGTACAATGGTCGATATGTTCTCTGTTCAGTGAAGTTCACTTTGATGCGCTACTAGTGGTTTGTTTCAACGATGTACTATCTTACAAGTCTAACGAGCTAGACGCAATTTGGCGCTTTGTTTTAGTCGCAGAAGTGCTGAGCAGAAGGTAGTTGTTGCTTGCTTAAATGAGCTGGTGCCCTCAAGAGTGCTAAGGATTTCACCGATTGTCCCCTCGCAACCAAGTTGCACTGGTGGTGCCAAGACATGACGACGCTTGTTCCAATGGGATCCTAACTCAACAGATGATGACGACTTCTATCCAGATGATGATGTGCTGGTCGGAGAAACATGTTCTGCAATGGCCACTAATTTCCCCCTTGCTTTTCATGGGGCTGCAATTTGAACGTTCAGATGTAGTCAACTGACAATCGAACTTGTTTTTGACCAACTTTGATTCAAAACAAAGTTGAGGAGTGCGTAAAACACATAATATGTACCAAAAGCTTTGAGAAAATGCTTGACGTATTGACACAAACGTCACAAGTTTTGTAACAGTTTTAGTACGATGAATAGTGACGTTTTCTCACTAAATGTTTGCCAATAAATGATAGTGGAGATGACATTGAATTAATATAACTTCTACCAAAAAGACAACCGACTTTGACCATAACAGAAGACGTTTCTTTCTAAACTGTTTGATTTAAAATTCTAGACGTCTACACAGGTTGTTTACCAAAGTTCAACTAAAAAATGCTTATGACTTGAGTTATTTGTAATGCAGGAGCTGTGTTTGAAAGTAAATTTGTGGCCTTGCAATAAAAGAAAGTAAAACTTGTGTACATTTGATTCATCGTCAAAATGAGGGAATAAAATTTTTTGCAATTTAGGGCACAACTGTTTCCTAAATTGAAGTTTTATTTTGAATACTTTCACTTGGTTTCGCAGTAGTTTCGCCAACACTTCCATTAATGTGGAAATAAACATTGCATTGAATTGAATTGAAAAATTCAAGAGTCGCTGTAGTTTTGTCAACACCCCCAATTGCTCTACCTTATAGTGATTCAAAGAGAGTAAGTTCATGAGTCACTGTAGTTATGACAACACGCTCAATGCTCTACATTATAATGATTCAAAGAGAGAAAGTTCATGAGTCGCTGTAGTTATGACAACATGCTCAATGCTCTACCTTATGATTCAAAGAGGGTAAGTTCATGAGTCGCTGTAGTTTTGTCAACACGCTCAATGCTCTACCTTATAGTGATTCAAAGAGAGCAAGTTCATGAGTCGCTGTAGTTATGACAACACGCTCAATGCTCTACCTTCTAGTGATTCAAAGGGAGTAAGTTCATGAGTCGTGGCAGTTTTGTCAACACGCTCAATGCTCTACCTTATAGTGATTCAAGGAGAGTAAGTTCATGAGTCGCTGTAGTTATGACAACACACTCATTGCTCTACCTTATAGTGATTCAAAGAGAGCAACTTCATGAGTCGCTGTAGTTATGACAACACGCTCAATGCTCTACCTTATAGTGATTCAAAGAGAGTAAGTTCATGAGTCGCTGTAGTTATGACAACACGCTCAATGCTCTACCTTATAGTGATTCAAAGAGAGCAAGTTCATGAGTCGCTGTAGTTATGACAACACGCTCAATGCTCTACCTTATAGTGATTCAAAGAGAGTAAGTTCATGAGTCACTGTAGTTATGACAACATGCTCAATGCTCTACCTTAGTGATTCAAAGAGAGCAAGTTCATGAGTCGCTGTAGTTATGACAACACGCTCAATGCTCTACCTTAGAGTGATTCAAGGAGAGTAAGTTCACGAGTCGCTGTAGTTATGACAACACGCTCAATGCTCTACCTTATAATGATTCAAAGAGAGTAAGTTCATGAGTCGTGGTAGTTATGACAACACGCTCAATGCTCTACCTTAGTGATTCAAAGAGAGTAAGTTCATGAGTCGCTGTAGTTATGACAACACGCTCAATGCTCTACCTTATAGTGATTCAAAGGGAGTAAGTTCATGAGTCACTGTAGTTATGACAACACGCTCAATGCTCTACCTTATAATGATTCAAAGAGAGTAAGTTCATGAGTCGTGGTAGTTTTGCCAACATGCTCAATGCTCTACCTTAGTGATTCAAAGAGAGCAAGTTCATGAGTCGCTGTAGTTATGACAACACCCTCAATGCTCTACCTTATAGTGATTCAAAGAGAGTAAGTTCATGAGTCGCTGTAGTTTTGCCGACATGCTCAATGCTGTACCTTATAATGATTCACAGAGAGTAAATTCGTGAGTCGCTGTAGTTTTGCCACACAAGGGAAACTAATTTATATTCTTATGTTGACCAGTCCTTATTCTTTTTTTCAAGTGATCTCAGACCTTTCTTGCAATGATTAAATTTTTGGCTGACCAATTCATTACCTTTGACACAAAAATGGAGATCATGAGTTTAACAGGTAAACACACTTAGCTTGTAGGGATTTATCATTTATCTTGAATTATATGCCAGACAGGCACCTTCAACAAGTGTTTTGTTAAAAAAAAAATTAACATGCCACATTGCATAAACAATGTTTGTTTAAACCAATGTTTTCATAAACCAAGTTTAAATTTTCAGGATTAACTGATACCAAAGAGGGATTGTTTGAAATGAATGAAAGTTGCAGTTTAGTTCTACCTAATAGTCTAATTTTAAAAACCATATCCTCAGACAAGATTTGCATTTCAACGTCTAAAGTGTTTAGTTCTAGTCTGATTTTTAAATTCATATCTCAGAATAAGATTCAAGTGTGATTGTTCCAAACGTTTAGAGAAGAATTATTGTTTATAATCAACTTTATAAATGGACTTGTTTGTTTAGTTTTTAAATTCATATATTAGAATAAGATTTAAGTGAGTTTCCAAAGCTTTTAGAGAAGTAGAAACTTGTATAATCATCTTTCTGTACGGATAATACTTTGAAAATTTGTTTATTTCTACCTGTCTGATTTAAAAAAACCATATCCTTAGATAGGATTTAACTGTTAATATCTCAAGCATTTAGTTCTATACCTAGTCTTTTTTCAAATTTATAATGTAGAATAAGAATAAGATTTATATGTGAATGCAAACTTTTGTTTAAACAACAATTTTGTTTAGTTCTACTTAGTCTGATTTTCAAATTAATTTCGTAGAATAAGATTTAAACGTGTATGTCCAAAGGTTTTCGAGAAGAATACTTTTATGATTAAATTAAATCTGTGATCTCCTACAGCGATTTGCCCTTGACCATGACCAGACCCTAAGAACCTTAACATAGAACTGACCCTTGACCTCTTCTAAAAACCAACCAATTCAAAACAACTACAAATTATAGGAATCCAATGTCATCTTTGGTATCAAAAGGCAATAAAA
Organism: Plazaster borealis; assembly: GCA_021014325.1. Taxonomy (NCBI): domain Eukaryota; kingdom Metazoa; phylum Echinodermata; class Asteroidea; order Forcipulatida; family Labidiasteridae; genus Plazaster; species Plazaster borealis. The sequence goes on along the minus strand of CM037464.1, from coordinate 15,124,046 downwards.
TGGGTGTAGTTCTTACTAGATATTTTGATGTGTAGTGGCATGACCAAGTAGAACATGTTTCTCCAGCCCTCATATCATCAACTGGATAGAAGTCCTCATCATCCACCGAGTCCAGATTCCATTGGCTCAAACGAAGACATCTCAAGGCACCTCTTGATGTTCTCAAACGAACCCCAGTACAAGCCTGTTTACTAAAGAACAAAAGAGTGACGTGACCAACAAAAGGATAAATGATAAAAGGCCCTCATCCCGACGTCTTGCGAGATCGACCAAAACGTTTTAGGGACCAACCACTAGCTTCCAGCTCATAAATGTCCTAGTATGTATCGCTTCAAAAACAATGCTTCGCTCTAGCTCGTCAAATTTGTAAGGCACTACACCAGTGAAACAAAACACTAGTGGCGCATCTAAGTGAATTTCACTGAACAGAGAACATACCTTCCATTGCATCCAGGCCAGCAGGACCAACACTTGTTCCAGGCAGCCGAGGGGGTCCACCGACAGGCACAGGTGTTTGCACAACTCTGCTGATGAGTTTTTCTCAGATTTTTATACAAACATAAACAAACTCATCAGAATGAGCTGCTCTTACACAATGAGTCCATATTTTAAAATCTTGAAAATTTAAGAGAGGAAAATACCAAAAATTAATGAGCATATTGTGTGGTTTTACCTGAAACTCTGAAATATATTTCCAATATCTTTCAGGGTAAAAAACTAATGGACAAAAAATATAATAAAAATAAAAATATATAAATGTTATAAATCTTTTTGATAGAAATTTCCATATCTATGCAAGATACTATTATTTCCATTATTTTGTTTTTATGTTTGGACAATTTCTGAAATAATGACTTTGCTCGCAAGAAAAGTCGTTATTTGAATCAAAACATAACTCTTTTGCATGGTCTCATTTTTTTGTAGGAGCAACTCGTGCATTTAAACTAATTTATTTAAATAATTATAATGTAAAACACAAAGAGATATGGTTCAGAAATGGCTGTTAGTCTGAATTAATTTAACCTGTCAAAATAAATGTTTTTATTTTTCAATTATATTCATCCAAAAGTTCTGCAAACATTTTGTTTAAAATTTCTCTGAACAGTTTCAATCAGAGTGCTCTCTGGCTGGTAAAACTGTTTCCCAAGAAGACAATCAGAGTGCCCTGATTATCCGCAAGGGAAGATTTTTCTTTGATTTTCGAAGAATGTTTGTTAATTTTGCATGCATGAGTTTATTGGAATCTGAATCATATCCCTTTATGCAGGAATGGGATGGATCTTGGGACAAAAGGGGAATTTTTAGTGATTCACCACACAGGGAGAAGTGTGATTAAATCTTAACACAAGTCAAGGTGGTTATGTCACCATACAAGGATAAGTATGGATATTTCACCACAAAAAGGGTTTGTGAGTAGTTCACAACACAAGGGGAAGTGTCATTTACCACAAGAGGGTTTGTGAGTAGTTCACAACACAAGGGGAAGTGTCATTTACCACTACACAGGGGAAAGTGTGAATAGTTTACAGGAAGTAAAGGTCGATCACCACACAAGATTATTGGCACACCCCTGGTGCATATAGACTAATCTACAAAACTAATTAAATAAATAACTGTCAAATATTAAGTCGTATTTACTTTGACACCTAATTTATGCACTTTAGATACAAAAAGGGTCACTATTTCAGGCATTTGACTGCATTTTGAATTATTGGTAGATCAACACACAAGGTGGGTAAATCACCACACGGGAAGTATGGGTAGATCACCACACAAGGGAAGTATGGGTAGATCACCACACAAGGGAAGTATGGGTAGATCACCACACAAGGGAAGTATGGGTAGATCACCACACAAGGGAAGTATGGGTAGATCACCACACAAGGGAAGTATGGGTAATTCACCACGCAAGGGGAAGTATGAGTAGATCACCACACAAGGGAAGTATGGGTAGATCACCACACAAGGGAAGTATGGGTAGATCATCCCACAAGGGAAGTATGGGTAGATCACCACACAGGGGAAGAATGGGTAGATCACCACACAAGGGTAGTATGGGTAGATCATCCCACAAGGGAAGTATGGGCAGATCACCACACAGGGGAAGTATGGGTAGATCACCACACAAGGGAAGTATGGGTAGATCACCACACAAGGGAAGTATGGGTAGATCACCACACAAGAGAAGTATGGGTAGATCACCACACAATAAAAGTATGGGTAGATCACCACACAAGGGAAGTATGGGTAGATCACCACACAAGAAAAGTATGGGTAGATCACCACACAAGAGAAGTATGGGTAGATCACCACACAAGGGAAGTATGGGTAGATCACCACACAAGAGAAGTATGGGTAGATCACCACACAAGGGAAGTATGGGTAGATCACCACACAGGGGAAGTATGGGTAGATCACCACACAAGAGAAGTATGGGTAGATCACCACACAAGGGAAGTATGGGTAGATCACCACACAAGGGAAGTATGGGTAGATCACCACACAGGGGAAGTATGGGTAGATCACCACACAAGAGAAGTATGGGTAGATCACCACACAAGGGAAGTATGGGTAGATCACCACACAAGAGAAGTATGGGTAGATCACCACACAAGGGAAGTATGGGCAGATCACCACACAAGGGAAGTATGGGTAGATCACCACACAAGAAAAGTATGGGTAGATCACCACACAAGGGAAGTATGGGTAGATCACCACACAAGAAAAGTATGGGTAGATCACCACACAAGAGAAGTATGGGTAGATCACCACACAAGGGAAGTATGGGCAGATCACCACACGGGAAGTATGGGTAGATCACCACACAAGGGAAGTATGGGTGGATCACGACACTAGGGAAGTATGGGCAGATCACCACAAGGGAAGTATGGGCAGATCACCACACGGGAAGTATGGGTGGATCACCACACAAGGGTAGTATGGGCAGATCACCACGCAAGTATGCATAATTCACCACCCAAGAAGAATGGAAAAAATTAACCATCGGTTTAGGTGCTGGTAATAACACCCATCAGAAAGTATGGGTAAGTCACCACAAACGTGAAAGTATGGACAATTGACCACACAAGTGGAAATTGTGGGTAATTCACCACATGGGTAATTCACCACACAAGTGGAAGTGTTGTAACTCACCACGAAAGAATAATACTGGTATTTTACCACAAGAGAAGTATTGATACTTAACCACAGAAGGGGAAGTATTGTAATTCACCACACAGGAGAATACATTGGCAATTTACCACACAAGTGAAAGTGTTGGTAACTCACAACAAAAGGGAAATACTTGTAATTTACCACACAAGAGTAAGTATGGGTAAATCACCAGATCCTTGGCACACACCTGAAATGTTTACTCATCTACAAAATTTATTAATTAAATACACCTTAGATGTTAGGTCAAATTTTCTTTGACATCTAATGAACCTATTTAGACACTAAAGTGTCTCCTATTTCAGGCATGCAACTCTTTTTTTTTTAGCAAAAGATTCGTCATTTCCAGAAATCCAGGCACAGCAAGATTTTGTACTGTGTTTTTCAAATTTCAATGGCTGAGAAAACCAGAACCATAAAAGTTAGCTGACCAGCTGAAAAGTTGCATGCCTGCTAATTGCTGATGTACGAGATGGGCGACAACCCCCAAAAAACCCCTGTGGGGAAAAAAAGGGGAAAGTCCCATCCGGCTCCAATCTATGGCAACCAAGTTTCTTAACTCCATACATCAGCATACACCTAAATTAAATAAGCTAAATGAATGTGCTAGAATAGTGACAGAAACATTACTACATGTAACTAAGCCTTTGACGTTTCAATTTGGAACTTTGACTAGGATGATTCACCACACAAGGAAGGTACGGATGAATCACCACAACAGGAAAGTATGAGTGATTCACCAAACATGGGAAGTGTTGGTAATTCACCACACAAGGTAATCATGGGTAATTTACCACAAAAGGTAAGTATGAGTAATTCACCACACCAGGGAAGTATGGGTAATTCACCACACCAGGGAAGTATGGGTAATTCACCACACAAGGTAAGTATGAGTAATTCACCACACCAGGGAAGTATGGGTAATTCACCACACAAGGTAAGTATGAGTAATTCACCACACAAGGTAATTATGGGTAATTCACCACACCAGGGAAGTATGGGTAATTCACCACACAAGGTAATTATGGGTAATTCACCACACCAGGGAAGTATGGGTAATTCACCAAACAAGGGAAGTATGGGTAATTCACCACACAAGGTAAGTATGGGTAATTCACCACACTTGGGATGTGCACCTTTCAATCTTGAAGACAATGATGCTCATTCAAGAAAAGCCTTCATTATCTTGGTGAAATTAAATTTAACCTAAAGATCCATCCCAGATACAACTAATACACATTCAAAGCTACAAATAACACCATATTCCTGTTTGACAAGGCATCTCCACTGGTGATGGACAATTGAATGAAAACTCGCCACTCTATCTGGATGAGTTGATCTGTAGAAGATAAAAGAAAGGAAAGAGAAATAAGAGTAAACATTTATGTTGAGAAAACCTTTAATTAAGCCAAACAAAATATATCTGACCACATGTTCGTCAAAGTATGGTACATCATTGGAATTTTGAAAGGCATATCAATTCCAACCCAATAGTTTTCAATAAACAGACTTCAGAAGTAACATGTGAAACTTTCAACAGATAATGAGCTTTTAAGTTTTCAAGAAACAAAATTATAAAGACAGATACAATTAAAGTCCCATGTGAAAGTTTCAGCTGAATACTTGCTGAGAAAACAGCAAAAAACTGTCAAGGTATTTTCACATGAAATCGAATCCTTTAACGTTAAGCGAAGTAGCCGCACTATTTGCGAACAGACACCAACCCTCAGAAATCCGAGAGATGATTCATGCATTAAATCGTTTCTCAGATTCAAATGTTTTTTTGGTGAAAAATTATCCAAACCATTTTACTTCAAAGGGAATGCTTCACACCAAGACATTTGTTATGGTCTTTTTGGAGTGCTTACCAATCTATGACCCTACCATTAACACTACGACAGGGATTTTGTACATCACAATTTGTGAATCACAACTTTGCAAACACCAAACGGAAACAAAAAAGTAGAGGAGCGTGTGAGACAATTGTTCTTACATACATGTATGGCAGTATTTCAGAACAATTGGTACAGGTATCATGTTTGCCAAAATTTAATATAATATTTTGAAGTTTTGTCTGGGCTACTAATCTTGAACTCAAGAACAACACATTTCACACCTAGGCATGCAACTGCAGCTTGGCACAGCAAGACTCTGCACTTCGTATTTTAAATCGTCAATAGCAGGGTTCTCTCCATGCACAAGCTAGCGTATCAGGCTGATACGCACGATTTGCGACAAAACCATACAAAATACCCCAAATTGCACAGTACGGCTTTTAAAACCAAGATAAACACAAGGTAGAAAACATTCCGAAGACCTGTTTCAATTCAGCATGCTTTCGCCAAACTTCCAAAATTTTGGTCCAGAATGCCCCCCCCCCCAGTTTTGAAAAAACCTGGGGAGAATCCTGAATAGCACAGCTAAGAAACCAAAAATGAGAATATCAAGTGAGAAGAAGTGAACTGAAGAGTGGCATGCCTGATACCATGTGAACCCCAAGTTGTTCTAGTTTTCCTCAGAGTTATAAAATATCATTAACCTTTTTTTTTCACTATCAAAAATGTATCATACCTTTAAATTTGACGGATTTGTTGAGGCAGATTGAAGCCACTCCGTATGAAGATCCGACACTCTCTGTCTGGATTAGTTTGTCTGTGAACAATGAAAAAAAAAAGGCAACAACAAAGTTTAAAAGTATGTCTTGAATAAATTTTTAAATAGGCACGACAAAATGATGGCCTGGAACTACTTAGTGTAAAATAGTGCCCTTCAAAATATTTGCAAAAAAACATTTACCAGCCTCACAAACAAAACTCCATCTTCAAGTTTGTTCAAAGTTTGCAAAGCAGCAAGGTCCCATTTTTCTGTGTCGCCGGTTTAAGATGAATTTTTCTGTGAAGCTGGTGACGATATTTTTGCCACTGAGTTGCAAACTGAAGAGAGTGAACTGTATTAAATATCTTTTAATGTCATTTCAAGCTGCAAATTACTACTTCAGGCCTGGAATTACACGGAGGCCAAGGCCTCTGTTGCCCCTGGTCTTGGCCTTGGTGCCCCTTCAAAAGTGTCTCATAGACTTTCAGATTTTACAATGGAAGTGCCCTTTGCAAAATGAAAATGGCCTTGCCCTCTCAAAGATGAAATTCCAGGCCTGCTACTTTTTTTATAGAAATTGAAAGCTTAACATTCCATAATTAATTATCACTGTGGAGGCATAAACAAGATCAAAACAGATTTTATTTTGGTCACAACTTGAACTTTCACAAAGATAGTTTAAAGGTCACTTGGTGTGTAGAAAGTAATAACCAAAATAGGGGCAATTAAAATGACCCTGCCATTCCTAGAGTGTCGTGGCCGAGCGGTTAAGAGCATCGAATTCGAATTCAAGTTCTGATGGTTAGTCATCAGGTTGTGGGTTCGAATCCCGGTCATGGCACTTGTGTCCTTGAGCAAGACACTTAACTATAATTGCTTGTCTTCACCCAGGGGTATAAATGGGTACCTGCGAGGGTAGAGGTTGATATTGTGTTTGAAAAAGCCTTCGGAGCGCTACGGCAGCTCGGGGCTGTATACTCCCCAGGGAGCTGAGAAAGGTTAGAGGAATGTTATTGGCCCAATCAGGGCACTAATGTAAAGCGCATTGATACGTTTATTGTAAAATGCGCGATATAAGAACTTGTTATTTATTTATTTTTTATACAAAGTCTGAAAAGTGAGCTGGTTTTATTAGCTCAGGAAACATCTAGGGTTAAAGATTTAGGTTGTGGCTATGGCCAGATCGCTGAAAACACCTGTTCTTTATTATTGTTGATAGAGCCGACTGCCATTAAGTAACTTGATTTGGACACTGCCTTATTTTCAATAAATAAGAACAAAAACATACCTTGGCTGATATCATGGACCCTTGTTAGTTGGTGATCTGCTCCATGGATGTCAAGGCCAGGGTGACGTCAACTCAGGGTACTAAAGTAGAGGATCCACACTCTTTTGAGTACATGATGGTGTCACTTAGAAGAACAACTTTGGATCTTGTTTCGTCATTGAACTGTTGAAAAGGAAAAGGAATGAAAACATGAAATATCTGTAGGCTTCCTTGCTAACTGTCAGATGATCAGTTGATAGCAATGTCATCAGAATTAAACACTGAATAAAATCCTTAATTTGGAGTTGAACAAAGAAAAATTGACTAGAGCGGGACTAGAACCTGCGATCTCCGGATTAACATGCCGGCGCTTTACCAACTGAGCCGTCTATATAGCGCTAATTTTGTAGGGTGTCCCTATTTTAGAGATCTTTGAGTTAAAGAATCTTTTGATGGACTTATTTCTTTAGTTTGCTCGAAATTTACACTGGACCATAGGCTCAAGGCTAGTGATTTTAGTGTCTGACCAGTAAACCAGGCCTCAACCTTAAGCTTCAGAGGGTCAAGGCCACTTGGCCTTGAAGGCTCCAAAAAGGAGAGGGGCACCAAGGCCAACTGAAAGGGCACCAAGGCCATTTTCAAACTTTTATTTGTTAATGACATGTATACTCCAACACGCTCACTTGACAAAAAATCGTTGCCCCAGAACACAGAATTCTTGGAAAAAATCATACAGAAAAAATATTAAGAAAGTTAATTCCCTGCGTGCTCATCTGAAAAAATATCAATCCCGGATCACCATCGCCCCATCTCCCCACCCAACCCCAATGCTCAATAAAATATGTTGTTCCGGAAAATTCAACCAGACCTTGAAGTTGAATATAAAATTCTTGAAAAACAATATTCTTAAAAATAAATATGATTATGAAAATTGAAAACGAATCCCCAACGTCTAATAATTGGCCTATGTAAACGTGCATGCCGACCATGACGAGGTTTATGCCTTCCGAGTTCCGGCTTAACAATCTCACCAAAAAAACCCGCGTCTAATTGTTTGCACTTTGCTGCTGCTCCAGCCAATTCGACCTCGTGCTTTTTCTTTACGTCTGTTATGGGATTGCATGATGATGGATCAATATTGAATTGATAGATTATGATAAAGATTTCCGAATTTTTTGCACCGTTAACTGCTCCGATTTTGACATTTCCACGCGTGTACACAAACGTTTGTTTGACGACGAAAAAGAAAGTTGCCACGCAGGCAGGTCGCTGGTTCACAAACATTTATCCAATACATTTATCCAAAAGAACAAGCCTTGGATACCAGCGAAATAGCGAGAAAAAAACATAGACTGAATCCCGCTCCCGTCCCCATCCCCTACACATACAGATCTCAATAGACAGAATCAATGCGAAAATGTGTAATTCAGTGTAGGGACCTGTAGCCAGTCTATACATTAGAGTAGTCTGGTGCCGTGCTTTTAGTAGTAATCAACTCAACAACGTTTGATATGGTTGCCATGCCACATTGTCCACACTGCAAGTACTTCGGTATTTTGCGCGATGGCAAACAGCCTTATGAAAACTAGTGTGCGGGAGCGTACGTTACGTACGGCCAGAAACAATTTGACCTTAATTAAATGGGTCACAACGTTAACATTATTTTTAATAACACTTTTAAATACATAATATAATGGAGTGGAAAGGGGCACGACGGCCAAGTGGCCATAAGGTACGTGTTTTTTAAAGGGGCATCACGGCAATTCGCCGGGGCATCGCGGCAATGGCCGCTGGTGGCCGCTGTTAAGGTTGAGGCCTGAGTAAACTCATATTCGGACAAGTCCGGCGGTCTATTGTATGTTTAAATAATAATCTGTGTAGCTTTCTTTGAAAAAATATGTTCAAATGTAGACTTCAAGTCATATAGATATCTTTCTATTCTGCTGAGTTACACTTGGGACAAATCTGCTCTTAGTGCTTGTTCAAATAAAAACAGTTGAAGTGTGAAACTACCTGTGTAGATTTGTGTTTCCCATTTATTCTTGTCTTGTAACAAATTTTCTGGTCTAGTAAACATTTTAAACTACAAGCCCTGCAGTCTTCTGGAACTCCTTTTTTGTGTTTATATCCCACCAAATCTTGTAATAGCATTGATGAGGTTAAAGTGATATTAATTTAAGTTCTTTTTACAGTTGATAAATAACAACAAAGTCATGAAGGTCTGTGCATGATTTTCTCATATCATATGGCGTGTCGTGGCCGAGCGGTCTAGTTCACCAGACCCAAGCTCTAGTGTTGTCATCAGCAGGCAGAGTGTGGGTTCGAATCCCGGCAATGACACTTGTGCCCTTGAGCAAGGCACTTAACCATAATTGCTTCATAAAAAGTTGGGAAAGTAGTGCAATCTGCTCTACCAGCAGGCTCCTAGTGGGTGATACCCATGCCTACATCCTTACGGACTGTAAAGGGGGTAACCCTGTTTCAGCCCCAGGAGTAGGTGGCAACTTGCCCCTGGTGGCATTTGATTTGGGTCGATAGCCCAAATCAGTTAAGTGTAGCCCTCACCTTGAAGTGGCCTTCTGGCCTTGTGATGTTAGGCGATCTCTCATTAAAAAGAAATTAACAAAATTGTCTCCCTGTGGACATTTACAAACTAATCATACCTTGACAAGTTCCTTGTGTTCTGCTAAAGAAGGTCTGTTGAAACATCTAGGGTTCTGTGAATTTGCTTGGGCGTCATGAAGGTGTTTCATTTAAGAGGTCATGCTGTGGATGCTGTAAGACGGTTGACATCAACTAGGTGTCTCAAGCAGAGGGTGGCCAAGAAGATTCTCACTGGGTGAACGGTGAACATCTTGATCTTGTGTTGTTGCTGATGGTTTCATCTGTTGTACAGGGAAAGGTAGCGAAATATTATTATCCAATATACATTCAGACAGTTTGGCTGCAATAACTGTCAGCTAGACAGCAATATAAATTTGTGTCTAAATGTGAACACGACGACATTGGACAAAACAGCGCCCTCACTGAGGTCAAATCAAGACCCATCATTGGCTGAGAATTGTGCATGGCACATGCACACGTTCGTGTTCTTAGTGTTTGACCTCAGCGATGGCAGCCGGGTCTATACAAGGGTAGCCCAGGGCTACCAGATTTGCAGCCAGGCTACTTATCTTCGCAGTTTGATAGCCCAGCGGGCTACTGGAAAAATAAAGCAAAAATGCATCAACACAAATAACAATAAGCTGTGCTAACTATGCCCGTGTGTTTACCGTTATTTTTGTCAACTTGTAACCGTTTTTGAAACGGTCGGTTACACGTGTAACTGTCTGTTTCAGCAACAAAATTTAGATTTAAAAATCGTTTACACAACCGCGCACATGATGAAAAAACATTGCGTCTTCATCACAGCATTTTCACTTTGTGCAATCACCGCACGAAAACCCCCCAACAAAACCAAGAAGGAACAAGTCTTACATTATATACAGTAAAATATACTTTTTGTTCATCCAGGGTATCCTAAATTGTGTCGTTATTGTAATATAAAGCTGACACGTGTAGTTTTTCGTAAACAAGCTAAAATTTTAGAGGAACTGTGCTCTGCATACAATGCTGTCAACCACTCTGTCAATGTGCTGAAGTGCGTGCTCTAAAGCCGTGAACAGCATTGGTTGTTGCTGGTTTGTGCCTTGGACAGCGGCATGGTCGGCGACGCACAGTTCCATACAAAATTTTCTCTTGCTTGGTTACTAACAACACAATGTTTAGAAATTAGTTTAATAAAATGTGGGATGACCTTGGACACAAAAGGATTATTTTACAGTATAAATGTACCCCCCCAGGTTGACTGCTCAATTCAAAGTCAAAGTGCTGTGACGAGGACACATTTATTTATTTGGGCTACTGAAATACAATCAGGGTACAATTTCACAAAGAGTTAAGAACAGTGAAAAAGCCCATTATATATTTTCACTGTTTTCAAACATCAGATTTTATCACCAGTGATAAAAGACTAATTGTTTTACTCATTTCCTAAAAACTATAGCATTTCAAGCAAAACTATTTCCACCATGACAATCTTTATACCATGTACATTTATATTTTCAACCTTACCAATGTTGTACACACCCTAAATGCCAGCACGCATGATACTTAATGTGAGCAATTACCCCGCAAAAAATAACAAACCAAGAAACAAATCTTACATGTATCATCCATTTATGTATATTGTAAAATAGTTCTTTCGTTCATACAAGATGTCCTAAATGTTATCATTTTCGTAAAATAAAGCCTCCTTTTTAGTAATGACCTACATGTTCAACCTACATGTACATGATCATATACATATGAAGACGAAAGTTTTTGAGGAAACTGTGCATTGCTGACCATGCATGCTGTCCTTTAAAAAAGATGGGGCTAAAATGCAGACTGGTAGTATCAAATAGTTTATGCCGTACATGTATGGAAGTGTCGTGGCCGAGCGGTTAAGAGCACCGAATTCAAACTCTGGTGTTTGTGATCAGCAGGGTGTGGGTTCGAATCCCCAGCCGTGACACTTGTGTCCTTAAGCAAGACACTTAACCATTGCTTCGTCCTTCGGATGGGACGTAAAGCCGTTGGTCCCATGTATTGTGTAACGCATGTAAAAGAACCCAGTGCACTTATCGAAAAGAGAAGGGGTTCGCCCCGGTGTTCCTGGTTGTGGCTGCTAAATGCGCCGTAGCACCTTGTAAAAAACATTATAAGGTGCTACATAATTGGGTCTCATAACTCATAACTTCAATAACCCATCTTTCTGTTTAAAGTATATACTAAGCGCCTTGAGTACCTTGTTTGGTAGATACGTGCGCTATATAAGACTTCAATATTATTATGTATGTTTGATTAATTTAAAGTTTATTTCATACAGGATTGGTAAGGATAAAAAACACAATTTTTTAATTTTTAGTCTGAAAGCTCACTGATTACGAAGTTCATACTTGAACTATTTTTTTCAGGGAAATAATTCCCTCTGAAATGAAGTCAGGTTCGAGGAAAACTGTACCTGAAAACCTAAAGAAACGCAACAGCTGATTTCAATTGCTACAACATTTGTTTACATGCTGTAAAATGTGCATGGTTTTTCACTGTTTTCCCCTGACTCACACAACAGATTAATCTCAAATTGTACAGGTTTGTTCTTTCATGTACAGATGTATGGTTGATCACACAAAACATGAACACTTTCTGCGACTATTTTTGTCAGCTCTACCAATCCTGTATATTACCTTTAAATCGTGTCACCTACAATCTTCCAATCAAATGACAAGGTTCTACTTGGGTGATAAATCTAAAAATCATAAAAAACTGCCACTGAATTATCCATAATGACAAATATTCATATTCATGACATACCTTGGTTATATTCCTTGTCGTCATGTTATGATTGAGGACAATCCAACGACTATCAAGCAGGTGTTACTGGGTTGCAGCATGGAGATCCTCACTAGACGAGACCAAGTGCCTCACTGAGGGGTGACCCATGATTGTAGGTGATGTTATGCAAGGTGTCTCCACTGGAGGAGGAAGACTGTGACTATTGGTGCTGATGGGTGACAAGGTGATCTTCACATGTCTGGGTACACTGGGCATCTTGGTGTTAAATCTCCACACTGTGGGTGTTGATTTGTGACATCTTCACAGAAGTAGGTTCTACAACGACAGTGTATAAAGATGAGGCTACATGTACATGGTGTACACCAAGGAGAACTGCACTGGTAACATGAATGAACCTGTGTATAAAAAAACAAAAGTGAAAGAAGAGGTTTAGAAAGATAAAAACAGTTATGCCATTTTGTCCCAACTGAAAGATTTTAAACATACATTTTGAGGCTTGAAAGTTTCCTATTGGCGTGCAGCCCATCATCCAGCAAAGAAACTCTCTTCACCCTTACAATCAGTGTTTTACTTCAGCTCTAATTATCTGAAACTTATAAAACATTTTCTTCAAAAATGATTAATGGTTTTGGGGTTTTTTTTATAGAAAATAAGAGCCTGCTTTCAGGGGATTGCATCACTTTATCAGAGCTCTCTCTTAACACTAACCGGGTGTACATTGTCTAGTAAAAACTGCTACGCTACAGGCTAGTAAACACCACTTCTCAACTTGCCCTGTGGGCTACTAAACACTGTGCACCCTACTAGTTTAAAATGCTCTTATTTCTTCCTTTTTTTTAATGTCTTAATTTTTTCGGAGTGTTTGAAAGTAACTTCATTTGATCATTAAACTGGTTGTGAACGATACAATTAATACATCAGAAAGAGACATTTATGACATTACATGTTTAAAATCTGGGCTACTAAAACTTCATGGGGGCAAGTAAAACGCAGTTTACTAGCCTGGTGGGCTACTTTACAAAAAGGTTAATAATAATAATAATAGTTAGTTTTTATATAGCGCTTTTCACGCCCGAAGGGCGTCCCAAAGCGCTTCACATTATTACCCCTGGTCACTGGGCCTTAAATCATTCCTTAAACCATCTCAGCTCCCTGGGGAGTATACAGCCTGTGCAACATTAATGCGCTACTCGGCTAAATCAATCACAAGAACCATCTCTGCCCTCACAGGTACCCATTTACCCCTGGGTGGAGAGAAGCTTATGGTTAAGTGTCTTGCTCAAGGACACAAGTGTCACGACCGGGATTCGAACCCACACTCTGCTGATCAAACACCAGAGCTTGAATCCGGCGCTCTTAACCGCTCGGCCACGACACCCCACAAGCGCAAGGCCTGCTTTACATTAGAAGGTATCAAAATCTCTTTTGAAGAAGGCCTACATATTTTGAGTTTTATTAACATTGCAACCAGTCTCCAGCAAGTCGTTATGAAAATGGGCCAAGTCTTTTTTTTTTTAATGTCTACTTCATTTTAAATCTTTGTGCAATAATTTATCTGTACAGACTGTTCAAAAAAAATTGTTCACATCATTTTTAAACTTAAAGGGATTCAGACTTGACCTTGGTGAAATTTACTTGAACTTGGACTCTGACGTCCAATTCGACAATTGACCATATTTGTGACCGCAAGAGGGCGCTTTCTTCAGGGAATGTCTTGCACCACAATTACAGTTTCATCTTATTTTAATTGCCTGTATGTAGTTTTCTTGCATCAATGACGAAATACATAAACATAATAATAACAAAAATTAACAAAACTTGTTTGTTTACTTGTTTTTCGTCACGTAAAAATTGGTCCACAAACGCCCTCACGCGGTCAAAAATACGGCGAATTCATACTTTTTGAAGCCAATTTGACGTCATACATGTAAATTTGCAATGAACACTTTGCAGTTGAAATGTACTCAACTCCTTCGCTGCAAATTGTGACGTCAAATTCAGATCATATTCTCATTCGCATGAAGTACCTTGTATAAACCAGGCTTAACAAGATTCACATATATACCTACCACCTAGGAATTTAGGAAATGTTTGTGAATTTGAATGCCGGATAACCTGTGTGAAATTTAATATTATTAGGCCTATCACGTGTAAAGGGAAACCATTTTGATGTCCCGCTTAGAAAAAGTATATCCGGGAAACAAAGGATACCGGTATTCAAAACAAAAAAAGGTTTAGACTGTCAATTACAAACTCTGCACAATAAAGCATGATTTATGTGTGCACGCAATTGCCATGTCAATTTACTTTCACTTCTCTGAACACCCCAAATTGGTTTCCTGTGTAAACATGAAAATGGGGACAGCACATTTCAGGGTTTATTTACATGCGAAACCATTGACTTGCATCGATTATAACATGATCAGCTAGTTACCAACTGTTACAGCGCCCTCTATCAATGTGTGTTAAATCTACACCAAACTCTTTGAATGTTTATGGTTTTCGTTCGAAGGCATTGAATGGGGACAAACCTTTATTCCATATTGTAGCTTATACTAGCTTTAACTAGTGCGATGATGGTTTTTACCAATGGTATTGTCACAAAAAATCGGTTCCATGCTGTTGGATACCTTCAATACATTGATTTTCTTTTGATATCAGGTTAATTATGCCCTGATTTATGGTTCATTGAATGTAAGGGAGTGGCGTTGGCCTTGATGCACTTTCATCCTTTTGAACTAAAATATTTATTTATTATCTCATGTTTATCTCTAGTAGAGTAATTTTCGTTAATCTAATTGGGTCGAAACAAGAGGCCATTAGTAATATTTTGCATTCAATACATCATATACATGTCCATGTAGTTCTGGTTGGGAAGAAGTTGGAAACAGCTAATTCTATTTTTCTTTTGAAATGAGGTCAGAAGTGAATTAGTTTGCTTTTTACATCCAAACCCTTTGGAAAATGATACCTGCATTGATCTATACAAAGGTCTTTAAGTAAAGGCCATCAAAAGTTAAGTTTTAGTTTCTCAGTACTGCTTAAAATGATGCACCAGCTATGAAGATTTTAGTGCATGGTTGCTAATTGTATTTTCCCCAAGGTGTCCACAAAACATCTCAAAGGAATAAAAATCATCCCGCGACATGTTTTTCAGGAAGACATGTGGGGCCCCATTTTCTATTAACCCTAACCCCATTAGGGTCCCTCTACATACCCTGCCAAATACAACAGAATGCAACACGGTTGAAATGAGAACCATGCCAAATGCAACAAGGGACCTGGATCATGTAATCATAGTAAAATAAAAAACAAAACAGCTTTTTGTTTGTCCAAAGGACAAACACAAAGTGTCTAGTGTGTTATTATTTCTTTCAATGAGGAAAGAACCAGACTAAAAATTTGTTTGCTTTGTAGAATTTAGAAGTTTGAAATACATGGGTAATTTAAATCAGTTGTCGAAAAGAACGGTTTTAAGATGAAGCAAAAATACTTAACAAATTTAGTAATGGGGGACAAAAAAAAGAAGGAAATTAAACAAAACAAAAAATAGATGGGGAAAAAACCCTGATGAGGACGAATGCTCAAATTGTGTTTGTTATAACTTGGCCTAAAACTAAGCTAAAATTCTGGTGACTAATAGTAAATACAAATATTTTGTCAAACTGTGTTTAGTTGTTAAATAAAAACTGTGCACTATAGGTGGCTTTATTAAAAAGTTAAAAACTCTGAGAATTGGAAAAAAGTTTTCTTAGGCCAAGTAAAATAAGAAACAAGTTTTTCGAGGGCTAAAAGGGTGATTCTCCTGACTTAAATATCATCAGTGTCTTGGCACCAAACCAAGCTTGGCATTCTTTTCAGAGCGGAGAGCAACTGTTGTCGAAGGTGATGGTGCTGCGATTCGGCATTAAAGGGTCTTACAAATCGTTTGTTTTGTCATAAATTGCATCAGTATACTCAAATAGCACAATATCTGTGAATAAATATACCTTGGCCAACCATATTTAGCATGGCGGCCATCTTGGAAAAAATAGCTAAAAATTGAAAAATAGTAAATAGTAGCGCCCTGCCTCCTCCTTTTTTTAAAAAGTCCGGACGAGAAACTCGTTTCTTATTTTAGTTGGCCTTACTAGTGGGGAGATGAAACCCTTGAATGAATGTAGTGTGTTACATTTTAGAGGTTTACTGACTAAAGGTTTGGTTATGACAACAAGGGCATAGTCTTTCAATAATCTCTGTGATGCCAATTTCTTTGAACTCTTTCATGAAAATCTAAAGGTGCTGGAATATCAATGAACAATTCCTGAAATCAGGAACAATTCTGACAAATCTCATGCATGAATGTGGCAAGGAAACCTAAATCTCATCCACGATTAAGGTGGAAAACAATCTAACTTCATGCCCATCTTGGTCCCTTGTTTATTTACAAGTACGGTTGGACCTTTGGAACAAAAATGTGCACAAAGCAGTAGTTGCGATAATCGTAACCCTCCTCCCGACGGTCGGAACGACCGGAGGGTTGCGAGTTGGATTGTGGCAAAAGGGTGCGAAATGTGAAATGTGAATTTTTTTTCGAGACTTGTGACCAGATTTGCCCAATTTTTACCACTTTCAAAAATCATGACCCACATTCCAAGAACACGGATGTGATCTTGAATGTGTAATGAATCCATTCATAACACTCAAAACATCATTGAAAAAATATTTAGAAGAAAAAAAAGACAAAAACTTACCAGAGACTGAGTGAACATGGTGAAGTGCCAAGCGTAGACGAGACGAATACCAGACCACTCTGGATGATGATTTAAACCATGCACTTTTCGACCAATCAGCGGGGTGGAGCCTTCGGCTGTAGCCGAATCATCATCCAGAATAGTCTGGTTTGTCTGGTCTACGCTTGGCATTTGAATGAATTTTAATTTTTATTGAACAAAGTGTCAGCTAATTTAATCAGGTCAATGAAATAATTTGTTATACAATTTATTGCAATGTGGGGACAACACCCATGACATACGGAACGTCAGTGGCAGACAGTAGCCGCGCAACCATCATCCATAGACCTTTATCACGGTGCGGCCATCTTGATTTTCTCCCATTCAAACCAATGTAGTAAACAAACTAAGGCTGGAATGGAAAAATAGTCTGGTTCCTTTTTGTACAATGAATATTAGCTTTCATTACTATTATTGGATACAGGGAACATGACCAAGATGGCGGCAGTGTGATAAAGGTCAATTGAAGTTGGTGCAGCGGAGACTGACGAGTGACGTCCTACCCAGCCTCGGATGGGCTAGAGTGGCGGGCGGCCCGTGACGTCCGTGGGCGGGGTGTGCGGTTTGCCGGCAATTCCAAACTGGCTTGAAACATGAACCCGTAACACAAAAACACATTGTTTCAGTATTCATTAATTCAAAAATCAGCCAAAAACTTACCAAAATGTTCTTAAATTCTGGAGGAATAGCCCAACTTGTCCGTATGGATAAAACAATGCAATTTTGGAACGTTTTTCCGTCGTCTAAGTCTTGAAAATGTTCAACACGTGTGCAGGAGGCAGGCGCCATTTTGGAATCATTTGACCGTATTTCACCCAAATACGTCACAAGTCAAACACATACACGCACCATCAAGTTCCTAAATTGTTATGCTAATAAAGTTTATGAAAAAAAAATCTTGTCCAAAAGAATTATTCTGCCAATTGATTTGACATTAAATTGTTTACATCAATCAATTTAGTGAAGACTTTTTACGCCAATAACATTTTAGATATGACATTTAGCTCGCGGAGGGATATATTTTTTTCCCTCCCCCAATTTCTTTTGGCACACAACACTCTTGTTGCGCGGGGGTGATGGAATCTTTTGGAGGGGATTCGGCTGCGACCCAGGGTACGCTATCCCCTGATTTCACGTTTTTTGTGTGTTTATAATCTGCTATAAGCAATTAAATTAAAGGACCGTTGCTGTAAGAGTGCAGATTGCTTCTAATGCTGAGGGAAACTTGACTTTCAAATAAAGTACATTTTAATTTAATTTATGCATACCTACGCGTAATACCTTCTTTAGTTTAGTTTAGTTTAGCTAACACTTAAATTGTACAAAATAATAAATATTGAATAAAATGGCTATATTAAACTATTTTTCATTACAAATATTTTCTCATAAGGCAAAAAGATATTCAAGTGTTTACACCATGTTCGACCAGAAAACAAACATTTGTTTGAGATTATTTGTATGCAGTGGCGTAACTAAGGGGGGGGGGGGTACATACCCCCAAAATTATGTCCATTTCCCCCCCCCCCCCATTTGAAATCTGGACTTTTGGGATTGGAAATTTATAAGGTATGACTATGAACTTATCCCTTCCACTCGGATCATTTTAAATGTCCTCTTTTCTTAGTTTGTTTGAAAACTGATGGGTTTTCAGGCTTGGGGGATGGGTTAGGCTTGAGGTTGGCCAAAATTCTATAAAAAACAAGATGCTGATTTGTTCATCATAATTATCTTCAGCTTCAATATGTTATCTTAACTGAAAGTGTTTTGTCCTTACAGCACTGGTGATAACCCTAAATTTTAAGACTCTGAAATGAATTTAAATAGTCCACTTTGCATATTTCAAACAACAAAAGAGAAAAGACAAATTACATTTACATTTCTTTGGCTAAACAAAATGTCAAAGTGCAGAGGTATACAAAGGTTGGTCATTACACTGCAAAAACCGGGGTGTTAAAATTGACACCACGGGTGTTGTCACATTATAGAATAACAAAGAGAGAATCAAAATTTACACCATAGGGTGTTAAAATAACACTAATTTCCGCAAACACAATTACATTTGTGTTATTTTAACACCATATAACACCATATGGTTTTAATTTTGATTCTCTCTAGGGTATCAATATGTGACAACACCACTGGTGTCGATTTTAACACCCCAGTTTTTGCAGAGTACCGTACAGACCCTTCTATAGAGTAAAGGGGCAACAACAAAAATCACTGCAAGAAATCATCTGTGCCTTTTGTATAATGACTTTATTTTATTAACACTCAACTTTCAAAGACTTGATTAGAAAGGTCATATTCACTGTGAGAGAAATCATTGCAGCTTTACACAATTCTTCCAAACTACCGCCAACACCATCACCACACACACCCTAAACACATACATACACACAGCTGATTAAAGGGCCCCTGAAGTAAACATTTCTTAGGAATATGTTTTTGAGCTACTTCCTAATCCCCTGATGTGTATGAAAACTAATTGGAACTATGTAGTTTTTGTTAATTTCAGTGAAAAGTAATTTTCTGTAAACATTTAAAATTTTACTCTCTTATCTGGAAAACTGAGGGCGCTGTCGCAGTGATGTCATTTCAGGGAGACACTTGTTTCATTTCTGACAAAATGAAAATGTGATCCCTAAAATTTGCTTCATACAAACAAATTGTGAGAAAAGTTTGCGCTTTGGCTTACTGCAATGAACTGACACATTAACAAGTCACTAAAGAAAAGAAAGTTTAGGACAGCGAAATATCAAAAATTCTGTCCACTTTTTGAGTATAAACTAATTGCAACATTGAGATTTCTGCCCGACATGCCATCACACTTTTGCTCATATGAAGATGGAAATTTGCATTAGCATAAAATACAAAAAGGAACCAAAATACCCTTAAAAAAGGCAAAACGAAAACTGAAAATAAGTAAAATGGAACTCAGAGGTGCATCTCCAAGGATTGCATTAAAAAAATTACTTTTCATGGACCCTCTAAAACTTTTAACATTATAGATACAGTTAAATATTTTACTTTATTAATCAGTACCAAATAAAAATGTACAGTATGTATTTGCAATGACTCATGAAATCACCCCAACCATGGCAATGATCCAAGTGCATTTATACATCCTGCTGATCTAAAAATAGAAGTGGGAAATTTACAGATCATAAACGGAGGGCTTGTAATGTCTATGTCTGTCAGTGAAGACATGTACACTGTCATACAACATTCTCAGAATCTGTCTTGTATACAAGATCTATTAGAATTAAGGTAAGTTTGAATATTTTCAGACGAGATTAAAGTAAATTCATCAATGAATGATTCTGTTGATGTTGGAGGGATGAAGTTAATGTACTGTACACTGTACGCTACTGCAGGCTGTAGTGAAAAAGCCTATGTATGCTGCATACATTCTTTGTCAATTTTGGTAGAAATTTTGCCTTTACCACAACTTAACTGGTTCGAGAGCAAAGGGGTGTTTGAAACGACTCAAATTCTTTGAATGAACAACTTTAGAAGTTTTCTTCACCGATATTAAAAGTAAATGCTTCATTAAGGTAGTTTTGATTTTAATCAATATAAATAATTATTTCAACAATTGAAGGTAATTATGATAAAGAATGTGTTTGTAAAACTGCAGAAATTTCAGCAAATGTTTAAAAAAGGAAATGCAAAGTTGTCAAGAAAAATTGTTGAGACGCATTCCTTTCAAATATTTCTCCAAAAGAATTAATTTAATTATACTAAAGTGAAACAAGATTCACTCAGGAAGAAATCATTCTTTCCAGTAAACCTGCATCTTGCCATGCCCCTCTGTGACATTAAGAATGCGGGCCCAATTTTATAGGGCTGTTTTAAAAGCAGAACATTTTGCCTCACAATTTTAGCTAAGCAACTTTAAGAAAGAAACCATGTTGCAAATGGTACATATGACAAGGTATACTGGTAAATCTTTTTTACGGTATGCGAAAATGTTTGATTACAGCGGTTTAGGCAAAAACAAAAGATGTCAGTATCCATGAAAGCATTTCAGGGCCCAATTTCATAGAGCTGTTTAAGCAGAAAATAATGCTTAACATTTGTTTGCTTAGCAGAAATGATCAGGATACCAGTCACAAACTGTACATGTGACATGGTAGTTTTGCTGGTAACCTCATTCTAATAAGTATAATTTTGTTGTGCTTAGCTACTTTTTTGTGCTTAAGCAGCTCTATGAATTTGAGCCCCGATGGTAATATCACTTAGGCATTTCAGAATGTTCAGGATGGTAAAATTATACAAAGAACAGTTTGAAACTCCAAAAACAGTGATACTGTACATGTGTGTATATAAAGTCAAACCAAATGGACTTTGGCAGTTCAAAAAGGCCACCTAGATAAACTTCAAGTTTATTGTGATACTGAGAACCAGCTAAACTATCCACTGTACACATAAAACAAGTGTTTTGAGGGATTAAACAACAGATAGAGAGAAATGGGTGGTTGGGTTGGTGTTGTGGTATCTTTCCTCGCCTTCCACCTCTAGGACCCCGGTTCGAATCCCACCAGGGGCACTATGTGGATTGGGTTTTCAGTCCCTACCTGACTGTGTGGGTTTTCCCTGGAGTATTTCTCTGGGGTTTTCCTCCCAAATCTAAAACTGAATTTTCCTTCTTTGTCTTCCCTCAATGGGGCTCTTGGCTAGTATAGTGATTAAAGTTCCCTTTTCTGAGAGTGAGTCATTGGCTTCACAACCAGAATTAATAAATGAAATGAATGAATAACAACAAACAATACAGACGGTGGATACCTATGTATCGGTTTTGATACCAATGTCGGTATTGCTCATTATAATGAGGAAATCTCTAAGGACTAAATCTATCACAATTGACATGAGCGCACAGTGCAATCAAACATCAGGCATATACTTTTAGAAATTCCATAAAACACGGTATGTATGTACATGTAACGTGAAAGAAATTTATTAGTTTGATGTTCAGGAAAAGTGCAGTAATTTCACCTTTAAGGTCATGTCGCATGAGACAACTTACAGGCAACTTGTTCAAGGCAATCTATAAATATAAGAAGAAAACACATTGTCATAATTATATTATCAATTTTGTTGCACATAAACATGTAGACTGGATACTGCTCCAAAAATGTAACTGGCATGACTGAAGTGTTAGATGCCTCCAAGTTGCTTGTTAATTTTGTCTGGTGTGACAAGACCTATAGCCTTGATTCAAGACCCTCCTGTTATTGATATGTTCTCACAATCCATCGCCACAAGAGGGCGCGCTCTCACCCTACGTGCAGACCGCTATCACAGGAGTCTGCTATAGCGGTTCTCGGGGTGATAGCGGTTTGTGGTTGATAGTGCCCTCTGTCGGCGAGGGAAATAAACAACAGGAGCATGTTGAACCAAGACTAGACAAGACCCTGGAAGCTTTATTTCATATCATGAGACCTTAATGACTGAAATAAATTTTCTGTTTGAAATGATATTACACTGCACATCTTTTTTTAATATTGTATTATATCTTTAAATCACAGGTCAACACACAAATGGATACCTACAACAATTGCTTTTAGAGCTCGGTCTAACTTGGAAATAAAGACTGAAAGTCACCATAACTACAGCGCCATTCGATTGAATCAAGACTTCAATTTACAAGCAGTCTGACAATTTACACTCAGCACAAATAAGGATGGCTGCCAGAAGTTCCACTTTATCAGTACTGGACATGATCACCAAGAAACACCTCCAATGCTTTCTATGTAGACATCAGTTCACAGAACCCAAAACGCTCAACTGCTTACACTGTTTTTGTTTAGAATGTCTGAGACGGGTATACCAACAAAGATTAGTGCAAGATGAAAAACTATCATGTCCCAAGTGTAAAAAACAAACCATATTGAAAGCAACTGGAGTAACTGAGTTGCCTATCGACTTTAAATTAACTGCTCTGCTGAAAGATATACAGGAACATGAAAAGAAACTACAAGAGGATCCGGGGAATGTCCCAAAATGTGGAAAACATACTAATAAAGATCTTGTCAACTACTGCGACCAATGTAAGCAGTTGATATGTACCACGTGTATCGTAAAAACTCATAGATATCATTCCCTAACAGACTTACCTGAAGCTTTAGATAAATGCAAACAACAAGTGGCAGAACTGGCAGAAAAAGTTGCAAAGAATAAAACAGATCTCGGTGTCTCTAAGAGAGAAGCAGAGAAGGTGTTGGGAGAACTTGACATTATGAAGAATGATACCATGATAGAAATCTCAACCGAGGCTGATAAGGAGGTTGCCAGCGTCAGAGAGAAGGAGCAGAAACTGAAGCAAGACATACAGCAGATGTCTATGGGAAGAATCAAGACATACGAAACTGTGCATGCTGCATTCATGAAAGAGATATCCACAGCAAAAGCCAAGTTAGAGAAGGTGGACCAACTGATGGCCCAAGGAAGCTGCTGTGAGATTCTAGATGTAATAGAGGAACACTTCAAGAGCCTTAAAGAACACACAGAGATGCAACAACAGAGGGTACCTCAGAGTACCCTCTTTGTTCACTTTGAGGATGGTGAGAAGTCACTGGAGAGGATGATGTCACAAGATCAGCCATGCATGAGACAACTGTCCAAGCCTGACCAAGATATCCCCTTATTGGGAATCAGGAAACTACGAGCTACAAGAAAGACGTGGAAGATAGACACAACCATAATGGAATCTGGACCAGGAAAGTTGGAGTTTAAAATTGCATTTCATATTGCAGCATTGTCCAACAATAAATTAGTCGTGGTTGACATTGATAATAAAGCATTAACTTTACTTTCATCAGTGAGCAATGGTCAGTACTTTCCAGAAAGACTTAAGATTGAAGACTTACACAACCCCAGGCATGTTGCAGAAGATAAGAATGGACACCTTGTCGTGTTGGATGGTAACATAGTCAAGATATTTGACAAACATCATCTCCTCTATTGGTTCAAACCAGGCAAAGGGTCTGAGCAAGGACCATGGTTGGACACCGGACTGTTCGGTGACCGCAGACCAACATGCCTTACAGTGGACGACAACAATCAGATAGCAGTAGGGTATTCAGACAACGGAGAGGCATCTCTGCACAAGTCTACTGGGGGTCTCATCAGGAAGCTGTCTGCTCCGATGATCGGGGAATATTTGACGACCTACAAGCAGCAACTAATCTATACCAATGAACAGCAAAAGAAGCTGATATCAGTGGATTACAACGGTAGCATGGTATACTCAGTGGATATCAGTCAGCCTGGGTGGCCTTGTGGCATATGCTGTGACAAGGATGGTAGCATCTTTGTGGCTGTGTGGAAGGGACAAACATCAGGAGAGATCCAGCAGTATAGTCCTGATGGCAAGTACATCGGATGTGTTATCAAGGAATGTGGGTCTACGTATGATATCACTTTGACACCATACGGCAAACTGGTAGCAGCTGTAGGGAAATCGGTCAAAATATACCAGGGTGATTAAGTCCAGTATACAAAACAGGGTTTGCCCTTAACCTTGTCTGTGACTGACCAGTGAGACCAGTTAGTTTGTCATTGCAATAGTCCATCAGCCCTTTCACTGGTCCACATCTTTTATTGTTTTCTTTCAACACTGTCATTTTGATAGATGTTAAATTTGCATCGGGGATAAAGAATATTATCTTTGGTTTTACCCTTATTACACCGATGTGTGTAAAGCACTGTATACTCAGTACCGCCCAAGGTCCTGTGAAAAAAAATGGGGGAAAACGTTCAACGAATTGTGACGAACCCATACAAAAACAGACTTTATGCTTCAGTGGCTGACACGCCAGTAAACATGCAGATCAAAAACTCAATGTGTGACGGCATTTTTTAGGAAATCAGTGCCGACACTTAGGCCTACCAGTCAGATTTTGCTCAGATCCCGGCTGGATCATCAACGCTTCAGAAGCGATTTTTTCTTGTCACCGATCTAAATCTTGGTGAGTTTTTGTATTCTTCTTTGTCCCCAAACTACCACCATCTTGGTCATATTCTTGTTATCCAAATAACAGTAATAAAAATACAGTTCCAGTGGATTATTCTTTAAAAAAAAACCTGATTAACAATCGAAATCGATAACTATCAACAAATAATTTATTGATTAGTTTGGACTGAAAGCTTACTGACTATTAAGTCCATACCAGTACCAATCAGCCAGGGAAATATTGCTGTGTTAAATACGTTCAAAGTCGATGAAACAGCACTGGAGGACAGGATAAATCAGCGGGGCTTATTTCCAATGCCCCTAATGCAACAAGCGTTACACAGAATCACAGAAGTGTGACCACTATGTACTTTTTATCCGTGTGAACATATCTAGACAGTTGGGTTGATTCACTTTTGGGGTGCGGAATGCGATGTGTTTTTTAAAACTCTTTATGCTGCATTGACTATAAAGTGATATTTAAGTTAACAAAATCAAATTGTCTTTGGGTGTTGGAGATGTACTGGAGACTTATTTCTTCTACGAAAACAGGATCGGGCACGAACTGTCACTTGAAGTAAAAGTTTAAATAAGTTTGTCTTGAGTGTTATTAGTGAACCCTTCACTTACAAAGCAGAGCACAAATTTGTAGAGCTTCACATGCTAACAATAGCCTGTTTCGACATGGAGTTCTGTGCTTACCGTCAACAAATACTCTTTATAGCACAGCCCAATTCAACTCCTGATCCCTGTTTTCGACTCGACCCTTTCAATGGTGCGTAACGCCTATGGGGTAAATGTGTTTCCACTGCTAAAAAAAATATGACAAGTTGAATTATTAAATGGGATATATTTCTTATCAGTACATTGTATGTAAAAACTAATAACACACAAAATTGAATTCATTGTCATATTTTAAAAGTACATAGGTGCACTTGAAAAAAATGTGGAGAAAAAGTTTTAAAAATTGACCGTCGCAGGTTTTGCCTGTATCACTTCACATGATTTTATTCAGGAAAACAGCATTTCATTTTTTCAATTTTTTAGAGTTTTAAAATGAAATTAGTCTCCCTTGAGTCTTCTGGGGTAATGTCCCTGGACCAGTAGACCCTTGCTGGAGCTACGGGTGTTCTTATTTTAGACTTTGCAATGTTGGTCGGTAATAAGCCTGCAAATATGTTGTGTGCGAATTATGTACGCTAATGTTCGACTTCCCTCTACATATAAGCATGTTTCAATTGATTGAGTTTATAGTTATAATTAACCAGCTGTGTTTGAAAAGTTGTTTGTATTTGATGTACATGTAGTATCCCTGAGTATTAAATAATATTTAAATACTATGGGAAAATATCTGGTAAAGCCATCTTTAGACATAACAAATATGGGCTGGCGTTTTTCACCACGAGACCTGGGTAAAAACGCCCGCTAAACTTCCTCCCCAAAAGGATGGAAAATTTCCCCATATCAGTATAACTAAAATAAGTTTATATTTGCACATAATAGAGGAGATATGTATTGCATAAAACAACCAAAAAAAATTATGGTATCTCCAAGCAATGCTGAGATATTTTGCAAAAACCTGAAAATCAGGCGTTTTTACCCCAGTTTACTACCTTTTGAAAAGCACAAGCCTCCTTTCAACAGAATTAGGGGAAACAAGAAAATAAAGAGGTAAACAGACCGGAAACAAAAAAACATAGGCCTACCCCAACAAGATAACAACAAACAACCCCAACAAACATAACAAACAAGTAAACACCTGATCCCACAAACAGAAAAAAACGCCATTTTACCTTCCCAGGAAATTAGCACTCTTGTTGTGGGTTTTTATTTGTGATAGGCCCAACTCAACGGACCCATGGACAAACCAAATCAAATCAAAAACAGAAGTTTAGAAGTCACTGCACCTTTGTGTTCCAATTCTTTATAGGCTGTTGAACTTAAAAATATGTTTTAAAGGTGGGTCATTCTTATGTACTGTCCCCGAAAAGAAAAAAAAGTTTTTTTCCGAAAGCCTCTTAATATGAAAATGGTAATGGCATTAAGCATCCTGCAGAAATATTTCGTCTGAAATGCCTCCGTTGTTTAGATAAATAAAAACATTTTAATCTGAAAAACGATCCATGTATGAATCATTTCTCAGATATCTGAAGGTTCCGTTGGTGTCCGTTCGCGAATGCTGCGGCCAGGGATGAGGTTGGTACCTGCTTTCACCTCGCTACTAAAAATGTGGATTGATTTGACATTTGTGTGAAAATACCGTGACAGTTTTGTGGTTTTTACTGTTTTCTCAGCAAGTAGACACTGTATGCAGTTGAAATTTTCATAGATGACTTTCTTTCTTCATAGTTTTGCCTATAAATCAGAATTACGTTGACCAATACCAAACGGTGATAGTGTGCACACGCAATATACATAGACCCACTAGTGGTATTCAAGCCATGTACTTCATCGGTACGGTGTTTTAAATTGAGTATTCTAACTGAAACCATAGTATGTTTGTTTGTAGGCATTTCTTTTCTTCAATCATGATGGAGGAATCATTCAACTGGGTAGGTTACCTGGTATTCATCGCCTTGTTGCTGACGTCATCCGACATCTTCTACTATGTGTTCACCAGAAGAAAAAGAAACAAGTTTAGAAAATTTATGCTGGTAAGCCAGAAAGTATGTTTAATTTTTGGCGGGTATGAAGTTTGGTTGAGGGCACTATTCGGTTTCTTATTTGTTTGTTTAGATGATCTTCCAACAAGGGCACTCAGTAAAGCTTCCACATCGGGGAATAT
>CM037464.1:13020980-13070980 GCA_021014325.1 Plazaster borealis | reverse complement strand
TTGTTTTGGATGCGCTGTGGTAATCGCCAGATGCTGTAATTGCAACGTTAAACCTTTTCGTAGCAGTCTATGGTTGTTGATGCGTCATTATCCTCTATAAACTGCGTCAAGCGTTAATTTTACGCCAGTGTGACCATCGCGAATCCGCGAAAGTGGTTTCTGAAAAGTTAAGACCAAATAAGCATCCTTGTCCCAGAGTTTTAATTTTGCTTCAATAATAATTAACACATTATTTTTGTATTTATTATAAAAACGAAAACTGATTTTATAAATATGTAATGAGTATTTTTGTTGTTCAGATTTTATCATTGAATATAATTTAAAACAAAGATTTGATTTCAGAGAAAAAAATGTTCTTCGTTTGACGTTTTTTCTCGTTCCGATACGCGCGAGACTTGCACAGTCTATTGAATTGTCTTTCGGATGGGACGTAAAGCCATAGGTCCTGTGTGTTGTGTAATGCATGTAAAAGAACCCAGTACACTTATCATGAAGAGAAAGGGTTTGCCCCAGTGTTTCCGGCAGTGGCTGCTGAATGCACTGCAGCACCTTGTAAACCATTAGAAGGTGCTACATGAAATGTCTCTTAATTCAAAACATAGCTCTGCTTATCCTGTTGAGAAACAAATAATGAGTGCTTTGATACACCCCTAGGTGTGTGATGAAAGGCTATAATATAAGAACCAAGTATTATTGTTTGGTTTTGTTCCCATAATATTTTGCACCGCACAAAGTTTCAAATCTAAAAGAATAGGAGTACTATTTTCATAATATTAATACACGCAGCACTCGGTATACCAGAACTGCCAACTCTCCCTGATTCTGCAGAAAGTTTGAAAAAAATTGGGGAGACTTAGGTTCTGAAAAGAACTGTCCTGCTTCTTAACTACCTGGGAGGAAGGTAGGAGTACTATTTTCATAATATTAATCAGTAGTAATATTTTTTTTATTCTTTGTTGGTGTAGGTTGTGTTGATCATAGCTCAACACAGAGACTGGCGTAACTAGTCTATCTGGTATCAAATTGTCCACTCTGGACCAAGGCCTTCAGAGGGTGTACAGAGCTGCTAAGAAATGCAATGGTACGTCAGTAGATCATTACACGTAGATCATTACACCAGAGCTGCCAACTCTCCCTGATTCTGCAGAAAGTCCCCTAAACAAAATTGAAAATCTCCCCGATTATGGAAACTTTTTCCATATTATGTTGAATTTAGTTTTAAATATCTCCCTGATTGTTGTAAAAAATCTCCCTGATTGCAAGATGCAAATATTGGCAGCTCTGGTATATACAGAGACCTAATTTGCATTTTGATCACATGCCTGTGTTGTTACATATTGCTTAATAGTTTTGATAGACTGTGGTAGCCAACTGAATACCAAATTTCCTGACGGTTCATATGTCCTTCCCTTTCATGGGGGCCGGAGCTCTGCGGAGCACCACGGCAGTCACAGGGTGACTCCCGTTTCCTCTCCTATGGGCCATTACATTCAGCTCGGCTGTGCCTCAAGAACTAGTTTGTTCACTTTCAATACCTCGGGAAGCTAATGTCAATCGTCAATCCTTAAACCATGTTTGTATATTATTGCGTGATGTCACCATGAACCTTAGTTCAAGATTCAATTTCAATTCAATTCAAGTCATTTAGGTTTATTATTCAACTAAAAAAATACACAACAATAGTTAAAAGCTGACTAGTTTACCTTTTGGAGCTAAGCATCGTTCAAATTGCTGATGACAAGACACAATTTAGGTAAGCAAAGAATGGAATTGAATCGACCTCACAGCCGCAACAAGGCTAATAACAATAGATGGTTTGCAAAGTTTCAAATCCTACCAATGATGACATTATATTAAAGAGGATCTGCCACGATGATATAATTTGACGTTTTTCTGCTCTCTGATATGTCTCAAATCATACTAACTTCTCTTTTGTGACATTAGATTATTAAAAAATGTGATATTTGCAGGTTGTTTTCACTCCGCGAAGTAGGCCGCCGAATAATTCATGAAAAACGCGTCAATGAGGGCAGCACACAAAATAGGTAAAATCGTGACGTCACCTTACGTACTGGCCTCGAAGCAATCCATGAATGGTCTGCGCAGAGCGATTACAAACTTCTGCGTGCCGGAACTACAAACCGTCATGTAAACATGTTCTCTTGTCGAGATGGATGCGTAGTCGGGTGCCGTATTCATACGTCGCAATGTGCCGAGTTTGGTGTTGTTCCCTCTATTCTAGCTCAGATGCGCTACAAAATAATATATACTGTGTATGTATACGCGTTGTACATGTTACGCTCTGCTCTGCGGGGGGGGAGAGGAGTACGCAAGGTGATGTCACGATTCTCTAGAAATTCTAAGGACAAAATTTTTGCGCCGACGGCTGTTTGTCCGATTTTGCTCGCGCCGAGGGTAAAGAGGAGTGGTGAAAACTGCCTTTTTTAAACAAATTCTAAACATTCTACAATTCTGTCACAGTGTTATTTTGGTATATATAGGCTTATTTAAGGATTTAAAACGTATTTTAAAGTAATTCTTCCTATCACGGCAGATCCTCTTTAAACATTGTATTGCAACTGTGTGCTGACTTGTTTTCTTTTGTTATGTTGCTAGGAAGTGTTCATCTCCCACGTATTGGTTACGCAACGGCAGGTTTCAACTGGTATGGTACTGAACGACTCATACGAAAGCTACTAGCGTCTAAGGGCATCCCAACATACGTGTATCCTTTTCACCACTTTTTAAACTTTCAAAGACAAAAATTCTGCAATTTCCTCTGAGATTTTTCCCTGATTCCATGATTTTTTTGTACAAATCTTTCCTCTGCCTTCCAGCAAATATTTCAGTGGCTTTTAACTCTAAAGAAGAGGAGGAGAATGAAACCAAGTGAAAGATTAAGTCCAGGGCCCAATTCCATAGGTTTGCTTAAGCACAAAATATTGCTTAACAATTTTCTGCTAAGCGAAAAAGGAGCTGGATACCAGTCACAGATGGAATATGTGACATAGCGTTTTGGCTGGTAACCTTATTCTGGTGAGCATTATTTTCTTGTGTTTAACTACTTTTTGTGCTCAAGTAGCTCTGTGAAATTGCGCCCAGTGTGACTGCAAAATTGTATCTAAGTTTCCAAGTTGACCTTTCCTTAACAGACTGCTCCACAGCTATTATTTTCCAAGACGAAGAACAAAGCATTGCCCCACCACCAGCCCCCCCTCGTCCTTGCACCCTAAGCCTCAATCAGCTACCC
Source organism: Plazaster borealis (assembly GCA_021014325.1). Taxonomy (NCBI): domain Eukaryota; kingdom Metazoa; phylum Echinodermata; class Asteroidea; order Forcipulatida; family Labidiasteridae; genus Plazaster; species Plazaster borealis. The sequence continues at coordinate 13,067,730 of CM037464.1, read as the reverse complement.
CCATGCATGACGCATCAGCCCCTTCAACCGTGGGGGCATCGTCATCGTCATCATCCACCCACGGGGAGGACGGGACGGGACTGCCAAGTTTCTTCCGAGGGGTGACAGTGAGCTTCTGTGATGTTGACGATGGAGATTTAAAGAAATTCACACGCTATGTTGTGGCATATCCTTTTAATCATGCTTAGATTCAATAAGATAGAGGTTTGCTGTAACCATGGTAACACAATCTATGGGCGTCTGAAAGCGCTCATTATGTTTAAGACAGGTGTGCTAAGTTTTTGAATAAGGAAACCCATAATTCTTGTGAGGGTTTACATGGTGATGCAGTGCAATCTGCTGCCAACCATGCCAGAAACACCTGGTCAAAACCTTTCTCTTAAAGGTATTGTACACTTTTGGTAACAGCTCAAAACCAGTGTCCACATTTTGTGTGATTCAACATATGCATGAACAAACAAACCTGTGAAAGTTTTAGCTTGATTGGTCATCGAGGTCACGAGAAAATAGTGACAAGAGACCTTAAATGTGTTTTCTGTTTTTTCAAATTATCGCGTGATAAAAACTATTGTTTTACTCATTTCTAAGAAACGATAGCATTTTAGGCAGAAATATTTTAAGGAACCCTTATCTACCATTACTTACTTTAAATCATGTAAGTTATGTGTGAATCTGTGAACATTGTATTTTTTGATCTTACCAATAGTGTAGGCCTACAGGGCCTTTAACAGTATTGCACTGGGTTTTTTTTTTGTGCATTACACCACACACAAAACCTTCCGCTTTACGTCCCATCCAAGAACGAAACAGTAATGGTTAAGTGTCTTGCTTAATAAGGACACAGGTTGTCAAGACCGGGACTCGAACCCGCACACTCTGCTAATCAGAGCATGTTGTATTATTATTGTTTTTTAACAATCTCCACCATTATTTTTATAATTTGGCGCCAGGAGTGTCATTTATGACAGACATGGCAGATTATAAATGTATTATTTATTATGGTGTGAAGTGCTGGTTCACTTGTTTTGTTCATGAGTTAAGATTCAAGATTCCTTAACTTAAATTCACTTAATGACGGTGATGTCTCAGAGACTGTCGATGAAACGACGACCCACATTGTAACCCAGGAAGATACGTCAGAGGTAAATAGTCAATAATTCCATTTATGTCTAATTATTAAATATGAAGATTAAATATTTGATATAAACCCATATCTGCCGAGCTACGGGAAATCCCATAGTACGCCTGAACGCTGTTACTGCCGAGCTATGGGAAAACCCATAAGCTAAGATGAACAAGACGTCGGTATCTTTCTTTGTACTCTCACTACTAGTGATACGAGACGGGAAACATGACAAAATATATTAAAGAGAATGAGATGATCTTTCCAACAATATACAGTTTGTTGGGATATGTTCATTTGCAAGGCTGTAAATCATGAATGTTTATTGTAATGCAGTAATAAGTGCTGCATGGGCTTTGGCAGAAACAGTGTTTATGTACTGTGACCAGTCAGGCGGATATGGGTTAACTGGTGTGTCGTGGCCAAGCGGATAAGAACACCGGACTCAAGCTCTGGTGTACCTGATCAGCAGAGTGTGGGTTCGAGTCCCGGTCTTGACACTTGTGTCCTTAAGCTAGACACTTAAAGCCTTCGGATGGGACGTACAGCCGTTGGTCCCGTGTGTTGTGTAACCCAGTGTGGTTTGATTGGCTGCATATTGTGCCACAGCACCTTGTAAACCATTACATGGTGCTTTGCAAAGGAATAGGTCCCATACTTCAACAGAGCTCCGCATACCTTGCCGGAAAAAATACTGAGCGCCTTGATAGGCTATATAAGAGCCCGGTATTATTAACTGATAGGCTTTTATTCACTTTGCTGTAGTATAAAACACAGGGACATTGACTCCCGCAATAATGCAACCAAGTTTATTGTGATGATGACTTCGGGTGAATTAGGTCAATACACCTCTCCTTGTTTTAATTTATCTTCTGCAGGTACAGACACTGCTAGATTATGAAGGCGTCAAATCCCAACGCAGTGGTTGTGACAACGAGGTGGCTTCAAGACTGTGTCGCAAAACAGCGTCATATCGAGGAAGAGAATTATAAACTTTAAAAGTTTAATATTAAAAAACGGAGTCTCAAGCCGGGTTCATACGTCCTGCGAATGAAAATGTGATGTGAATTTTGATGTCACAAATTTGCAACAAACAATTCGGAAGAGTTTCGGAAGAGTTGAGCTGTGCTCAACTCTTGCGAATTTGCTCGCACGAAGCATTCGCAGGAAGTATGAACTGGGCTTTACTCGTATAAAATGAGTTGTAAGTTTTCCTTGTTCAAAACTTCATTTAGACTTATTTGATTATGTTTGATTCTCATGGTTCATTTTGGATAAATTTCTCTCTTGCCAAGTACAGTCTGCAAAAAAAATAACTTGGTCGTTAAAGAGGTTGGCTTCAGCAAATTTGGGTTAAAATCTCACCCAAATGGATTTTTTTCCGACAGGACTTCTCAAGCACAGTACTTATCATGTATCAAATAATAGCCCCAATCATTTTGATTCCAACCAGGGCCCGATTTCATAAAGCTGCTTATCAGCACAAAAAATAGCTAAGCACAACAAAATTAAGCTTACCAGAATAAGGTTATCAGCCAAAATACCATGTCACATGTACAATCTGTGACTGCTTGTTTTTGCTAAGCATTTTTAAGCAATATTTTTGGCATAAGCAGCTCGATGAAATTGGGGCCTGTTTGGCCTAGCTTTAAAAAATAATTCTTCAGTCACTAACATAGTTCTTGCTTTCAGTGTATAATATAGTTTTTGTTTATAAATATTTGTATACTTTTCTTTGTAAGGTGAATTAAGACTTCTTTCAAGTAAATCATTGGGCTGTACTTCAGTTTTCCAATTTGGTTTCACTCCTGACAGCGGAATGAATCAGCTGGGAGTCAAAAGCAGATTTTGGATTGAATACTCAAAGAAAAAGTTGGTAATCAGCAAAAAGTTGAATATTTAAGTGTCATGGCTGAGCGGTCTAGTGCATCAGACTGAAATTCTGATAGATGAATCATCGGAGTGTGAGTTTTGCTGGTCATGACACTTATGTCCTTGAGCAAGGCACTGTTTATAATTGCTTCTCTTCACCCAGGTGTATAAATGGGAACCTGAGAGGGCAGGGACGGTATTATGTTGGATTGACCGCTTAGCGCAAATATATTAATAAGCAGCTTGAGGTTGTATGCTCCCCTGGGAGTTGAGAAAGTTTAAGGAATGGTTTTAGTATGCCTGATGAACAGAGATAATAATGTTGTGAAGCGCCTTGATCTAGCTACTAGGATATGTGCGCTATATGAGAATCAAATATTATTATTAAGGGAATAAAAGAGTGGCGATGAATTCTTAAACGGCCGTTTAAAACCGGCAGGGTCGTGGCCGTGCGATAAAGGCCCGAGCCGAAGGCGAGGGCCTTTATCGCACGGCCACGACCCTGCAAGGTTTTAAACGGCCGTTTAAGAACGAGTCACTACTCATTTATTCCCATTCATAAACGCCTTTTTGTTAAAAAGTGAAAGAATAAGGAAAATCGGTGGTAAAAAGACAATCTCTGACATCGGAGTTTGTACATTTTCAAAAACATTTGTAAAATTCTGTTTTGTGCGCGTTGGGTTGTGTGCACGCGCGTGTACAAAACGACTAGGCTACGCGCGGGAACTATAGCCATTATATTGCGTTCCGCGTAAGTAAATTGGCGGAGCTTGCGCGTCCAATACGCGAAGCCCAGCCGGTTATAAACACTCTTGGCCGTGCTTTATCATCCGTTTAAACACCCCCACGTGACGTGCTCTCCACCAATAGGAATAGCGAAACTGTCTGAGGTATTTATGAATATTAATTTGAAATCTCAATTATATAAACTTCATACAAGTAACAATCATCAAGAGAAATCTATGGTATGAAAAATTTAAAAGTAGAGAAACTGATTTGTACTTAAAGGCAGTGTACACTAATGGTATTTACTAAAAATAATTATTAGCATAAAACCTTACTTTGTAATGAGTAATGGGGAGCTGCTGATAGTATAAAACATTGTGAGAAACGGCTCCCTCTGAAGTAACGTAGTTTTCGGGAAAGAAGTAATTTTCGACGAATTTGATTTCGAGACCTTAGAATTTGAGGTCACGAAATCAAGCATCTGAAAGCACACAACGTCGTGTGACAAGGGTGTTTTTTCTTTCATTATTATCTCGCAACTTCGACAACCAATTGAGCTCAAATTTTCACAGGTTTGTTATTTTATGCATATGTTGAGATACACCAAGAGAGAAGACTGGTCTTTGACAATTACCAATAGTGTCCAGTGTCTTTAAAAGCATTTTCAATGTAATTCATTTTTTTGTCAAAGTGCCTTTGAATACATTTGTTTTGAACATATTTGTTTTTATGGATAACAGCGCTTTATAAATTGTTTTCGATTAAGTGATTGAAAACTGAGAAAATAGCATTGCTTATTTCAGTGCTTCATTTTGTTCATGTTTCACTTAAACATGATCAACCAATTGAAAAGTGAACACATTGAAAACTAGAGGATGAAAATATATCACTTTTTCTATTAATGCAATAATATTTATACCTTAAAGAAAGACACAATGTAAAAAATAATAAGGTTTTTATCCCTGTATGACATTAGAAATTAAGTGATTTGGGATGTTTTACTAAAAATGTGTTATTCAGACATTAAAAACTTCATGCCTTCTGTATCTCTCTTTAAATGGTGTTTTAAATATTTATGTGCAAATTTCTTAATGTTTATATGAAAAAAAGTAGTGTAATTGTTTATTATATAGCGTATAATTATATTTTAAGAATGTGATGGAAATAAAGTCGTATTCTAGTTATATATTCTATTCTTGTTCACTTTGGGCACAGGTTTTTTAAGATTTCAACATTTAAAGGCCTTAAATATTAATTTGTCCATCTACGAAGTTGTCTTTCGTGGAAGGAAGTTTTTCTGTCTATGCAGAGCCCAAAACACATGTATTTTAAATGACTTAAATATTATCTAAACGAAGGAGCACCCCCTACGCTGTTCGCACATTTTTTTTTTACACCGCAGCGAGGGGTTTTGTACTAAAATACTGCCAATTCCTGTCTTGAGATGAGACTACAAACAGTTATGCCTATAAAAGGGTTAGGTTTGGGGTTAGGGTTAGGGTTAGGGTTTAGGGTTAAACGTAGTTTCCTATCTCAAGACGGAACTGACAGTGTTACAGTACAAAACCCCTGTCTTGAGATGAGACTACAAACAGTTATGCCTATAAAAGGGTTAGGTTTGGGGTTAGGGTTAGGGTTAGGGTTAGGGTTAGGGTTAGGGTTAGGGTTTAGGGTTAAACGTAGTTTCCTATCTCAAGACGGAACTGACAGTGTTACAGTACAAAACCCCTGTCTTGAGATGAGACTACAAACAGTTATGCCTATAAAAGGGTTAGGTTTGGGGTTAGGGTTAGGGTTAGGGTTAGGGTTAGGGTTTAGGGTTAAACGTAGTTTCCTATCTCAAGACGGAACTGACAGTGTTACAGTACAAAACCCCTGTCTTGAGATGAGACTACAAACAGTTATGCCTATAAAAGGGTTAGGTTTGGGGTTAGGGTTAGGGTTAGGGTTAGGGTTAGGGTTAGGGTTTAGGGTTAAACGTAGTTTCCTATCTCAAGACGGAACTGACAGTGTTACAGTACAAAACCCCTGTCTTGAGATGAGACTACAAACAGTTATGCCTATAAAGGGTTAGGTTTGGGGTTAGGGTTAGGGTTAGGGCCGGGTTAGGGTTAGGGTGAGGGTTAGGGTTAGGGTTAGGGTTTAGGGTTAAACATAGTCTCCTATCTCAAGACGGAACTGACAGTGTTGCAGTACAAAACCCCTGTCTTGAGATGAGACTACAAACAGTTATGCCTATAAAAGGGTTAGGTTTGGGGTTAGGGTGAGTTAGTGAGGGTTAGGGTTAGGGTTTAGGGTTAAACGTAGTCTCCTATCTCAAGACGGAACTGACAGTGTTACAGTACAAAACCCCTCGCTGCGGTGTAAAAACAATATACGCCCCCCCCCCCCCGTTCGCCCTCCCCACCCCCTCTTTCCTCTGCCAGCCTCGCCCGTCCTTCCCGGGGTCACCGCCCACAAGTTCACACTTATTTGCATAACGACCACCAGCCATTGCTCATTTTTTAGTCAGAGGTGTGGACAAATTAGAACCCTGTAGATTGGTTTAATACATACAAGTTATAACCGATTACCTATTTCTCCCCCAACAAGCCGAAATGGCTTGCACGTTCCATTCTTCAATGGGGGATGTTCATTAGGGATAGAACATCTCGAAGCTCCTTCTTCCCTTCTCATTGCTCAAAATCTCTTCGAAACGATTACACATATCAACTTGGTTTATATATTACCTAAAAAAAACAATTTATACAATATATAAATGTTTATTATTAATTCTTCCACAAAGTGTGTGCTTTGGTATCACCATTACCATGGCTATGCCCAGGGAGCTGGGCTTTGATATGCAAATTAATCACGTGGTGTGCGCAAGTCCCTCGAGAGCCCTTTTGCAAAACAAAATGGCTGACCCAAAAACTAAAAAGGCTCAATTTTATCACTCCTGTTCTTCCAAAGTTGATATGCAATTCAGTGGACAAAATGACTGCAAAATGAGAGAGGTGAGTAGAATAATACTTATAGCATTCGTAGAAGACTTCTTACGTTTAATATGAGATTCTGAAACAGTGAAAATGAAGCAAACATAGACCTCGCCGTTCGACACGGCGGCAATTTCGAAAAGCACGTGGGCGTGGCTGGAGAAGACGTGTCCAACATTTGCTGTTAGTTTTTAAATTTATAAAAACATGTTCATTAGTGATGGGAAAGAGTATTGAATCCACTGTTAGGACAAAATTCCTTATTTCATATTGTTTTATTATTCTTTATTTACATAGGGATTGAAAACAGGCATGACAGGTTAAAAGCTTTTTACTTTTACGAAAACAGTAGTGTACTTGTGTTTGGGGTGCTGTGGTTGGGGGAGTGGCGAAAAGTGGGAGATAGGGGACCCCTTATGGAGGGCTTTATTGACTTGTTTAATGGTTAAAGGTTTTTCAAGCTTCTGTTCCAAAATTTAAAGGTATTTGTTTTAAAGACAAAAATTACCATTCTTGCCCCCACCCCACATGACTGTGAATGGGCTATTCAATCCAATTTCAATTGTAAGGTATATAACAGCAGCATTTGTAAGCCTTTAAAAAAAAAAATTGAGTCAACTCCACTCCAACCAACTCGTACTCCAACCAACTCGTACTCCAACCAACTCGTACTCCAACCAACTCGTACTCCAACCAACTCGTACACCAACCAACTCGTACTCCAACCAACTCGTACTCCAACCAACCCGTACTCCAACCAACTCTTACTTTAACCAACTCGTACTTTGACCAACTCATATTTCAACCAACTCATACTTCAACAAACTCAATCACATATGTTTTTCAATTGAAATTATTAAGATTCCCTTCCCGGTTCAAAAACTAAATTCCTGCATTTAAAACAAACGTAGTTTTTGGATGAGCAAATCTCTGGAATTTCATATTTGAGAGGGCAAGCTTAAGGCCATGTTCATTTTGCAAAAGGCACTTCCATTGGAAAAGCTTAAAGTCTCTGGGAAACTTTTTAAGGGGCACCGAGGCCAAGAAATGGCCTAGATTGCACAAGAGAGCATCTATGACCTTCAATTTTCAGCGACCCTTAAGGGGGCCCGGACCCCACACCACAATGGCTTCACACTTTGCACTTTTATCATTGCCCCTAACCCTATACATTTTTTCCTGGGAAGAACTCTGTTCTTAAATTTAAAAATGCATAAAATAGTTAGTGGCCTGACGTTTCAACACTAGCAGAGTCTCTCTAAAAGGCTGTTTTGTAGCAATTCATTTTTTCCATATATTCCATAAGGTCCTTTTGGTTGGTAAACAGTTTCCAACAACAGCTAATTGTATTTTCTGAAAATAATTTATTAACACAGAAATAACAATAGACAAATGAGTCAGTTGAAATTTTCATTTCTGGCTACATGATCAATCTGTATGATTTACAGAAGAACCAGTTGTAACAAATTAAAATATTTATTGAGGAAGAATATAAATTTACATTATTTATTTTGTATTTTGTTTGTGTTTTATAGTGAGGAGAGCTGTGCTACAGAAAACCTGCTCGTCCACCAAGATGCAATAGTGGCTTGAGGATCCTCAATCAACCCTCAACGTGGCCAGGAATTCAAGTAATGAAAAAGAAAAGGTCTTGAAGAAAAGGTAAACATAAACATTATTCTTTGATAGAGAAGAATGGTCCACCTTTTATAACAAGACATGCATGGGAATCCACAAATCTAGTGTACTGGGCAGCAGTTGTACTGATGTTAAATTTGTATAGAGGATAAAGAAGATTATTTGCGTTTTACCCACTGATGTACTCAGTACTTTTACATCTCCTGTGAAAAAAAAATCAACAGGCATAGTATTCATGTGGGATTCAAACCCGTGACCTTTGCCATTCTAGAGCAGATGTCTCACAACTAGTCCAACGATATTGCCCCATAAGCTAGAGGCAGTTTGAATCCTTTATTTTAGCAGCAAGTATTTCAACAATTTTAAGAGATGTAAAATTTTCAATGGGGGAGGGGGGGGCAGCATTTGGTTAAAGGAGGAAGAGGAATGCGTACCTGTTTCACTGGCCACTGGACTAATTAAAATTGTGCCCCTTTGTTTTCAAGTTGAGTGCTTAAGCAGGAGCTCCCCTCTTTGCTAAGAACTCTTCCCCCTTGCCATCCCCCCTCCCTTCCCATGAGATTGGAAATTGCACCATTTGCACTTTGTTTTGTTTTTAAAGTCGAAGATACTTCACTGAAAGGGCTTGTGGTTTGAAATGGAATTCATATTGATTCTTTTGACATTCATGAACACTATTTTTTACTTTGTATTTATATATTTTTTTCTTCATGTAGTGTGCTGTGGAAAGACCATCAAACAGACCAAACAAGTCCCACCTTCAAAAGTCATTTTCAAACAGGTAAATACAAGAAAAGAACTAAAAAGTATTTAAGATAAATAGGAAAAGCATTGTAGCAATGAAACAACTATTAACACAACTGGGCCAATTTCATAGAGCTGCTTAAGCAGCAACGAAGCGGGATGCCAGTCACAGACTGTACATATGACATGGTATTTGGGCTGGTAATCTTATTGTGGTAAGCATAATTTTTATGTGCTTACTGCTATGTGCTTATCAACAGCTCTGAAATTGGGTCCAGGTTGGCTTACTCTCTTTGAGCACTTGATCTTGAAATTAATGAGGGTGGGTTGGGGATGCTCATAAGACTTTGTAAGTAAAAGGGTTTCCATGAGGAGTAAGGGAAGCCCCATTTTATGGCACTGCTTATACCTCATGCAGAATTCTGCACTTGTACGGTGCGCTGTGATAAGAGCGTGAGTTTGCGGGCTGTAAGCGCAGAGTTCCACGGAAGCAGTGCCATGAAATTGGGCCCTTCTTGCTTTAGCAATGACTCATAGTCCTAATAGAAGAGGCTTCAGCTAAAATCTTTTGATGAAGAGCATGATTTTGCGTGCTGTAAGCGCAGAATTCCATGGTTAGCGAAACTATGACATTGGCTTGCCTTAGCAATGACTCACTCTCCATAGGAGAGGCTAAGGGAATACAATTTTGTTGAATGAAACTTAAACTAATGAAATGTCTGTCATTTTATTCCACTCAGGCGTGTACCTTGTGCTGACCTGACACTTCCAGTCATTTCATTTCTCGAGAAGATTACTGGCACATACAACTCGATGCCTTCATCTTACATACTATATAGGTGAGTTTATATTACCTCAAATAGAGAGGACAAACATTGAAATTTAGCGGTAATGTGGTAATTTACCCTCACAATATACAGATCAAAAGCATTTCACCCTACAAACCAAATCAATAGCATTAGCAGGAGCCCCCTTGCTCAGAAACCTCTCCCCTCCCCCAAGGGTTGACAAAATGCACAAATGAAATGTTTGATACATCAACCCCCCCCCCCCAACCAAGTAGGCGTTAGCAGGAGCCCCTTTGCTCAGAAACCTCTCCCCTCCCCCAAGGGTTGACAAAATGCACAAATGAAATGTTTGATACATCAACCCCCCCAACAACAGCAGGTTAGCAGGAGCCCCTCCCAGAAACCTCCTCCCCAAGGGTTGACAAAATGCACAAATGAATTGTTTGATACATCAACCCCCCCCACCCAGTAATGTATTTGCCTCTTTGTTTTCAAGTTGAGTGCTTAAGCGGGAGCCCTCCCCTACCCTTTGCTCAGAACCCAAACTCTTTTCCTTTTCCCCCTCCCCAATAAGATTGAACAAATTCACAAATAAATGAAAATATCGTTACGCTATTGCAAAAGAGATACAACTTTTTTTTTACTTGTAGGTATTTTACTGAAATTGATATTTTGTTGTGGATGGAAATACATCCTATTGATTCTTCGACATTCATAAAACATTTTTTTTTTTTTGTATTATTTTTTTTATTTGTGTATGTGTGGTGTGAAAAGACCATCAACGAACTACAAGTCCCCCCCCCAAAGTCATCATTCCCAACAAAAAAACACAAAAAAGAAAAAAAAAAAATTTTTAATAAAAAAAAAAAAATAAAAAAAAAAAAACTATACTACTGGACCCAATTTCATTAAAGCAAAAAAAGCATAAGCACAACAAAATTATTTTCTGCTTAAAGGAGCTCTGTGAAATTGGGCCCAGGTTGGCTAAGTCTCTTTGAAGTACATGTTGTGTTGGCAAAACTTTCAATCACTTTATCAATAAGAAAGGGCTGTATAGTCTGGGCTCTTTATATTTAAGAACACCCCCTTGTCTATACTATTACTAGTTGCATATACCCAGACAATTTCATTTGGAAGGGGTGAAGGGGGGCTGCAAGCAGGGGCAACGACATAATAATTTGGGGGACTAATTAATGTATCAAACCATTCCTTTAAGCATTTTTTTCAATCTCGTATTGGGAGGAAGGCGGGGGTCATGGGGGTTGGGGCCTACCCTACCCCCTGCTTACCATAATGAAAACTAAGTATACAAAATAGGACAAAAGCTCTGTACACACAACACGGCGCACCCGCGCACACACACACACCCGCTGTGAAATAATGTTATACATTGTTATGTGAATGGTATGTGCCCTGGCATACAAATTAACCGCGGCAGTGGTTGGGTATAAGTTTTTTAATTAAAGATGGTCGTTGGAAAATATTGTCCAATAGACACAGCTGTTGCATCAGTGTGAAGATGATTTCACAGGCTTCGAGAATGACGTCACCCCAAAGGCTACACTGAGTTGTTCCTTTGGTTATAAAGCGGCGAGCGAGGCCATGCAGTAAAAAAATAGGTTGCTGTTTGCGTGTTGTGCACATTTGAATAGGTACTTCTGCGGTTTTGGGGTATGACTCAAGTTTTGTAAACTAAAATGGTCGAATCATCTTCTCGGTTATGATGTAAACAAATGGTATCACCAGAAAGGCAGGGATATTTTGTTTAATATTCTGATCACCCCAAATTTACAGCCTCGTCCATTTTAGTGATATGACCAATTTGAGGGTGCAACTGCAAATGCAAGCTAATGCTATTACGTGCATTGTGTGTACGCGCGCACACACAGACAAGCAAATGTCCAAAACTTTTCATTATGACCAGTGCTAGATACCTGCTAATCAGATGCAGGGCCCAGATTAACTGCCAAAGATGCCCTTGCTGTCATAAAGCATTTTATGTTTCCCTACACAACTACTGGAAAATTGCTCCGAATAGATTTGGTATCGCAACTGTTGCAGAATGTTAGTGTTCTGAATCAATTTTAAATTGGTGCTTGCATTAGCAAGGATTTACAAATCTAAAAGGGCATTGTGGTTTAAATTGGAATCATTCTATGACTCTTTGACATTCATAAAAACATTATTTTTGACTTTGTGTTGATATTTGTTTCTTTATGTAGTGTGCTGTGGGAAGACCATCAAGTAGAGTTCATTCAAGGCCTTCCTTTGAGTGTCATTCTCATACAGGTAAATACAAAAAAGGAATTAAAATGTGTTTAAGGGTACAGCATTGGTAATAATGGCAAAACTATGCAACTGGTTGGCTGGCTCTTTGAATCAAGACAAAGTACGGTGTTGGTGAAAACAATATTGTAAAAACAGTCGGACCCTTTTGGCTTGGACCTACTCTCTTTGAATCAAGATGAAGTATAGCAATGGCAAAAAAATGCTTTAATTAATCCTTTGAATCAAGATGAAGTACAACATTGGTAAAAAATGTTTTAAAAACAGTCTCAAGGCAAAAAACTGCTTTAAATAATCCCTTTATCAAGATGAAGTACAACATTGGTAAAAGTGTTGTAAAAACAGTGAGACCCTTTTTGCTTGGGCCTACTCTCTTTGAATCAAGATGAAGTACAGTATTTGAAATAAGGGTGAAACTTGCTGCTCCAGGTTTGCCTTTATATACTTTGAATCGAGACAAGGAACAATGTTGGAAAATTGACTATGCTCCCTTTTTTAACAGGAATGTGTCCCATTGGAAATGTTTGTAAATTTCACTGGTTCTGTGTGCTATTTGCGCACATTTTGATTCAAGATGAGGGAAACCAATACAAATTTAGGCAAAAACGACTGAATTTGATTTGATCTTTTTGAACAATATTATCATAATGATCTTATGCTGTATTTACTGACTGCGTACTTCATAAGTGATAATGCAATCATATTTGACAATCCCTGTTTTTACCAATGCTGTACGAAACTATAACCCTTAAAACAAAACCAAACATCAGTTTGAAAAGTACACGTAGCCAAGATCCTATGCACAGAGTTTCAGATTTGTTCTTTATTCAAATATCTGAAAGGTCTGTCCTTATCTATAAACAAAGGAGGTACCAGACTTTGTTCATTCCAGCCTCACTTTGACTACACTTATTTGAATAGATTGAAAATAACTTTGTTGATTATACAGTTCATTACTTAGTTTTAGAGTAATGGTGACACGGCCCACCCCATGAAGTCGAACATCGGTTCAAAAAGAACTTGAAAATATGTGAGGCCTTATCCAAAGAAGTGGATTTCTGATTAGTACTCGCATTTAGTTCTGAAAGTTTCATCTCAGTTGGTAAACAAGAAAGGTACCAGACTATTTTCATCCCAGCCTCACTTTGATGACATTTATTGATGACATTTATTTAAATGGATTCAAACAACATTTTGTTTTCTCCCAGAATATTGATCCCCCACATTTGAACATCCATTACTAAAATTGGGGTTGACTGTTTTTGTAGTTCTCAATCAACATGTTGCTGTATGAATTAATAAGTTTCTCCTTGTTTATTATCATTACAGGTTCAAACCAAAGTCTGTTTAGTTGGACAAACCCTGATGAAGTTGTTTAGTAGTAGTACTGTGTACTGCTCTAGTCCGCACGGAGACAAGTAAAACGCCTGTTGCAACCTTGGAACTATCAACATGTGACGCAAACAAGCAGATGATTGTAAACATGGACACAACTGATGTTTCTACCAAGTTCCTGGATGAGATGAAGCAATATTTGGCAGCTATGGGAACCAACACCTAAAATGAACTCTTAATTTAACAAAACAAATTAATATTTGTCCGCCGCTGTGACGAAGATGACGTCGTCTGACTGAACGACAGGAAACAAACTCTTTGAAAGACAGTATAAAATTTAATTACTCAATCAAGTGCATTTTTATGCACACAAGACTTCAACACATATAGTGTTCAGAGCAGATTCATCGGAGACGGTATCCATACCAATGAGATTTCATTTAAGGTTGCTAGAATTTGATTTAAAGACTCTTCATTACAAGTTACGACTTCAGAGACCTCAAATTACTTAGTTTTAATATGCGACTTAATATTTTAACTTAAACACAGTGCAAATACATTAAATCAAGTCAGTATTGTGTTCAACTATAGTTCACTTCAAAGCAGGATTTATGCACAACAAGACGTCAACACATAAAGTGTTCTGAGCAGTTCATCCAAGACTCTTTCAATTAGTATCCTTACCAGAAAGATTTCATTTAAGGTTGCTAGAATTTGATTTAATGACTCTTCATTACAAGTACGACTTCAGAGACGTCAAAATACTTGGTTTCAACATTTATATTTGTTTGTTTTATTTGTAGGCGAATAAAGGCTGATGCTATTTTGGGGGCAAATCAACACAACCATTAACTGTACATTAAAATTGTAAAATAAAATAAAGAATTTTGTGATGAAAATTATCTTTAGGTTGATTTGCCCCAACTATGACTTTTGTCTCATTATTTGAGTCTTGTACTAGGCTGCCATGTTTGCCTTCCATGCAACGTGAATTGGGTGTGTATTTTTTTACGACAAAGTTTCATTGCGCAAAATAACTTGCTAAAAGCGACTTACATACGCACCCAATTGTATTGTGGGCAATAATGACAGCCTGAGGGTTCACCGTATCCTGGTAGAACCCTCCCCCACCCTGTGGGGACTTGCCATTAGGTCCCTATAGGATGGGGGAGGGTTCTACCAGGATATGATGGGCCCTCTATATTTAAAAAGGGGGGGGACACAAATAAGACACAAATTACAGAGAGGAGGTCCATTACAAATTTTTTTATTGAAAAATTCGGCCCAAAAAAAAGCAGAGTTGTGCAAACACCTGTGCCTGTCGGTGGACCCCCTCGGCCACCTGGAACTCGTGATGGCCTACAGACCCGAAGTACAATGGTCGATATGTTTTCTGTTCAGTGAAGTTCAATTAGATGTACCTCTAGTGGTCTACTTCAATGTTGTAATGTCTTACAAAACCTAACGAGCTAGACGCAATTTGCGCTGTGTTTTTGACGCAAGTGTTGAGCAGAAGGTAGTTGTTGCTTGCTTAAATGAACTGATGCCCTCAAGAGTGCTAAGGATTTCACCGATTGTTGTTTCGTAACCAAGCTGCACTGGTGGTGCCAAGAGATGACGACGCTTGTTCCAATGGGATCCTAACTCGACAGATGATGACGACTTCTATCCAGATGATGATGTGCTGGTCGGAGAAACGTGTTCTGCAATGGCCACTAATTTCCCCCTTGCTTTTCATGGGGCTGCAATTCGGATGCTCAGATGTAGTCAACTGACAAAATGACTACAGTCAAACTTGTTTTTGACCAACTTTGATTTAAAACAAAGTTGACGAGTGTTCGTAAAACACATAACACGTACCAAAAGCTTTGAGAAAAATGATTGACGCAGACGTCACAATTTCTTTTAACAGTTTTAGGATGATGAATAGTGACGTTTTCTCACTACATGTTTGCCAATAAATGATAGTGGAGATGACATTGGATTAATATAACATCTTAAAGAGAAAACCGACTTTGACCATAATACCAAACAATTCAACACGTCTAAGACTAATCAAGACTAGCAACTGAGAGGACGTTTATTTCAGTGTTTGATTTGAAACCACTCTACACAACACTGGAATGCGATGAAGGTTCACCAAAATTCAATTAGGAAATGCCAGGACTTGAGTTATTTGTAGTGCAAGTTGTTTTGTGGCCTTGCAATAAGAGAAAATATAACTTGCGTACATTTGATTTCCCCTCAAATTATTTCTTTGCAACTTGGGTTACAACGGTTTCCTAAATTGCAGTTTTATTTGGAACACTTTCAATTGATTGTATTCAAATATTGTAGGCCTTGTAGTAGGAAGACGGGTTTGTTGTACAATTGATTTCTCCTCAAACTTGTATCTAATAGAATGAGGGTCTAAATTTCCTTGCAATTTCCTTGCAATTTAGGGCACAACTGTTTCCTAAATTGAAGTTTTTAAAGAAAAACATTCACTTGGTTTGTATTGAAAAGTTTTTGACGTTCAAATCAATTCTAGAACAAAAAAAAGTACATTTGATTCCCCCTCATTATTGAATAAAATGAGGGAGTGAATGTTACTTGGTGAAGATTGATCCTAACTTTGCCGACCACTATTGTGACTGAAACTAATTGCTAGGCTTAAGATTTTATGGGTGATCACCACACAAGGGAAGTATGGATAATTCACCACAGAAGTTGAAGTACGGTATGGGTAATTCACCACACATGGGAAGTATGGATAATTCACCACAGAAGTTGAAGTATGGGTAATTCGCCACACAAGGGAAGTATGGATAATTCACCACAGAAGTTGAAGTATGGGTAATTCACCACACAAGGGAGTATTGGTAATTCGCCACACAAGGGAAGTATGGATAATTCACCTCAGAAGTTGAAGTATGGGTAATTCACTGCACAAGGGAGTATGGGTAATTCACCACACAAGGGAAGTATGGGTAATTCACTACAGAAGTTTAAGTATGGGTAATTCACCACACAAGGGAAGTATGGATAATTCACCACAGAAGTTGAAGTATGGGTAATTCACCACACAAGGGAAGTATGGATAATTCACCACAGAAGTTGAAGTATGGGTAATTCACCACACAAGGGAAGTATGGATAATTCACCACAGAAGTTGAAGTATGGGTAATTCGCCACACAAGGGAAGTATGGATAATTCACCCGCAGAATTTGAAGTATGGGTAATTCACCACACAAGGTAGTATGGATAATTCGCCACACAAGGGAAGTATGGATAATTCACCACACAAGGGAAGTATGGATAATTCACCACAGAAGTTGAAGAATGGGTAATTCACTGCACAATGGAGTATGGGTAATTCACCACACAAGGGAAGTATGGATAATTCTCTACAGAAGTTGAAGTATGGGTAATTCACCACACAAGGGAAGTATGGATAATTCACCACAGAAGTTGAAGTATGGGTAATTCACCACACAAGGGAAGTATGGATAATTCACTACAGAAGTTGAAGTATGGGTAATTCACCACACAAGGGAGTATGTGTAATTTGCCACACAGGGGGGAAGTATGGGTAATTCACCACAAAAATGAAAGTGTGGATATTTTACCATACAATTGAAGTATAGGTAATTTACCCCACAAGAGGAAACTTATTTTTTATTCCAAACACTGTTAAAAAAATTAATTTTCCCATAAAACTTGAGACAAATTGATAATTTAACCTTTGAATGAGATCTGTGACCTTTCTTACAATTATTTGAATTTTGGCTGACCAATTTATGACCCCTTGACACAAAAATGGAGATTGAGTTTAACAGGTAAAAACACTCAGCTAGCACTATTGAATGTTGACGAAATTGCCACTATGTGCATAATTGCGCCCCAAGTATTTATCTTGAATTACATGCCACACGGGAACAAGTGTTTTCGTACCGGTAGTTGGCATAAATTTGAAACACTAAGTTTGTTGACAAACTGAGTGTAGATTTTCTCAAAGGTAAATGTGTTTACACAAAGAGTTTAGCAGGACTAAATGAAACTTGTACTAAAGTGGGACTGTTTGCCATTTGAAGTTGATAAAAGATTGTTTTTTTAACTTGTAAAACAATTTTGACTTAAACTTTTCATCAGAAAAATTGCTTGTTCTAATCTTGCAAGCTGAAGTTTAGATCTAACCTACCACCTAGTCTGTTTAAAAAAAACAAATATCCTCAGATAAGATTTAAATGTTAATAGCTCAAGTGTTCAGTTTTACCTAGTCTGATTTTCATTTTCATATCCTAGTATAAGGTTTCAGGTTTTATGTCCCAAGCTTTTAGAGAAGTATAAATCTTTATAGACTTTCTGTATTGACGTTAGCTTAGAAAATTTGCTTAGTTCAACCTAGTTTGAGTTAAAGAAGCATATTTTCAGGTAAAATTCATAAGTTATTGCCTCAAGTGTTTAGTTTTACCTAGTCTGATTCTCAAATTCATATTCTAGTATAAGGTTTAAGTTTGATGTCCCAAGCTTTTAGTGAAGTATAAACTTTTAAAGACTTTCTGTATTGACTTTAGCTTAGAAAATTTGCTTAGTTCTACCTAGTTTGAGTTAAAGAAGCATATTTTCAGGTAAAATTTATAAGTTATTGTCTCAAGTGTTTAGTACTACCTAGTCTGATTTTCAAATTCATATCCTAGTACAAGGTTTAAGTTGGATGTCCCAAGCTTATAGAGAAGTAAAAAAAATTATAATCAATTTTCTGTACAAGCGTTGCTTTGTAAGTTTGTTTAGTTCTAACTTATACCTAGTCTAATTTTTAAAAAAAAAATTCAGGTAAAATTTAAAAGTTATCGTCTTAAGCATTTAGTTCTACCTTGACTGATTTTCAAATTCGTGCCTTACAAGTGTAATCATCTTACGCTTTCAGAGAATTTCTGTACAAATGTTAAATTGAAAATTTAGTTCTAACTAGTCCGAATTAATTTTTATATATATTTTTTTCAATGTAAACATCTGAAGCGCTTGGATCTTCCTAGTCTGATTTAAAATAAAGTCATATCCTAGAATAAGATTTTAGTGTGAATGTCACAAGCTTTTTAGAGAAGTATAAATGTGTATGATCAACTTTCTGTATTGACGTTGCTTTGCAAATTAAAAATGTGATATCCCGCAGTAATTTGCCCTCGACCAAGACCAGACCCTAAGAACCTTGAAGTAGACCTGACCATTGACCTTTTCTAAAAACTAACCAATTCAAAACAACTATAAATTATAGGAATCCAATGTCATCTTTGGTATCAAAAGGCAATAAAATGGGTGTAGTTCTTACTAGATAGTTTTGATGTGAAGTGGCATGACCAAGCAGAACATGTTTCTCCAGCCCTCATATCATCAACTGGATAGAAGTCCTCATCATCCACCGAGTCCAGATTCCATTGGCTCAAGTGAAGACATCTCAAGGCACCTCTTGATGGTTTCAAATAAACCCCAGTAAAAACCTGTTTACTAGAGAACAAAAGAGTGACGTGACCAACAAAAGGATAAATGATAAGGAGCCCTCATCCCGACGTCTTGAGAGATCGACCAGAACGTTTTAGGGACCAACCACTAGCTTCCAGCTCGTGCCCTAGTATGAATGTATGCTTCCAAAAATGCTCGCTCTAGCTCGTCAAATTTTGTAAGGCATTACACCAGTGAAGGAGAACACTAGCGGTACATCTAAGTGAACTTCACTGAACAGAGAACACACCTTCCATTGCATCCGGGCCAGCAGGACCACCACTTGTTCCAGGCAGCCGAGGGGGTCCACCGACAGGCACAGGTGTTTGCACAACTCTGCTGATGAGTTTTTCTCAGAATTTTTATACAAACATAAAGAAACTCATCAGAATGAGCTGCTCATACACAATGAGTCCATGTTTTAAAATTTGAACATTTTAAGAGAGAACAAATTCAAAAAAATAATGAGCATATTGTGTGGTTTTACCTTTAACTCTGAAAGATATTCCCAATATCTTTCGGAGTAAAAACCTAATAACAAAATAGTAATAAATAAATAAATGAATTTTGCAATTCTTTTTGATCGATAGAAATGTCCATATCTCTGCAAGATACTGAGATTTCCATAATTTTGTTTTTCGTGTTTAGTCAATTTCAGAGACAAAGTTAATGACTTCGCTCGCAAGAAAAGCCATTATTTTATTGAAAACATAGCTCTTTTGCATGGTCTCATTTTTGGTAGGAGCAACTCGTGCATTACAGTACTTAATTACGATATAACACAAAGACATATGATTCAGAAAAGGCAGTATGTTTGAATAATTTTACCTGTTTTAGATAAGAACCGGCTTGTATTTGTCAATTATATCCATCAAAAGTTCTGGACAGTTACAATCAGAGTGCTCTCTGACTGGAAAAAACTGTTTCCCAAGAAGACAATCAGAGTGCCCTGATTATCCGCAAGGGAAGGTATCAATTATGTTCATCCAAAAGTTCTGCAAAAGTTTTGTTTAGAATTTCTCTGAACAGTTTCAATCAGAGTGCTCTCTGACTGGTAAAACTGTTTCCCAAGAAGACAATCAGAGTGCCCTGATTATCCGCAAGGGAAGGTATCAATTATGTTCATCCAAAAGTTCTGCAAAAGTTTTGTTTAGAATTTCTCTGAACAGTTTCAATCAGAGTGCTCTCTGACTGGTAAAACTGTTTCCCGAGAAGACAATCAGAGTGCCCTGATTATCCGCAAGGGAAGGTTTTTCTTTGATTTTTCTAAGAATTTTTGTTAAATTTGCAAGTATGACTTAATTGGAATCTGAATCATGTACCTTTGTGCAGGAAAAAGGGATGGATCTTGGAACAAAAGGGGAAATTTTGAGTGACTCACCACACAGGGAGAAGTGTGATAAAGTCTTAACACAAGTCAAAGTGGTTATTTCACCATACAAGGTGAAGTATGGATATTTCACCACACAAGTGTTAAGTGCGAGTAGTTAACAACACAAGGGGAAGTGTCATTTACCACAGCGTAAGGAATGGGTAGATCACCACACAAGGAAAAGTGTGAGCAATTCACCAGACAAGATCACTTTGGCACACCACTGAAACGTTGACTAATTTACAAAACTAATTTTTACTTTGAATCCTAAGAATTTAGGTACTTTCATAGACACAAACTATTTCAGGCATATTAACAATAAAGAGAACATTTCCTTGCAAAGCAAGACTTTGAAATATGGGTAGATCACCACACAAAGGCAGTATGAGTGATTCGCCCCACAAGGAAATGTTTAGATGATTCATGACACAAGGAAAGTATGAGTAAAAAAATTATATCACACTTGTGGGAAATATGGGTAGATCCTCACCAAGCCTAGAAGAATATATAGAATATATTCACAACACAAGTGAAAGTGTTGGTAACTCACATTAAAATAGAAGTATTGGTAATTTACCACACAAGTGAAAGTGTTGATAACTAACCATAAAATGGAAATATTGGTAGTTCATTACACAAGTGAAAGTGTTGCTAACTAACCATAAAATGAAAATATTGGTAGTTCATTACACAAGTGAAAGTGTTGATAACTCACCAGAAAATGGAAATATTGGTAGTTTATTACACAAGTGAAAGTGTTGATAACTAAAAATAACCATAAAAAGGAAATATTGGTAGTTCATCGCGCAAGTGGAAGTGTTGATAACTAACCATAAAATGGAAATATTGGTAGTTCATTACACAAGTGAAAGTGTTGCTAACTAACCATAAAATGGAAATATTGGTAGTTCATCACACAAGTGAAAGTGTTGATAACTAACCATAAAATGGAAATATTGGTAGTTCATCACACAAGTGAAAGTGTTGATAACTAACCATAAAATGGAAATATTGGTAGTTCATCACACAAGTGAAAGTGTTGATAACTAACCATAAAATGGAAATATTGGTAGTTCATCACACAAGTGAAAGTGTTGATAACTAACCATAAAATGGAAATATTGGTAGTTCATCACACAAGTGAAAGTGTTGATAACTAACCATAAAATGGAAATATTGGTAGTTCATCACACAAGTGAAAAGTGTTGATAACTCACCACAAAATGGAAATATTGGTAGTTCATTACACAATTGAAAGTGTTGATAACTCACCATAAAAGAGAAGTATTGGTAATTTACCACACAAGTGAAAGTGTTGATAACTAACCATAAAATTGAAATAATTGGTAGTTCATCACACAAATGAAAGGTTTGATAACTCATAAATGGAAATATTGGTAGTTCATCACACAAGTGAAAGTGTTGATAACTCACCACAACAGGGAAATACTGGCAATTTACCACACAAGAGTAGGTATGGGTAAATCACCAGATCATTGCCACATCCCTGAAATGTTTACTTATCTACAAAAGAAATCAATTAAATACACCTTAAATATTAAGTCAAATTTTCTTTGACACCTAATGAACCTATTCAGACACAAAAGTGTCCCCTCAGGCATCATGCAACTCTACATTTTGACAATAAGAAGACATTTCAAGGCACAGTAAGAATTTGTACTGTGTTTTTTTAAATTTTCAATGGCTGAGAAAACCAAAACCATAAAAATCAGCTGACCAGCTGAAAAGTTGCCTGCTGCTAATTGCTGATGTATGAGATGGGCGAAAACCCTGCAAAACCCCTTTGGGGAAAAAAAAGGGCGAAATTCCCATCTGGCTCCAATCTATGGCAACCAAGTTTGTCAACTCCATACATCAGCATACACCTACATTGAATGAGCTAAATGAATGTGCTAGAATAGTGACAGAAACATTACTAACTAAGCCTTTGACCACGTTTCAATTTGGAACTTTGATGATTCACCACACAAGGGTAAGTGTGAGCAATTCACCACACAACGGTAGGTGTGAGCAATTCACCACACAAAGGTAAGTGTGAGCAATTCACCACACAATGGTAAGTGTGAGCAATTCACCACACAACGGTAAGTGTGAGCAATTCACCACACAACGGTAAGTGTAACCAACGCACCACACAGGGGAAAGTGTGAGCAAATTGCCACACAAGGGAAAGTGTGAGCAATTTACCACAAAAGGGAAAGTGTGAGCAACTCACCACATGGGGAAGTGTGGGTATTTCACCACAAAAGGGAAAGTGTGAGCAATTCACCACACAACGGTAGGTGTGAGCAATTCACCACACAACGGTAAGTGTGAGTAATTTACCACACAAGAGAAAGTGTGAGCAATTTACCACAAAAGGGAAAGTGTGAGCAATTTACCACACAAGGGAAAGTGTGAGCAATTTACCACACAAGGGAAAGTGTGAGCAATTTACCACACAGGGGAAAGTGTGAGCAATTTACCACACAAGGGAAAGTGTGAGCAATTTACCACACAAGGGAAAGTGTGAGCAATTTACCACACAGGGGAAAGTGTGAGCAATTTACCACACAAGGGAAAGTGTGAGCAATTTACCACAAAAGGGAAAGTGTGAGCAACTCACCACATGGGGAAGTGTGGGTATTTCACCACACAAGGGGAAGTATGGGTAATACACCACACTCAGGATGTGCACCTTTTAATCTTGAAGACAATGA
The DNA here is from genome assembly GCA_021014325.1 of Plazaster borealis. Lineage (NCBI taxonomy): Eukaryota > Metazoa > Echinodermata > Asteroidea > Forcipulatida > Labidiasteridae > Plazaster > Plazaster borealis. The sequence goes on along the minus strand of CM037464.1, from coordinate 13,044,669 downwards.
TGCTCTTTCAAGAAAAGCCTTCATTATCTTGGTGAAATTAAATATAAACTATAGATCCATCCCAGATACAAGTAGTTACAAGTTAAATGCTACAAAAATAACACTAAATTCCTGTTAATAGACACGGCATCTCCACTGGTGATGGACTGCAACTTGAATGAAGATCCGACACTCTCTGTCTGGATTAGTCGATCTGTAGATAATGAAAGAAAGGAAAGAGAAAAAAGATTAACTATTTATGTTGAGAAAACTATTAATTAAACCATAATATATCTGACCAAATTTTCCTCAAGCAGCGTTCTCCCTTAACAGTGGTCTGCTGGTCAGATGCCAGTTAAAACAACCGAGGACCAGTCAAACTTTACTCTAAGTTGCCCGGCTGGCTAGTTCAGTGTTGAAACGCATCTCTATTTGATTTGAAATATGGACTAGAGAAAAAGCTGTTTTAATGATAAGCTAACTAATCCTGCTGGCACATAGTGTTAGCCAGCGGGGTGTCTGGGTGTCTTTTGGACTTTCTGTTTTACATGTCATTTACGTGTAAATGCATTGTAAGCTAGTGAACAATTTGGACATTCAGTTTTTAAATTTCCAGCAAATTTGGACACCCTTTTACCAAATCCTGATTAAAACCTTGTCTGGCCAGTCACTAAAAAAATCCTTCACAACTAACATGTGAAGATTTCAACAGATAAAGTGGTCAAGTTTCCTAGAAACAATCAACAACGGCTTATTCTATGACAGATATTTTATGCATGCTCATGATGCAGAGCTGCCAACATTTGCATCTTGCAATCAGGGAGATTTTGTACAACAATCAGGGAGATATTTAGAATTACATTCAACATAATAGGGAAAAAGTTTCCATAATCAGGTAGATTTTAAATTTTGTTCATCGGAAAATGGAAAGATTGGTTTATCTTCAGGGAAATTTCTGCAGAATCAGAGAGACTTGGCAGCTCTGATAATGGGTTCAAAGTGTAGCATGATTTTGCAAACTGGAACCAGAAATCAAGTGGTGGAGTTTTGGGGTCAATTTTCTTGTACATGCACAGGTTTGTCAAAACAGGAGTGAGATTTGGTGTAGGTGAAAATTCCTAAAAAATGGTTTGGGTTCCCCCTTATTCTAAACCTAGAACCTCCGCAATGTTTCAATTAAGGATGTTTAGAGACTCGGTGCATGACCAGTAATTAGAGCTACAGATTTTGACAAAATATGAACAATTTCTTTGTCCCTTTTACTTCTTCTGAGAAAATTTGAAGGCTCAAGGAGGTTTTGAGAAAATCCTGAAATCAGGAAAAATCCAGAGAAATCACATGCCAGTCATAAGTAAAATTTCAAATGTGAAGCTTTCCCTGGGCTTCCAATCTTGAACTCAAGAACAATCTACATGGGATTTCTATGCCACCCAATGAGGTACATCCAGGCTTTCTGCAGTTTGGCACAGCAATGTTGTTTTTCAATTTCCACCAGTAACAGCTGAGAAACCCCAAAGGACAAAATTGGCTGATCAGCTGTAAGTTGCATGTCTGACACCTTAGGGTGAACCCTAAGTTGTTCATGTTTTCCTTAGAGTTATTAAACATAGCTTTTTTAATCACTACCAAAAATTTGTCCTACCTTTTAAGTTGATTGATATGTCCAGGCAACTGCAACTCTGTATGAAGATCCGACACTCTCTGTCTGGATTATATAGTTCATCTGCGGAAGATGAAAACAAGAAATGTGAAAATTAAATTAGGGACTTGTAATTTTCTGAATGCCTCAAACGTAAACTGGGTGAATTCTAGTGCTTGCTCATTATAATAATAATAGCAAATATTTATAACACGCCATGTCTGTCAGACTTGACACTCCTGGCGCGAGACTACACATTTTTTCCTGCAAGGTATATGTGGAGCTACGTTTGAAGTATGAGGCCTAGTCATTTATAGCACCATGAAATGGTTTACAAGGTGCTGAGGCGCAATATATGCTGCCGATCAGACCAGGAACACCGGGGCGAACCCCTTCTCTTTTCGATAAGTGCACTGGGTTCTTTTACGTGCATTACACAACACACGGGACCAACGGCTTTACGTCTCATCCGAAGGACGAAGCATGTGGTTAAGTGTCTTGCTTAAGGACACAAGTGTCACGACTGGGATTCGAACCCACACTCTGCTGATCAGAAACACCAGAGCTTGAGTTCGGTGTTCTTATCCGCTCGGCCATGACACGCCACATTATGTTGTCGCAATGTGTTGATCTTAATTAAGTTTGTTCATTATTTTGAAAATACAAACATGATGAGAATATTCTTAATTGAGATGTGAATTAATTCCCATCCTCTAGTTTTCAATAATCACACCATACCACAGACCTTGTGAAATTTCATCAAAATCAGTGGTCCCATTTCAGTGAAAAAACGGTTTATGCATTGTCTTGGATTTTGTGCAAGTTCAACTGAGCTTATTTCAGTTGTGGCAATTAAAATAAACGATAGAGTTTTTTGGGGGCCTCAAATGCTTTTTCCTTGACTTTGAAAGTACTTCAGATGGAATTATTTATCCAGAGGACTGGAACGGGCTTGAACTTTATAATCTGATTCAAGATTAAAACCAATCATTATATTCAGGCATGCAACTGCAGTTTAAAATGAAAAGAGGAAAGTGCCAAGCAAAGCAAGACTTTGTACTGTGATTTTCAATTTTCAACGGCACAGCTGAGAAACCCAAAACAAGGAAATCAGCTGATCAGCTGAACAATTGTGTGCCTGTATTTATTACAAAATTACAAATCCTGTACTTTGTCTTTAACGGTATTGTACACTTTTGGTAACAGCTCAAAATCAGTGTCCACATTTTGTGTGATTCAACATATGCACGAACAAACAAACCTGTGAAAGTTTGAGCTCAATTGGTCATCGAGATCACAAGCAAATAATAATAAATAAAATAATAAACATGACATTTATATAGCGCCTTTTACCAGAGGATACAAAGCGCTGGGACTGCAAAATTTTTCCTGCAAGGTATATGTGGAGGTACATTTGAAGTATGAGGCCTAGTCATTTATAGCACCATGCAATGGTTTACAAGGTGCTGTGGCGCAATATATGCTGCCGATCAGGAACACCGGGGCGAACCCCTTCTCTTTACGATAAGTGCACTGGGTTCTTTTACGTGCATTACACAACACACGGGACCAACGGCTTTACGTCCCATCCGAAGGACGAAGCATGTGGTTAAGTGTCTTGCTTAAGGAAAAAAGTGTCACGACGGGGAATCGAACCCACACTCTGCTGATCAGAAACACCAGAGCTTGAGTTCAGTGTTCTTATCCGCTCGGCCACGACACTTCCACAAATAGTAAAAAGAGACCTAATGTGTTTTCTGTTTTTTCAAAATATCGCGCGTGATAACAACAATTGTTTTACTCATTTCTCAGAAATAATAGCATTTTAGGCAGAAATATTTTAAGGAACGTTTTCAACCATTACTTACTTTAAATCATGTAAGTTATGTGTGAATCTGTGAACATTTGTGTTTTTCGATCTTACCAATAGTGTACAGGGCCTTTAAATAAGGGAATAAAAGAGTGGCTACGAGTTCTTAAACGGCCGTTTAAAACCGGCAGGGTCAGGGCCGAGCGATAAAGGCCCGAGCCAAAGGCGAGGGCCTTTATCGCACGGCCACGACCCTGCAAGGTTTTAAACAGTCGTTTAAGAACGAGTCCCTACTCTTTTATTCCCATTCATTTGTTAAAAGGTAAAACAAATTACAAGTTACAAGTAGGCCTATAGACAATTTGTTTGTTAAGCGAAGTTTGTACATTTTCAAAAACTTTTGTAAAATTCTGTTTTGTGCGCGTTGGGTAATGTGTACGCGCGTATTAAAAAAAGATTACGCGCGGGTACTAATAGCTATAAATTGCGTTCTGCGTAAATAAATTGGCGTAAAATGAGCTTGCGCACCCAACACGCGAAGCCAGCCGGTCTTAAACAGCTCCAGCTGGTCTTTATCAGCCGTTTAAACACCCCAACGTGACGTGCTCTCCACCAATAGGAATAGAGAAACTGTCTGGGGTATTTATGAATATAGCCTACATGATTCTCCCAGTTTTTTCAAACCTGTGGGCATTCTGGGCCCAATTTTTGTAAGTTTGGCCTAAGCATGCTGAACTGAAATGAGGTCCTCGGAGTGTTTTTTACTTGGTGTTTTACCTTTTGTTCTAAAAGCCCTATTGTCCTTTATAGCCCTAGTCTGGGGCATTCTAAATGGTCCCCCCCCCCCCAAACAACAACAACAACAAACAAACAGACGAAAAACACCACTCATCTAAAACTCATCTCAAAACAAGGGAGACTTTTCAAGGTGGTGTTTAAAAATGGAGTTCATCATACCTTTGATTGTATTCAGATTCCTTGGAGTCTACTCCTCAAGGTGTGATTTTGGTTTCTGTCTGCGAGTGGGGGTGACTCTCTGAAGAAGGCTTGAGCAAGATGGTTTAGTTGACTCTGAGAGTTCACTTCTCCAAGGTGTTCACCAGCTAAGGATGACCCACCAGCTCCTTGAGTTCACCAGGGTGCCTCTAAGCATCATCTCAGGATTCTGTTATTGTCAGAAAAGAAATATGAGAACAATAAATACATGCAGGGTTACACAGTATATCTTTGCCACACAATTGTACAGCAGAGCTGCCAACTCTCCCTGATTCTGCAGAGAGTTCCCTGAAAGTAAACCAGTATTTCCAAGTTCTGATGAACAAATTTGAAGATCTCCCTGATTATGGAAACTTATTCCCTGTTATGTTAAATGTAATTCTAAATATCTCCCCCACTGTTGTACAAAATCTTCCTGAAAATAGATGGAAATGTTGGCAGTTCTGTTATACAACTGTAAGCATTCTTAGGCAGTTTGTGTGCAAGTGTTGATCATAATTTTTATGTATTATTAGTGGGGGCTTGTGGGGGAAACTGCCCTCTAAAAAAAACAGCATGGGAAAATTAGGGCACAGCAAGAAAAAAATAAAATGCATTGGACAGAGAAAGCAAAAACTACTTTATATCCGGTATTAGAAATTGGTAATTATGTTTTAATCTGTGTAAAATTTTGGTCATATCAACCCCTTCTGTTAACCAAAGAGTCCCCACATGCCAATGAGTATTTTTCCTGGCTGACGAAACTGAGCTAGGTCGCAAACATTCAAACTGATGATTGAAGCAAAAAAATGTACGCAATGCGCAACTAGTTCATCGACACACAACCAAATACATAGACAGCGTTCTCCCCGTAACAGTGGTCCACTGGCAAAATGCCAGCTATATACACGGAGGACAAGCCAATTACATTCTGTCTAACTGGTCCAGCTGGCTAGTTTATTGCTTCCAAAAGCTATAAACCACTAACTGTTATGATTGTTTGTATGGTTTAAACTCAATACCGGTACCATACAAACGGACCAGTGAAAAAGCTGGCGAATTATGGACTGTAGATGCATCGACCTCATCATGCCTCTGTCTTAGAGGTAAAACGATGATGATGAAACAATGGAAAATGCACATTGGTCTATTTACACACAGCAAGCGGACTCAGCCGATGAACATCCTCCTTTTGACCTCTAGCCAAGGGCGCCCTACTCAAATGACATCATGTGCATAAGATCTATTGAAATGATAAGCTATAACTGGTCTAGCTGGCCAGTCACTGAAAAAGTCGAGGGCAACTCAAGGAAATAGCTCTCAATTGACGCAAAATGAAATTTGTTTATCCCTTTAAAGGCAAACTTTCACAGCAAGGTGGTGATATTAAACAAATTTGAGTGAGGCGATCGCTGCGCAGCGAGGTGGGATGCCTGACCCCTCATGTTTGAATGGGAAGGGGAAACAATTGTGTTTATCATACCTTTGGTTCCTTGAGATTGCTAACGTTCATGCTTGGGGCTTGGGCAGAGTGTCAGTTGACTCTTGGGCAGAGGGTCAGTTGACTCTTGGGCAGAGGGTCAGTTGACTGGGCGGAGGGTCAGTTGACTCTTGGGCAGAGGGTCAGTTGACTCTTGGGTGAAGGGTCAGTTGACCCTTGGGCAGAGGGTCAGTTGATTCAGATATCCTGCAGAGGGTGACGCAGCTCCATGATTTCAGAGGGGTGCCCTCTGAGGAACATCTCAGGTCCCTGTTTCATCGCTGATAGATTTATCTGTTGTAAAGGAAAAGGAATGAAATAATTAAATACACGTAGGGGTCATTCCATGTCAAATCAACCAAGAATTTACCTTGACCTCTCAGATTTGTTTCAAATTTTTAGGGATCGATTGGGACTCACGAGAAACGACAAAAAAACAAAAATTTGTTGCTCTACATGTAGGCCTCTTAATTAGTGAGATACATGCTAACGAACTTATAGCTAATTAGTGATACCTTCAAAGTAAAACGTCCATATCTCAAGATGTATAGCACATAGAGAGCTGTTTGTGGTGCCATTTTGAAGCTTAATACATGCCCTTTAAGTTTGTACTAAAACCTAAATGCATCATTTTGAAATAAGCGTTCATGTACATAGAGTGAGTAACCATGGAGGTCTACCTCCATGGAATAGCAAAACACACACATTTAAACCATGGGGTTGACAAATCCTATCGCCCAATGCCCAGGACAACCAAAATCTGGCATCGGCTCAATCCAAATGACAACCTTTATTTTCTATCAAATGAAACTAAGTGAAGATGGGAGCATAATAATAACTAGTAATAATTGTGTAGCATATCAAGTAGGGAATCATTTCGGAATGATCTCAAATTAAGCAATTTGCATAGTAAAATATTTGGACTGAACATGTTTTGTACACACTGATGCTATTGAGTAGCAAATGATGATTTTTGAGTAGCAGCTGATAATATTTGTGTAGCATTTTGCTATGCTCTATACATGGGAAACCATTCACTGAAAAAGTAGGCAAATTTTTGGCTAAGGCTAAGGTTGAGGAGATTCAGGAGAGGTTTCAATTTGTAAACTTGCTGGACATGCTGGCAGTTGGGATCAGATTGAATGTTACAGTCATCATTCAAAAGTAACGATGGATTTAATTTTTAAAGAAAACCTGATTTGAATAAAAAAAAATTATTTCAGGAATTTGGGTGTCATAGTAATGCCTGCAAATATTTTCATAGATGTTAAAGGGACACGTTGCCTTCGGGTTGGGCGCTGTTGGGCGCTTTTGGGCTATAACAAGCGTTTGATGTAGAATTAGCACGGCCGGAAAGATGTTTAAAAAGTAGAATATAATTATCCACACAAACGTGCCTTAGAAATGCTTCGCTTTTGCTCACTTTCGCGAAACAAAACGCTCTGCCATTTATGGGAGTCAAGATTTTGACTCCCATAAATGGCGGACAAATTCGATTAGTCTTATTTCCAGTCGCAGCTGTTGAACGACGACCGAGCAATTATTTTATTAAAAATGTTACGATTACCATCTGTTTATTGTATTCCAATAAATATCAACACCGAGCTGAATAGCACAGTATTGGGCCCGATATAGCCAGCCGATTAGAACACATGCAGTACAGGGAGGTGAACCAAATGTGAAAGTAAGTCTCCACCCTGTACTGCATGAGTTCTAATATTCACAATATGCGGCTGGCCGTTCCGCAAAAACGCGGCTGGATATTTCGGACCCAATACTGAGCTAGCTTTAGCTCGGTTTACAAGTTACGAGCGAGGTAGAAAATGAGATTATTACCCGGTTTTCATCTGACCATAGAGCAAGGAGATCTGACTGGTTTACCAGGCCACTGACTACGGCACTAGCGTAACGACTGTTCGTCGCGCATTTTGCCCATTACATGGACGGTGGTATTTACGGCTGGAAATCCGGGGCAGATCTCGGGGTCAGATGGCAATGTTTTGTTTTTTTAATCACCATTCACTAATTATAACACATTAAAGGTATGTTATCGCACGAACAACTCTTAATAAGGATATGGAACACTTCCAAACAGCAAAATTTCTTGAGATTTTAAGGCAACGTGTTCCTTTAAATGTAAGATTGGTTGTTCTTTGCAAGAAAACATAAAGTTTTGTCTGTGCGTACATTTAAATAAAGTCTGGATAAAAAGACAACATCCTTGCAAACAGCAGTTGCCAGTGTAAGATAAATCTAAGTTTAGGGGTGTAGTTAAGATGTACTATTTTCAGGGTGTGGCCTAAACATTGTTAGTATGGCTTGCAGGACCAGTTAGGGGCCATTCAGAATAGTCAATGTTTCAAAAAAATCAAGTTTTTGTTTAATAAACCAATTATATCAAACGAAAGAAGAAGAAAAAATACCCAGCAGGCCAAAATCGTCAATTTCATTCCTGATTAAACTACAAAGTTGTTTGTTGAAGCCAGGAAAAGCCATTGAAAACTACTGATGTTGGAGACCTTTGATCTGAGATGTCTGGTTCATTTGAGGCATTACTTTGTTCTTCAGTGTATAGATTATATTATGAAACCAATCAATATATAAAAATCTACATTTGTGGTGGGTGGGTGGGTGGGTCAAAACAATTTCGAAAAGAAATCGAAATTGTTTAACAGTGACTGTTCTGAATGGATCCTTAGCTTGTCATTAACAAGTCACTTCGCTTTTTCATGTGTCCATATTTCATATTAAATATGAATCCTTTTTAACACTGAAATAGCAAATTGGAATGAATTGATGGAATGGTCCTGAAGGTGCTTTAACTGGCATTTTTGCCAGAGGACCATTGTTAAGGGAGAACACTTGATTTTCTTCTAGGGGCACTTCTGTGGCATTTTTTTAATTTTTGTTTAAAAGGTATTGACACAAAGAAGCTCTATCTGTGCATTGTGGAGGTCCACAAACAAAAACATAAAGTTTTGTCTGTGTGCACATTTAAATAGAAAAACAGTTCAAACTTTGAGCTATATATTAAACAAACATAGGCCTACCTATAAAAGTTAATAAACAGTTTTGGAAATTGACTGGAAAGCGATTTGGACCTGCGACCTCCGGATTATCGAGTCAGTGCCATGCAACTTTGTATTTCAAGTATCAAGTTATAGGCTAAACAACACAATGGATATTGACTGTAGGTAAATTTAACTCTCTTTTTTGGGTGTGAACATATTTGTTTTTGTTCACCCCCCCCCCCCCAAAAAAAAAACCCAAACAAATAATATATATAGCAATCAATCAATTAATAAAAATCACAAAAAATTACTAATAAATAAATAATACAATTTTATCCAGTTATAGATTCAACAGATGTGGGTTTGGATATGGCTCTAGTTTCGATAATCGTAACCCTCCTCTCCCGACGGTCGCAGACCGGAGGGTTACGAACGAGACATTGAGCACTAAATTCGACCATACGTGCAATTTCGACCAATGAATGTTGACAGACTAGTCACCAGATTTGCCCAATTTTTACCACTTTCAAAAATCATGAAACAAATTCTAAGAACACGGGCTTGATCTTCAATGTCTAAGGAATCCAACCATAACACTCAAAACATAATTCAGAAAATATTTTGAAGAAAAAAGGACAAAAACTTACCAGAGACGGAGCAAATGCTAGTTAAAAAAAATTAAATGGCAACCGCCCTCCAGCAACCCAGAATGCAGCGCGAATCATCGGGGGGAATGTGTATTTTTGGAAGAAACAACTCAGCCGGTGAAAAACATCATTTATATCAAAAATAACGATTCAAAAAACAAACAAAAACTTACCAGAATGTTCTCCAATGTTTGTATAATGTGCCAACTTGTCCATCTGGTTCAAAAAGTGCAATTTGGGGTGTATACCCGTCGTCTGAAGCTTGACAATTTTCCACGTGTATTACAGATTAGCGCCATCTTTTCGAAACGACCGCATTTCACCTCAGTGAGCCCAAAAAAACAAACACCTACGCCGAGATCATCAAGTTCTTATACATTTTTCTATTTTAAAGTTTATTCAAAGTTATTTTTCACAATTAAAAATACATTCCTGTCAAATAATTTAACTTGGATTGCTGATTCCAAAAATAAATGATGAAAAGCTTTTTTTCCAACAGTAAAATCTAGGAGGCGGAGGGATATTTCCCGATGATGATAGCACTTTTCATCAGGGGGGTGTTTGGTTGTAAGTAAACCTTGGGTGCTTTATTTCCCTTTTTTCTGATGTAAATAATGTATAGCCTGCTATTATTTCAAGACAGTTGAGGAAAAATATTACAAGCATCAAGTTGCAGCTGTCTTGTTTTTCCTCAAAAAAATAGAATAGAAAGGAAGTTTGAAGGGTATCCGATACCTTTTCGGTATGTAAGGAATCAGTTTTCATTATTACTATCGTACACAGGGGACATGATGGTATTAGCACTAACAGCATAGAAAGTTCCGTATAATAGGGGCTGAGGTAGCTTATAAAAGGTCAACTCATTTTATGAAGATTTGAATGATCCTTATATATAGGTTTACCCCCCCCCCCCACTTTGATCACTCATATACCCCCCCTTTTTATCAATATTACCTATAGTACCCCCTCCTGATCATTCTTATACCTAGCCCCTCCCAATTTGTTTCATTATCCCCTCCCCTATTTGATCATCATTCTTAATACCTTCTCCCCCCCCCCATTTGTGATCATTCTTAAACCTACCCTCCCCCATCCCCCACATTTTTGATCATTCTTATACCTCCCCCCCCCCCCCATTTCGATCATACTTATACCAATATCCCCACCCACCCCCATTTAATTTCCAAACCAGACAATCAATTGACATTAGCATTTCTCAATGTTCAATCTTATTTTATATTCCTCTTAGATTTGTGTCTTCTCAAATCATTTACTCTTTCCTAATAAAAACTGTCCTAAAATAATGAAAAAACAAAAGCCACACAACAAAAAAAGGCAATAACAACCATCTCATCGAATGTGAAAGATATTTTATTGTTCTTGTTTAAAAACAAACACAAAATGACAGGTAAGTTTGTGCCTTTGCTATGTTATAGCTTCGACTGTAGGTAAACCATTTGTAAGTCATTTTGTCTAAAAGATTTTTCTTTTAAAGGTACATTTGTACTGGACACGTTTGGTAATTGTCAAAGACCAGTATTCTCACTTGGTGTATCCCAACATATGCATAAAATAATAAACCTCTGAAAATTGATCACAATGTTTTATACTATCAACAGCTCTCCGCTGCTAGTTACCAAGTAAGTTTTTATGCTAATATATATTTTGAGTAATTACCAAAAGTGTCCAGTGCCTTTAAAGGAACATTACAGAATTGGTTTTTGCTCACAAAACAGTGTAAGCACTTTATATAATCCACCATATACATCAACTGACAAACCTGTAGAAGTTTGAGATCGATCGGCCATCTGGGTCACGAGAAAATAGTGAAAAACCGATTACACATTTGCATGTGTTATACAGTGCATGAATAAAACGCTCATGAGCGATAAACTCCAATCGGAAATTAGTTTTATTTATTTTTCATCAAATATGGCATTTCAGACAGAAATATTTCTAGGGATGTTTTCTACTATCATCATCATTAGACCGTGTAAGTTTTATGTAAACCTGTGATCAAAAAGAAAATTTTAATTACCAGTTCTGTAACGTTCCTTTAAAGGAACATTACAGAATTGGTTTTTGCTAACAAAACAGTGTAAGCACTTTATATAATCCACCATATACATAAACTGACAAACCTGTAGAAGTTTGAGATCGATCGGCCATCTGGGTCACGAGAAAATAGTGAAAAACCGATTACACATTTGCATGTGTTATACAGTGCATGAATAAAACGCTCATGAGCGATAAACTCCAATCGGAAATTAGTTTTATTTATTTCTCATCAAATATGGCATTTCAGACAGAAATATTTCTAGGGATGTTTTCTACTATCATCATCATTAGACCGTGTAAGTTTTATGTAAACCTGTGATCATAAAGAAAATTTTAATTACCAGTTCTGTAACGTTCCTTTAAATGTATTTTTAAAACTACATGATTAGAATGAACACATTTTTAAAACCAAAGTACTCTTTCTTGCTGGCCGACCTTCGACCTTGGCTTTATATTAAGCAATATAGTATTCTCTGTAAAACTTGTGACAACAATTAGGCATTCTCAAATAGGACCCAGGGTTCTCCCCAGCGCTCTGGACCAAAAATTTTGAACTTTGGCCAAAGTATGCTGAATTGAAACGAGGTCCTTGGAATGTTTTTGACTTGGTGTTTATCTTTGGTTATAAAGCCCTACTGTGCAATCTGGAGCATTCTAAATGGTTTTTATCTTGATGATTTCTGTGAATTTGATCTGAAGTCAAAATAATATATATATATATAAATATATGTATTTTCTTTTTGCATATCGGCCCAAAATTTGCGCGTATAGGGCTGATATACTAGCTTGTGCATGGAACCCTGAATGCATAACAGTTGACTGCATCTTTTGATTTTGTTCAACCAGGGGCGGATTGCACCAAGCGGTCTTAAACTGGTCTATGCGCTATAGCCGGCTAACTTGAGACGCGCTCAGACAGTCTTTAATTATAGACCGATTGCAATAGCGCGGTCTATAATTAAAGCTGGTCTTAAATCTTAAGCCCGCTATGAGCTGGCTATAACCGGTCTTAGTTTTGGTTTTTAAAGATGGCGCTGTTACTAGTTAGTTGTAGACGATTTGATGCGACGAGCTCTATGATGAGATGATGATACCATGGAGGTAGAAATAGATCGTAAATATAGATTCCCAAGAGTAAAAATATTACAACTGACAGATTTGATATCCGATGATTTAAACCAAAGCAATAAGAACAATGCCGTGCACCGAGGCCATTGATGATTGATTGTTGTTTACGGCTCGTTTGGCAAGTTTGAATAATGGCGGCCGGTTGGCGCGCTACGGACGGAGCAAAGCTAAGGGACGTTTGTTCGTGTTTCATTACTCTTCGCCGACTTAACTAAGACTGGCTTATTGCAACAGGCTTAAAGACCGACTAAGCTAAGACCGTCTAAGGCAGATAGCCGGCTATAACTGACTGGTCTTAGACCGCTGACTAAGACCGTTTTATTGCAATCCGCCCCTGGCTATCTTCCTCTTACCCCTTTGGGGGTGGGGCTTACATTTTGGCAATCTTTCTAGGAGAGGGCATCTGTAGTGGACAACACACCATGAATTGCCACATGATGTTCGTTCGCCTTTTGTCCCAGAACCACTCATACAAACACTACATAAATATTAGCCAGGAACCAGCCACAAGCAATATATACATCACATGATGGATATCCTGCTTCAGTTGTGCAGTCACTCCTATACTTTACAGCTAAATAAATTTGGCCCTGAGCTTAAAATGGTCCATCCTTAGACTGGCTACCAGTCATTCTAACACTGAGTTCATAACGATCAGTCCCTAGCCTGTCTTCCAATCAGACTGGCACTGAGTTCATAACGGTCCATCTCTAGCCTGTCTACCAGTCAGACTGGCACTGAGTTCATAACGGTCCATCTCTAGCCTGTCTTTTCAGCATTGTCCAGTCAGAGACTGGCACCGAGTTCATAACGGTCTACCCCTAGCCTGTCTACCAGTCAGATTGATCATGATCTTCCTCTGTTGTGATCAGGTCGATGATAGCCTGCATGATACGGCCTTCCTTACAGTCCTGACCCCACTGGATCATTCCAGGCTTGTTGATCTTCTGCCTAAGTAGTTTGTCAAGCTCTTGACGAAGGTCCTGATCAATGCAAACAAAACAAAAAACTGTTATTTACTTTTTCACGAAAATATTGAACCAAAATATTGTTTGCTAGGTAAGTTTCATTCACAAATAGGCGCAAATTTCTATATTCAGTGGTAACACCATGACTATATATCTACTTTGCTTTGTAGATTTGTTCTTGACCGGGACTACTACTTTCGCTTTAGTGGATCGAGGGAACTTCTCGTTATTAACTTCACTGAAGTGGAGTGAGTTCTTCATTGGTCTCAACGATTCGACTAGCCTGCTCTAATCATCGTCAGGAGACTGAAGAGTGTTTGAGATGCTGGTCTCTTTATAGGGATTCAGAGGTTTCAGTCTAGAGTCAGCACTGCTCTGGTTGGTTGTTCTGAAAGGGAGAACTGTGGTTGTTGAGCTCAGAGTTATTGTGTGGGCTGCCCAGTGTGTGTGCTTGCCCTGTGTAGCCACCAACTATTTTTGTTTTGATTTTGAGAATCTACGACTACCTACCATTCTGAGGGTAGGGAGTGTAATGAGGGAATATAACTTAAATTGATCCCAATGGACAGGTTTTATGGGTGAATGTCAAGTCAACAGAATGGCTGTCATGCCCTCTCGAAAACCTCTCTCCAAAAGTCATGTCTTACCATGAAAGCAATATCCCGTGAGCCAAAATCATCTTGACGATTATACTACCTCCTGACGTCATCATTGCCACAGTAATCCAGACGTCATCATTGCCACAGTAATCCTGACGTCAGCATTGCCACAGTAATCCAGACAGTTGAGTCCGCTATAAATGCTGCTAATGCTGGTCTGACTCCATGTTCACGACTCCCATGAATAACAATTCTCGCACTGTCACATCACACGCCAGCATCTGTTGAGAAATCAAACTATAGAGACACGTGAAGCGCGCGCTTCCCTAAGCTATGCTCGCACGCCATTGCGCCGACTGTGAGATGTTTTGACTCTCGTTTCCCTACGGTTTCTCTATTACTCACGATCTGAAACGTAACACATTAGCTTGCCCAGTGTGTGGTATCCTTCTTCGTTGCCAGCACCACCTCCTGTATCACCGAAACGAAGCTGGACGACTGGGAGCACCTCATCCAAGTAGTCTATCAGAAAACCATCATCTTCAAGCCAAGATGCCGTCTTGCTATCACAGTTACATAATTTACTGGCGTCTTTGGAGAATAAAGATGAGACGAAGACTTATATGAAGCAATCAGACTAGTGTCAACGGGGCGTTTGTAAAAAAAAAAAAACCATTGTGTACTCCCCCAAAACTGGGGAAGATTTGGGAAGCAAAAATGCAGTATACAACAGCCCTAATGTTCTAATAGAGCAAATCCATCATGGACGTTTGGGGTCCTTACAGTTAAGAACAATGCTACTCTAAATTTCTTCTTCATGCTCTACCTCTCACCAGATTCTTTGAAAAGGGGAACGAGTACCTGACGATAATGTTGGAGGTTTCTTGCGGGGGAATTTTATGTGCAACCTTTCCAACAAAAGTTTATTATTATTAATTTTAAATGAAAAAATAGAAATAGCTGTTGCAAACTGCTCACTAACCAAAAGAACCTATGGTATAAATGCAAAATATTGTTGGTGGCCTGACGTTTTGACCCTAGCAGAGTCTTTCTTCAAGGCTAAAACAATATGTTTCTGGAAATGAAACCAAGGATGCCACATAAGTGAATTTAATTGCTGAAGCTCTCAAGCCTGAGGAAACCTGTAAACAAGGGTGCTTGCTATGTGAACCAGAAACACCTGGGTTAACCCCTACTCTTCAGCAATAGGTGTTCGGGGTACTTCCACGTGCACTACCAATCCTAGTACACAGGACCGACCGCTGAATGTCCAATCCAAAGGACAAAGCAATTGAGGTCAAGTATCTTGCTCAAGGACACAAGTGCCACGACCAGGTCTAAAACGCACACTCAGCTGATCAGAAACACCAGAGTGCGGTGCTCTTAACCACTCGGCTACGTCACTCTACAGATTTATGAGGAGGGCCTATACTTCTTCAAAACTATTGTTTGTTTTTTTAAGTTTTTTTTATGAGAGATCGTCTAACATCACAAGGCTGGACGGCTATCGACCCAAATCAACTGCCACCAGGGGCACGTTGCCACCTACTCCTGGGGCTGGAACAGGGTTACCCCCTTCACTGTCTGTATAAGGATGTAGGCATGGGTATCATCTACTAGGAGCCTGGCTGGTAGAGCAGAATGCAATACGTGTACCTTCCCAACTTTTTACGAAGCAATTATGGTTAAGTGCCTTATTCAAGGGCACAAGTGCCATGACCGGGATTTGTGCCCACACTCTGCTGCTGACAACACCAGAGCTTGGGTCCGGTGAACTAGACCGCTCGACCACGACACGCTACGTAAATCTAAATTAGCACTCTAACAGGCTATTTAGCATAGAGTAACGATAACCACTTCTCGAAACTAAGAGTATTGTTTGGCTTACCAGAACATGTTCCATTGAGTCCACAGGAGCAATAGAGGTCTTGCCCATTGGCACCTCCCCAGTACGTCTTACTTGCTCCCTTGAAGGTCTTCCATTCCGAAGTGGAGCTATCGAGTAGAAGTGCGTCTGAGGACGAAGACGGGGAAAAAAAATGTCATTGTTAGTCGCACTCCTATACACCTTTATCATGCTGCCACCATCTTGGTCATGTTCCTTGTATCCAATAGCAGTAATGAATGCTAACAGTCATTGAACTAAAAGGAATCAGACTATTTGCACTTCCAGCCTCTGTTTGGTTACATTGATTTGAACAGGAGAAAATCAAGATGGCCGCACCATGATAAAGAACTTATAGATTTTCCAAGTCTCGAAGAATGCCATCCATTTAAAGATCGGCTCATAGATTGGTTTTTGTCAACACAATGCTGATTTACAGGCCAAATTATCAATGAAGAAAATAAAAGTCACCTGTGAAAGTTACAGCTGAATACAGTGTTACTTGTTGAGCAAAACAGCAGAAAAACGGTCACATGATTTTTATCAAGGAAGGTGGTGGTAGCACAGACTAACTAATTACATAAAAAACTGCATAAGCTCCCTCATCAGATGAAGTAGTTGAAGTAGTTGTTGCTACGAAAGCTTATGCAGTTTTTTATGTAACTAGTTAGTCTTTAAGTGCTACCACTACCATCCTTGTTTTATCTATCAGACTAACACGGCTTTTTTTTATTATTGTCTAGGATTTTTAACAACAATGTCAAATCCATCCACGTTTATTGATTTTTAACAAGTTTTATGGGTAACCCATGCAGAAATTGTTCAGGCCCCTATAGCCCGGAATAGGGGTCTGACCCATGAGTTTTGAAAATCTAGACTGCTGAGGGAGTTTAGTTGTACACCTCGTCACTGGAAAATATGAACTTGATGGAAGTTAAAATATATTTGGTTTGCGGTAACACAATGTGTATATCTACTTCACTGAGTAGATTTTGTTCTTTGAGAACTTGTTTTGCTATTTATTCTACTGCCGCAGAGTAGATATCGGAACTCGGGAGACTATCGCGATAGAAGTTAATTACCCAAACTAAAAGTCAGAACTGCCCACCAATTAACTGGGCTGCTTACCGTAGCATTCATATTTGATATACTGTTCGCAAGTTTGGTAGTAGTCGCTGGACGCCAGAGTGAATTGGGTGTCCAGCTGCTCGACATCCATGTTCTCATACACGACAGATCTGATGTAGTCCTTGTCGCCCGAAACGTCGACGACGTGCTCGCGGCTCTCGCTGTCGTGGTTGTAGATGGTCAAGGCATGGGTGGAGTTAAAGTCCAAGTCGCACTCAGCTGTAAAGTGCAATGAATTGCATCAAGAGGTGGGTTTGCATACACACAGTTGTGGGGACTTTTTCACAAAGGAACAAAGGTCCCCACAACGTTTTTCTCTGTTAAACTGGGTCCCCACGAGGGAATTCTTTAGAAAAGGGAATAATAGAACAACAACAGCAAGTCCCCACAACTGTGTGTGCAAAAGAAAGTTCAACACTGGTTTTTTCACTTCTTGCACCTCAAGATGCAACTGTAGCAACAGCACATCTAGAATGTACTATTGTGAGCTTACGGGAGTGGGTAGGCATACACACAGCTGTGGGGACTTTTTCACAATGGACCAAAAGTCCCCACCATGTTTTCTTCTGTTAAAGGCACTGAACACGTTTGGAAATTGTCAAAGACCAGTGTTCTCACTTGGTGTATCCCAACATATGCATAAAATAACGAGCCTGTGAAAATTTGGGCTCAATTGGTCATCGAAGTTGCAAGAAAATGTTGAAAGAAAAAACACCCTTGTTGTACAAATTTGTGTGCTTTCAGATAGGAATAAAAGGCTTCTTGCAAGAAGTCTTTTATTATTTTAGTGAGAAATTACCTCTTTCTCAAAAACTACGTTGAGTCGTTTCTCACAATGTTTTATACCATCAACAGCTCTCCGTTGCTCATTACCAAGTCAGTTTGTATGTTAATATATATTTTGAGTAATTACCAAATGTGTACAGTGCCTTTAACTCACCTATAAACGCATCCGTTCCGCTTGCTCCGTCGGGATCAAGCAGGTAGTATCCATCAGTTGTTTCCCCGCTCTGCTTCACATCATAACACGTCTGAACCAACGAACCAACTAAAGACCAATCAGAAAAGCATCAAGGGATTAAACTTGACTGTGCACGTCTCGTGCGTATTCAAACTTCTATGGGGAAATGTGTGTGAGCGTATCTACCCGTTGAAACCGAGGAATTGAACAAAAGTCCAAACAATGGGAGAACAAAGAGAAGTCCTCGATTTACGGGATTCACAAACATGTGTGTGCGTGGGTAGGTATCCATATTCAAACCGTGGACCTATAACAAAAGAGATAATAGGTCCACGGTTGCTATCACAAAGGAAAACATTGTGGTCCATGTTTGCTATAAAAAAGAGTTGAACAAAGGAGGGTCCACGATTGCCGGCATTACACACGTGTGTATGTGTGTGTGTGTCCCCCATACGGTAAATTAACATGGGCAAAAGGAAGTTGATTCAAACGACGGCGCTATCAGACAAAATGGTCACACAATTCACCATTTGGGGGGACAGAATGTTGAGTTTTACGTGTGCGCGATTCTGTTTCTTCCATTTTTTGTTTCCCCCCACTGTTTTGCCGGAAATTGGGAGGGCAGTACCCGTGCCCCTGCAAGGTTTTAGCCAGGATTTGGTAAAAGGGTGTCCAAATTTGCTGGAAATTTAAAAACTGGGTGTCCAAATTGTTCACTTACAATACATTTACACGTAAATGACAGATAAAACAGGGTGTCTTAATATAAAACAGGGTGTCCAAAAGACACCCAGACACCCCTCTGGCTAACACCATGGCCCCCTGGCTCAAATGCCTATGGTGGTGTTGTTTTTATTTTACTTACCTCTTTCGTAACACCTCAAATTGCCCAGAGTTATAAAGGCCTTCTTGCTGGAAGACGTGTCCCCAGCACGGATCTGAGACACTGGCAGGTCGGTCCTGGAGGTGATGTAGCCCTTGTCTCGCATCCAGTAGGACGCACCGTCATCACAGTTGCAATCTCTACTTTGATCATAGCAAGAGCCTGTAGCCCCACAAGCACATTTTCCAGACATCGTCGTGCCGGACCAGTGGTCTTTCTTCGTGCCGTCATTGCTAACCCACCAGGTGTCGTCGTCCTTCAAGAGTTTCGCTTCTGTAATCAAAAACATAATCATCAACAGCATGTCACTGAGTCTAACTTCACACGGCAGTTAACAGTTGTGCGGCTTCTGACTGGCACCCCGGAACAAAGATATTGACAAAATAGGGAGATCGCCAACATAGGGCTAGATAGCTCAGTTGGTAGAGCACCGGCACGTTAATCCGGAGGAAGTTGGTTCAAATCCCGCTCTAGTAAATTTTTCTTTGTTCAACCCCAAACTCATTCAATCAATTTCAACGGAGTCGTGTTGATATAAAATCAACCAATTGGGATTTTGAAAGTTTAAAGGGGTTAGTTTAAAAAAGGCTTAAGGAAGTCAGGTAAAAAGAGTGCGCTACCAGATGAAATTTCTACAGTGTTCATACATTATTCGCCACATAGGGGGACAGTATGTCTGGGGGACTGATCTGAAGCTCCTGCCACTTCAGACAGGACTCAGTGCGTTAACTAATTGCATGTGCATGATTTGCATTATTGCATCACTCATAGAAGCTCCGTGTACTGTGCCTTTTGCTATGCACTCATGGATGGTAGTGTTTATGAAAATCGAAAGTCTGCGATTAAAATGGCCGCTAATTCCGTAAGCAGAAAACGTCTGCTTACAAGCTTCATGAAACTGGGCTCATGCAGGTGAAGTTCATGTACCAAAACACCCATAGCTGCCGCAAACCGCTTGTACTAAAAAGTCCATAGCGGCCGCAAGGGTTGACCTACTTCCATTCACATAAAGAGGTCAAAGTAAAGGTCATGTCCGGATATAAAAAATTTCCAATGCATTTTGTTAGCATAGTATCCCAATTAGAAAACACAAAACTAAATTTTCTGTTTCATGTTATTTCTGTTGAAATCTTTACTGACAAAATTTGATTAAATATATGAACATTATTAGGCATGTCTGGGCGTTTTGTGATGATTATACAGAAATGAATGGTCTCTTAAGTTTTTATCGTCCGCGGCTTGATCAAAACTTTTGCATTTCCCATCTCCAGAAAGCATTCCTGCCTGACAAAAACCAATTGTAGCAGTAGGCAGCAGTATTAAACTGACCCCACCAGCTAACGCAATAGGACATGACTTTTGTCTTAATGCCTCGCATGCTAATAGTAGATCAAAGAGAGGACGAGCAAGCAGTGTCCACTGAGAAACTCGGCCCACGCAAATCGAACTCATAGGAGATACGGTTAGACACCATGCAAGAGTTAGTGCCAGGGTTACAGAAATGTACTTACTAAAGCATCTCATCTCAAGGTACTGTGAGCAGGCAGTGAAGGAAGCAACCATGGTGGTCAGGGAAGGTAGGTCTCCAGAGTAAGAGATGCTTTTAGCAAACTCTCCTGACGAGTAAGACACTATCTCAACACTACCTACGAAGTCGTGGGTAAACTCCGTCACAATGGCGTTCTTAACCGTGGAGAAGTCGCATTGAGCTATCAAGAACAAGAACAGAGTTTTCAATCAAAATACACAAAGTCAAGAGATGGAAGTGGACAAATACAAGTATGTATCCTCACATTTAAAAAAATGGTGTAAAATGTCATTTTATTTTATACTCTTTTAGAGTGAAATATGAAACATGACTTCATTGTGGGGTGTCGTTGCTGAGCAGTTAGAGCACCATACTCAAGCTCTGGAGGTGGCAGGTTCAACTCCCGCTCTAGTAAATGTTTCTTTGTTCAACCCCCAATTAAGACAACTGTAAGATGACCAGTTGTGATAATATGACTTTAGATCATACCGATTACGGGAAAAAGTGCTCCTTTTCCATCGGGGTCGAGTAGGTACAGACCAGATGTGGTGTAGCCGGCATTGCTGGCTTCTAGGCAAGACGAAGGTAGGGCACTCGCTGCAGAAAGAATCCATGGATGTATTAAAGATTTTTATTATTGAGTCAGGATGAGTGGGTTTTCATTATAGTGGTCTGGTTCCAGTCTGGATCCCAAGCCAAAGCCCAAGCCTAACCCTAAGTCCCTAACCTCTAGGTTTATAGGGTTAGGGCTTTGGCTTAGGCTCTGTCAGTAATTTAACCCTTTCAGCCCCAATGGCGACTTTAGTCGACTGTGCACTATACCCTGCTTGAGCCCCAATGGCGACTTTAGTTGCCCAAGAAAAAAGCACTCAAGCCTGAGCACAAACTCCATTTGTTAAAAAGCTGTAGTTTCGTCCATGTTCACCCTCCTTACCAAAGCTTACCGTGTTTGGAAAGAGAAAGATCGGATCTTTCTAATGATGGTAAAATACAATAGGGTTGCTATTATGCAATCACTTCAAATTGGAGTGGAAAGATCCGAAATGCCAAACACCTACAGAGCGCCATATGGCTGTGTGCAAAAAAGTATTTGGGTTTACAGAACACACTGGGGAAACAAAGACCAAGAAAAAATTGGACGTTTGTTTGCTGATTTCAATGATTTTTAAATTATATGAAAGGAAATTCAACAAGTTATTACTTATTACGCTCTAAAATGAAATCTTTAAGGTAATAATGGAGTTTGTACAATCGAACTTTGAACACAAGCTTCCTGTTGTGTGAGAATGTGTGCTTTACGCTTGAGTGGTCAAACAACGTGGGCCACAGTAGTTGTTTATTAAGTCAAAAGAACTTGGGGCTGAAAGGGTTAAAAGACGTACGCTTTCCTTACAGGGCTTCAATCAGGCGGACGGAACCCAAGCCTAAGCCGTGGTTTTGAAAAAGGGCCCATGGAGGACAACAACAGGATACATACCAGCCTCTAAGCATGTCAGTTCTCCCAGGGTGTAAGTGGCAGAATTAGAGCCGGTAAAACCGCCAAGTTTGATTGACGTCACAGGAAGGACACTGCAGCAGAAAGAAGTAGCATGAAGTTTATGACATCAAATGAAACAGAATGACACAGAAAAAGCAAGGGATGTGGACAATGAACGAGGAGACGGGGGGGAGGGGGTTGTGGAGACAAAAGGGGTGGTTTAATAATAATAATAATACGCAGTTCTTATATCGCGATTTATACTTCCGATGGGTGTCTCAAAACGGTAAGTGGAGATACTTGTTGAAGTATGAGACCTATTCCGTTGCATAGCACCATGTAATGGTTTACAAAATGGGCACTTTAGGGTCAAAACACAAAACAACTCGGGCACTAAAAGAGTTAACTGGCATTTGGCCAGCGGACCACTGTTAAGGGAGAACCTTGCTTACGTTTTATCTATAATGTAGCCTCCGTCGTACGCCGCGTTGTTAACGTCCGAGTCTGAATTGCATTTCTCGGAGGTGTCGACACAGTTGCCGAGCTGGCCGCAAAGACACCCACTGGAGCCAGTCGGGTCAGCGCCGGCCCAGTAGGCCATCTTGTTACCAGCGTTGTCCTCCCACCAAACATTCTGAGTGCCACTGTCCCATATTTTGGCCTCGTTGCTCTCGTAGATGAGATACTGGTAGCAGAACGACGAGGCTGCTGCCATGGCGGCTACATCGGCTGAAGAGAAAGTACAAAATATATGATTTTTAATTCAGTTAGACCCCTGTACAAGCGCCACGCATCTGGCACTTTCTACCACTTAATCTTAGATCTTGTCTTTGTACCACAAAATTCAAATCTCTTCTCAAAACTTATCTTATGTCACAGGTTTTCAAGGACTAATTTTGTTGTGTCTGTTTTTCTTTGTTTTGTTTTGTTTTGTTTTTGGTTTTTACTGCACCTTGAACACCCAGCAGGGTGGATATGTGCGCATTACAAGCCTTATTATTATTATTATTAAGACGACCATTCAACCCTGCTTCGATTATGCACGTTCTGTTTGGGGAAATTGTTCAATGAATAGTAAAAGGGCACTTCTCAGACTGCAGAAAAGAGCTGCACGGGTTGTATCCAACAATTTTGATTATATAAACGTTCGTGGTGAAGACATTATTTATCAATTATCTTGGCAAACCTTAGAACAAAGAAGGGATTTTTATGTAGCCTGTCTATTTTGTAAACGTGTTCACGGACTTGCTCCAAGTCGATTATGTAATGACGTACAAACGTACTTCAAAGGGCATGGTATCAATACAAGAAATGCAGACTCTCTTAAATGATGTTGTCGCTAAACAGAACGTCAAGTGTTTTAAACAATCTTTTAAGTTGGCCGGTGCTAATGTTTGGAACAATATCCTCCATTCAAAGTTCCTCCTCCATTGAGATTGTTTAGTGTTTATATAAGAAACTGTACTTTATTCATCTTTATTTTAGTCTGTTGTTTATGTTGACCATTTATGTAAAACAGGACATTGATGTCAA
>CM037464.1:12832980-13020480 GCA_021014325.1 Plazaster borealis | reverse complement strand
CATAAACAGCTTTCTGTATGTGTGTAACGCAGTGCTCAGCTGATCCTCGTTTGTTAATCAGCCTGGTACGTTTTAGGTTTTGTAAACATTGGATCACACTACGTATAGTGTACTAAGAACTTTAATCGAATTGGGAACCAGACACCCAGCATGATTGAGATAAAGCGCCCTCTATTGTTTGCCCAAACTTTACTTTTTTGCTTTAGTTAGTGGCTTGTTCAATGGTTTGGTACGCATTATTAGTTTTCATTAATAACTGTTTTTGCTTGGTGTTTTTTTTTTACTCTAGGGAAACTAGTTCAAATATATAAAAACCAAATAATAGTATAACAATTCGAAACCATTTTCCATTGTTCAGAGCATGATCATCAGATGTAGAGTCACAATATAACGGAATAACTTTAGATTTTGATGTATTTCTCTTTATTCTGAAATAGTTTTAAACTGTTGGGTCTGAAAAAATTAAAATGCTACCAAGAAAATTCTCGAAACTATTGCAATCCTTTAGATTTGGAGTTTACGGGAAACTTTACTTCATTCTGAAAGGTAAATTTTCAGTTTTTCACCCTAATATTGAAAGTGGTGTTTAGTAGTTGGTTTCATTGAGAAACTTGTTTTAAGTTTTTTTTACAAAATCACTTGAAGTTTAGCATCAACTCCATTCCTTTGTGTGCTTATCCCTGCGCTGCCCCACCCTGTTAGATATACACGACTGCCATTGGTTGCAGCAAGTAGACCGTTGGGAAACGTTTATACCTCCTTTGTAATGTTGATTTCATACTTTTTTCAAAGCTAATAATAACCTTTCCAGACGTTGTAGAGATGTTTGACAAAAATTACCAAAATATTAATATTTATATTTTGTGTGTGTGTTAACTATTATGTTTTTACACTGTAAAACCGCTGTATTTTTGTGCACAAGCGTATTGTAGAAAGTGTTTTCTAACTGGAGATTCCGAGTCCATGAGTCATACTGCCTAAAGGGTCATAGAACCTTTCAGGCAGTGTCCGTGTACATTTGTACGTGGGCCATTGAAAAATCAAATAGCGGTATTATGTGACGTCCTCGCTCTGATTGGCTTAAACTCCACGGACACTGCTTGAAAGGTTCAGGGGAAAAAAATTTCGCCGATGGGCCATCGGAGGGGACACAATCCAATAATGGGTGTACTTTCACTGTGCGGTCGAATGAATGAGGTCTGTTGACGGAGGGGTGAGAGTCAAGACAATAAGGTCTGAAACTATAGGTTCCAAAGTATGGTTGAAATGTGGGCCTTTCTACGTAACCCCAGTGGTTATAGTCTGCAATGAGCTTTTGGGAACAGTGGCCAGAGAGATAAAGAGAAGCAGGCCCTACACTTTAAAACCTCCTGGGTCAGCATTGATCCAAAGTTCCAGGTCCAATGGGGGTCTGATCCATTTTTTGGCCAGTAGGTCCCGGTATTTGTGTCAAAATGACAAAGAAATGGGTCAAACTGACACAGAATCAAAGATGAAATCTCTCATCTACAATGTGACCTGGCCGGAATTTGTATCAATTCTGATCCGGGTTTTTTTGCTGAGAAGGCCTATAGGTCAAAAAGCACGATTACTTTATTATTTGAAGCATTTAACGGCTTTTATTAGCACAAGCAAACATTACAAATTCTGAATTCAGATGCAAGTCTGAAATCTCTCACCCCTGTATTGAGATTTGATGCTAAACTCAACTACTTTTCATTTGCAAATAATTAGTTACAATTGTAAAGGAACTATTAATTAAGATTTAGATTCATCTTTTCTTGATGTTTTTTTTAAATATATAATATTTGCCGCTGAAACTAACTACAAGCTGCAGTGTTTATGTATTAAATTAAAGTTGCATGGCCCGATTTTCGTCGAAACACAAATTATGTATTTTTTTTTCTGAACAAATTAATTTGGACAGACGATGCAGTTTTAAAGCGAAAAAATAACACAAAAGCCTTCGCATAAGTCTGTCTGGGGCAGTGTACAAAATACACGTAACATGCAAGTACTTGGCTAACGGATGCTCATTAATGTCAGCAATCCATGTTTAGTTTTTAAATAACTACCACTAATCATTGGTGGATTGTTCCGTGCAATAGACCTTTATCATGGTGTCGGCCATTTTGCTTTTCTGCCATTCATCCCAATGTAACCAAACTGAGGCTGAAAGTAAAAAAGTAGTTTGGTCCCTCTAAATGGAGAAAGAATAACTTTCATTATCACTGTATGAGCAGGAAACCCAATATGGCCACACAATGATAACTGTGTACACCAAAAGTGAAAGATTGTATCACTTTCGAATCTATAGAAATAGCAACATCAAATTTGAATCAAATTTTCGAGTAAAATCAGCCAAAAAATCTGACTTAGCAATAGCATCTTTAATTTCTTTGTTTTTATTAAAACGCAGTCATAATGTGAAAATATTACGAGTTTGCACCTCACTTTAGTTGAACAAATCAAAATTATATTATGACAATCAATTAAACTTCACCATTTTATTTGAATCGAAAAGATGGGGAAGTCCTAGTCGGACTATGTCTTCAGTTATTGAGGGAGGTCGTAATAATTTTGAGGTATCGAAATAATAAACAAGAACAGTTTTAACTAAATTGAAGGGATGTATGCACCCAAATAAATCACCAGCTTGTGTGGCTTAATGTGTTATGCACTTTTTCATGTCAAAAAGGGTAATAAAACACTTTGAAGAAAGAGAGAACCCGAAAAGAGTTAGTATCCGTGTTTTTTCTTTCTTTCAAATCATTAAATAACATGCCCCAAACTTCCACTGCATAGGCCTATAATTATCGAAAACGACTTCTGAAGCTTCGAAAAGATAACTCTGCACATGCCTAACATAATTTCAATAATTCAGCTTGTTTGGGTCAGGTAGTGTTGATACTCGCCTGTCCATTTTTTGTGCGTTTGGCAGATTTCTGTCCAGAGTATTGCGACCCTCCTTTTTTCCTTTTTGTGTCTAGGTGGAGGTTGGACTTCGTGAACCTTCCAGGTTAGGCTTTACCGGCCCCACTCAATGCCAACCAAAACAAAAAGGAATACAAATCACCCCCAAAACAAAACCCAAATAAAAGAAATGCATAAATAATTCAGTATTTCTCAAATAAAAATGTCAAAGTTGGTCACTTTATAATAATGGACAACTCGCGCAGAATGTATTATTAATTCAGCAATTGCAGACTTAAATCAAACAACTATAGCCCTTCCCATGTACGTTACTGACGTTCATGCATGCCCACAGACAGAGACACTATTGGTTTACAAATGCCATAGAGTTGTGCACTCAGGCAGACGCACACACGCGTATATGCGTCACGCCACCATCAGCCTCAACACGAAGGCGTTATGTTCCCTATTATTTTGCCACCCATTATTGTTAGTGCGCGCGCGTGATATGAAACTTACATAATAATCATGGAAGGGTCTACGACAGTCTGGCACCCAGTGCACACAAGCGGTTTTTTTTTGACCGAAAAAGGCTTCAAATCGCAAGTTGTCTCAACTCTCTTAATACACAGCTCTGATGTAGAGAGACCAAGAGCGCCCTCAGTGTTAGTTGTTTATGGTCCTGATACAACTTTATAATTTGCATATTGTGTACGCCCGAACTTTACACTTTGGATGGTGGCAAACAACTGGTCGGGAGTTCCAACGTGCTGAAATACGCGGGAAAAAAACTTTCAATCGCAACAATACTCTTTGGAACCGATGCAATTATAGTTCTTAATGATGCGGCAAAATGTGGGTACAGAAGGGACAACATGTGGCAGAACTTCTGAGCATATACGATGAGAGTACCTGCTGTAGTAGAGGATTATAGAGAAGAGACAACATCTAACAGAAAGAGAGATAATGTCAGGTCTAGTACAACTGCATTTTAATTATCTGATTGCGTTACTGGTGATGATTTTGAAGCCCGGGTTCACTTCGAAATGTTAAGACAACAATTACTTGTTCTTTGGAAAATATACCTCTAACACACTGAGTTAGCGTAACAACAAGCTTTAATAAAGAGACCCACTTTGCATGCGTCATGATTGTTAGCAGTTTTCCCAGTGGTTGTATTTGTTTTTTTAAATACATGAAACTACCCAAAAACTGTTTCAATATGTGGATGGACAAGCAGGCTAATACTGTAAACAATTTGAGTTGATTGTTCTATCAAACATTGTTGTTTTAATTTTTAAAGCATCCTCAAATGCCCATCAAAAATGGACGGAAAAAGTTACCTACCTTTTCCGTCAATTTTTTGATTGAAATTTGAGAGTAATTAAAAAATTAATAACTATAATCAACTGAATTTGTTCAGTATAAGCCTGCAACTCCATTCACATGTTGAAACACTTTTGGGTGGTTTCAGTTACTTAAATTGTTTTTTACAACCATTGGAAAAACTACTCAAATGGCGGTAGAAAAGTGGTACACTTAAGTGTGTTTCTTGTCAAATTTCAAACCATTAAGTGTATATTTAAGATAACCGATTACTTATATATTGGCGCCTTATGACTACAAAACACAAACTTAAAACCTGCCCATCAGCGATCTTACAAACATGTTGAAAGTATCATAATTAAATTTACTGAGTAACTATCTTGTTTATTTAAGTTAAGCGGCCGTTTAAATCACCTCTGTCGCCCCATGTTTAGCTGTTAACATTTTAACAACATTGTAGACAGGCCCATAGTAGAGGTTAATTACATAATTATAGACTTCATGCAAGTACACGGCTCAATGTAGGAACAAATATCTAATAAATACAATCTATAGCTACGCTGCACATTACAATTTGTATGAACTTTTGATCTGACAAAATGGAGCACATCTTCTATTTTGTTAACTCTTAATTTTATTGGGCTACAATGATATAAAAAGTACCACTTTCTAATAATCATGACCAGCATAGTATCTTGCCTGCCAGGATAGTTCAATGGAATAAAAAGGGTTGTTAAAAAGGTGACAAATGATGTATATAGCCCTCTAAACTTCGTTACTTTACAAATTTCCGTCGGAGGTGAAACGTCGCCACACAAGGTTTAAAGAATGTTGTCACTCCTTACCGCAGCCAATGGTATGTAAGGACCTCCATTAATGACATACAACTTATAACAATAATAACACATCGATTACAATTAATAACACATTTAAATAAATCGGTAAAAAGCTTGGAAATTCCTCAAGAAATTCATAAAAATTATTAGTATGAACCTTGCAGAACTCCCCATTCATGGTCAGGTTAATAAACCATACCAAAACAATAAGAACACAAAACATCAGTAAAAAGGCGTTAGCAATGTATGAAACTTATCCAGATAACAAGATAATTTAATCTCAACACGTCGACTCAGTTTGTGGATTTAGTCACCTTGCCCTGATAAGACAACTTACCATCTTCGTTTCAGTTGTCTTATCGAAATATCGCAGGTCGACTTCTAATTTCAGTAAGTCGACTTACCTTGCGTGATGCCGTCGAACTGTATGTCCACTGTCCGTTTTTAACTAATTAATCAGTACTCCGCCATTTTTTTTTTTTTTATCTAAAAAAATTCCACATTCCCCATCTACACCTAGCCAAATAGCATGGTAAATATCTTTTTACCATCCGGGGTCTTTTTTACAAAAAAAATCCATCAATGACCAGCTGTCCCGGAATTCCCATAGGAATCGCACAGCGGCTGCTTGACCTTGGGGTCAATAGCCACTACTGGGTGAAATGAACCATGGTTTCCAGATATCTAATGGTTTGGGCCATTTGAAATTGATTGGGTTCTCCACAAAAATTAATTACATGCTAATCAAAAACGGACTGTAGCCTACTGACCGATGGCCGCACGGTGTGATTTGTTTTTGATGGTGTCACGCAGGGTTAGAGGTAAAGTATCTCATTATCTGAACAAGTGGTATGGCACATCTGGAACTCCGTATGGTAGACATGTGCATGTACTTCGAACTTGCGATATAAGTAATTGCAGTTTACATTGTGGATGGCTTGCTCAGCAAGGGACCTTTGGTGTTAGTTCTTTAATTTCACCAGCGATCTTCTCCGCGTTGTCTGTACACCATCTCACAAGATCAACAACCCTGTACTCTCTTGTATCTGGAATGTCTGTCTGTATGGACACAGTATCCTTGATTGCATCCACCTCGTCGCTTTTATGGGCGAATTGTCTCATGGCAAGAAACTTGTAGTTCTCCTCATTAGTGCACGGTTGCAGCTAAAAAAAGGTCAAAGGGTCATGGCAACAATCAGAAAAAGTGGCAAATGAAAAGATATTGCACAATTTAAAAAATATTATTAATAATACGAAGACACCCTCCACCAAATTGTTTGACCAATAGCCCACCTCTGTTTGGCTCGTCTTACTTTATTCAGCAAGAGGAACTGATGTCTCTGGCCCCCTCCCATGTTTGAAAATTCCTATCTCTCCTCCCATCGCGGAATGACTGATGGGCGGCCACGGCCACCGTATTTTGTGGTCATGGGGTGGGGGGGGGGCGTATGTGAATTATTTGACTCCCTATCTAACATAGTTTTCTAGATCTTTCTGTTCATAACTACGGGTTCATACAGTAGATAAGAGGCTTGAAGCAGCAGACGACACACCCAAATATGACTTGAACCAAAGTCCACACAGATGGAAACAAGGGAGGCAAGGTACCAAACCCCTTGAACAACTCGATAGGGTCCAGTATACTTACACTGTACACCACCACTATTGCTACAACTATCAACAAGGGAAACACAATATAATTATTCTAACAACACAACTCTCATCCAAGAGGGCTCCTTCTTTTTACCCATACAAGGTGAGCGTGTGACGTCACATGCAAGAATCCCATCAAGTAATCAGGAACAAATATGTAGTGTTTAAAGGCACTGAACACGTTTGGTAATTGTCAAAGACCAGTGTTCTCACTTGGTGTATCCCAACATATGCATAAAATAACAAGCCTGTGAAAATTTGGGCTCAATTGGTCATCGAAGTTGCAAGAAAATGTTGAAAGAAATAACACCCATGTTGTCCAAATTTGTTTGCTTTCAGATAGGAATAAAAGGCTTCTTGCAAGAAGTCTTTTATTATTTTAGTGAGAAAATACCTCTTTCTCAAAAACTACGTTACTTCAGAGGGAGTCGTTTCTCACAATGTTTTATACTATCAACAGCTCTCCGTTGCTCGTTACCAGTTGTTATGTTAATATATATTTTGAGTAATTACCAAACGTGTACAGTGCCTTTAAGCAATGCACATGACAGAGTATGGAACTCCTTTTGGAGAGTGGGACTTTTGGAGTACGTTGAGAGTGGTGGGACCAAAGAGTATGGCTTAAGGCACTACTCAAATGGGTCTTGCTGACAGAAAAAACAATACGTGTTGCACTGTGATACTTAAACTTGTTCAAGTCTCACCTTTAAAACACTTTTTATTAAGTTGTCGTCTGGCGTGACACCCATGCGTTTGATGTCTATTCCCAGCTGTTTCTTGACCTTCCCTTCCCATCCCTGATCAGATCCTTGTGGGTGTAAGTCCTTATACGGGAATTCCACCGCTTTGCCATCTTGACTATTCTGTAATGTTAGTGGGGGGAAAAGGTTTGAGTTTGTTACACACAGTGCATCATTCTTCTTTTGAGTTTTACGGAGCTCCCAAAAGTATCAGATCCCTACCCAGATTCATCTCACCATGTCAACATAATCTAATATGTTAATTGTGCTGATAATTTATTTCGCAAAGACACTGAACCTAGTTGACGAGCCGAAAACATGTTCTTGCCAAGTCGACTTGCCATATACGAGTTATCACTAAGTTGGCTTGCCGTATGCATGTTCTTGCCAAGTCGACTTGCCGAATAATGTTCTCACCAAGTCCACTTGTCGTTAACATGTTCTCGCAAAGTTAGCTTGCCGTATACATGTTCTCGCCATGTTGACTTAAACACCATACAAAGTTGCAAATCTGACCTTTTTCTTTGTTTCCAAGACTGTCTTTAAAAGGTCATCTGCCTCCTTGCATGCATCTCTGCATTTTTCTAGAACTTCATTCGAACTTGGGTCGGCGGTCTTTAATAGGGCCACTTCGACTGCCAGGTGAGATCTGCGTAGTTTCTTACTCAGGTCCCATGTTCCTTCAGCCAACTTGATCTCTACTTGATCGCCACCAAGGCCAGCTTGATTCCTGCTCCTCTGAACAAGTGCCAGCATCTGTTAATGGTTCAACCAAAGTGTTAATTATCATCAAAATAAAACGATAATAATATTACATCTCAGTTGTTTGTCTTTGAAATATTTGACTTGGAAATATTATGATGAGATGATGCTATGAGAGCCATTTTGGTATTCTGGGTTAGAGCAAAGCTACTGATGAGAGGTAAAGACTTCTGCCAACTACGACAACATTTAAGTTCCCGTTTTAAAATGGCTTGGCAGTTGATGAACTTTCAGAGAAGCTCCTTGCAATTGCTAGGACAATATTTAGTATTATAATCGATACTGCAACGCTGTAGTGCATCAAACGCTGTATATTTATGTCAGGAACGGTGGACACACGGAAGGGCATATGTGGGGTCCTGACAACAATGGAACAATTGACCCCACAAGGTCATTTCAATAGGAACAATTGGGCCCCACAAGGGAATTCTTCAGAAAAGGGAATAATAGAACAACAATAGCAGTACCCCACAAACCGGATCCGTAAGGATGTGTGTTCTTACACATGCCAACTTACGGAGTACTTTTAACAATGGAACAATGGAACAATGGACCCCGAAAGGTAATTTCAATAGGAAAAATTGGGCCCCAAAAGGGAATTCTTCAGAAAAGGGAATAATAGTATACAACAACAGCAGTACCCCACAAACCGGATTTGTACGGCTGTGTGACCTTGCCGTAGCCCTCGGTGCCAAAATATAGAGCCCCTAGATGAACATAGGGTTAAATGGGACACAATATGGCCCGGTAGTCTGGTGAACTTCAGAGGCGGAAAACCAATAAGACAAATTGTTATATTCTGAAACTGTAGTCTGCTAACCTACAGCTGAAGAAAAGTATGTACTGTATTGTTCTTATGGACTCAGTCTTTCTTGTACCTGTGAAAGATAATGTTATTTTACCTCAAGAAATTTCCAGGTGCTTCTGATTCTGCATACAAAGTCATCATTCTCCGTGAGGATTTTCAAAAGCTGATCTCCTTTTTCATGGCTCCCACTTCTTAAATCAGACACCAGCTCGTTTACTTTGTTGTCCAGTTCCGATGAGTTATCCATGGTGTTATTGAAAAAATTGCAAATTTCTTCCACTTTGTCCATGGATTGCCGAGCTATTTTCACCGGATCTTCGACTAGACTCAGCAGTTTTTCAGATTTTCTGCTCGCATGCTTCGACTGGCCGACTACCTCGCATAAACTAAGCAGACACTCATACTCGGGGTTGATACCGGGCTGTATCTGTAGTGGGCAAAATAGTTTGTTTAAATGACTGTACTTCACCACCTTAACTGTTTCGTGTATAGTCACAGTTGTAGTAAACCAGTATTGGACATAGGGAGTCGTTAGCCACCCTGGCTCACTTAAACTCAAATCATGATTACATGATAGAAAATTGCATCAGAGACCACACAGCTTCCACCCCAAACCATCCCCATCCCGCTCTGTGTTGCATACACTCTGTGGACATTCCTTTGTTCTGTGCACTTCAAGACAATCATATACTTTAAACATTGATAAAAACACTGTGTCCTGTGTGGACGTATTTAAGTCCACATAGTGTTTCAAGTCCCTACACTGTGTGGACATTTGTTCTCTGGTCCACACTTCGTATAACGCTTAAAACACCACTATTAAAGGCATCGTACATGTTTGGTAATGACTCTGATAATTAATGGCAAAACAAACCTTACCGGTACTTGGTAAGAAGTACAGCAGCTTTGGAAAGTATAATGTATTTTGAGAAACTTTTCACTTCGAAGTACTGCGGTTATGGAAAAATGTATCACTTTTTATCCCCAAAACTTTGAATCTGAGAAGCGTTTCTCAGAGAATGTATTCCAATGCAGATTATTCTTCCTGCGTGGACACAACACTGCTCCAGATTTTCGGCAACATCTCAAAAACGCTACCACCTTTTGAAAGGAAATTTTCACAGGTTAGTGTTATGGTATCTACAACTATGTTGGTTTGAAACAAACAATAGGCTCCAATTACCAAACGTGTACGATGCCTTTAAGTCACATTGAACGGCCATGTGGACTGTCTCCATTCCCTGAAGTGCCTTGTTGATTGTACCTGAATAATATAGTTGTAGAGCTTTGGATAATGTGTCTTCAAGTCAACTTCGAAGGTTGACTTCAGGGACTTTTTCATTTCCTTTTCCAGTTTTGTTCGATCTCCTTCCTTCTTCAGTGGAAAGTATTGCTTCTTCCTTTCTTCATTGAACTTGAGCTCCTTCATCTGCAATAAATAACCCTTATCATCAACATTTTGTGCAGTAAAAACCGTATAGGTAATGACAAGAGGTAGCCCAGTTGTTCCCCTTTTCAGTAAGGCAGTAAGGGAGTATGACCGAATCATTTCTGGATTGACAATTACCTGTATATGGTGTCTGGAGTGGACTTTTGGGATCAGCAGTTTGCCAAACTACGAATTTAATACAAGATTTTTTTCATAGGAAAATCGAGCAAACTTCAGAAGTTTATATAATCTTGTAAGAAAACACGAACACTAAAAGGTATTGTACACTTTTGGTAACAGCTCAAAATCAGTGTCCACATTTTGTGTGGTTCAACATATGCATGAACAAACCAACCTGTGAAAGTTTGAGCTCAATTGGTCATCGAGGTCACGAGAAAAAAGAGAAAAAAGACCTTATGTGTTTTCTGTTTTTTCAAACATCGAGTTTTTATCGCGCGTGATTAAAACTATTGTTTTACTCATTTCTCAGAAACGATAGCATTTTAGGCAGAACTATTTTAAGGAACCCTTTCTACCATTACTTTCTTTTCTTTAAATCATGTAAGTTATGTGTGAATCTGTTAACATTTGTATTTTTCGATCTTACCAATAGTGTACAGGGCCTTTAAGGTTCGTTCATTAAGGGCCGACAAATGTTCCAGTGTGTATTCTACCGTAACATCTTTGATCATGATTGGGTCTCTCATGATAATTAATTGTGGGTATGAACATCTTTAATGGTGAGGTCTGTAATGACAAATAACTCTCGAAGTTAAAATTGTGGGTAATGTCAAGAACTTGTTATAAATATTGAATGGATAGTTGGTGTACCTGAAATTTCACAACGATGTGATCCAATAGAGGGCGTGCTTTCTCACAGCAATCCACCGCGGCTTTCACGACACCATCATTCAAATTAACTGAATTTCGTCCTTCCTCACTCAACATCAACGTGATCGATGTACTTTGAGGATCCTCTTGAAGTATTTTCCTCTCCATGTCGAAACACTCCTTCCGTGCGTCCGAGTAGAACTCATCCTGACTCAAGATGTCTGTGATATCTTTCTTGATCGTGCCACAATCCATGCCCATCTGATTGGAGTCGGTATAACGGCTGGTAAGACCCCCTTCGAAGGAGAGAGGCTTGTAGTTGTACTCTGTGTGGAGGTAGCTGCTAGCGTCTCTTGAGCAGCACAAGTCGATTTCTGCGAGAATCTTTGTTGGGAAAATATTGTTTGAGTTCCAATCTGAGGTTAACCAAAGCTCCTAAAATGAGCCTTACAATTATTATTATTGTTTTCGCCTCAAATCTGTTGTAAATCATAACCCTTATTACCTGCCCGACATGTCTAATGGGTCTGTGGGACAAAACTGACCACACAATTTAAATAGTTGAATTTAAAAGTTACAAAGTCTAAAAAGTTCAGGCGAACCTTTTGTAAGAGCAAATATTATTGTTTATGGAGTTTGTTTAATTAAAAAGAAAATCGTGGACACTAACCACTGCTCCAGTTTATTGGGGTGGAGTTGATGCTATTCTATGCAATGTGATGATAGTTATTGCTTGTTGTATTACATTATTTACAGGTGATGTTTATTTGAAATCTTACCCTGATATACATCGATCTTGAAATTGTTTTGAGGTGACCTTTCTGGATCAGACGCAATAGCTCCAAACTTGCAACGAGGCTTCCACATCTGATGGCCTCTCGATAGGCTTCTATGCACGGCTCCTTCACCGAGCCTGGTGGAGTCTCCAAGGTCAACCGGTTGTGTGCAGTCCACAGAGCAATATCAGCTAGCAGCTTTCGACCTCGCGTTTCGTCAAAATTCCTCATTTCCGATGCAGCTACAACATTCTTTCGAGCCATTCTAAACCACCCAGTTGCTTGATCTGGTTGGCACTGCCCTAAATGAGAACGCACTTCTACTTCGCATCCCAATTTGAAACGGATCTCTGCAAGGTACATTGGGATCTCGACATTGCTCCTGGGATCCAGACGACCCAAAGCCGCCAAAGCCTTTGCAAATTCGAACTTTTGAAGATACAGAATGCCTAGCTGTAGGTCATCGTTTTTTTCTTGTTGGTAGTAGGTGAGAAGTTTGTTGTATGCCTTGTCCCTGTCTATCTTTATCTTGTCCGCCACTTTCCACATACCAGAGCTCTCATCTTGAGAATGGAATTGTGTAGAAATCTCCATCACACGCTGCCACATGTCAATCTTAGAGGGTGAGTTGGTCCAGTCCAGAAACTTGGCATAGCAATAGAAGAGATAGAACCGGTCCAGAGGTGTTAAAATCTCGGACTGTTGAAGTTTGTCCTCATAGAGACGTTGTGCTTCTTCTATAGATCCACGTTTGGTCAGTAAATCAAGCTTTTTCATTAAGGCAAACAAGTGCATCTCGTCCAGCTCCAAACATTTATCTAGTTCATTTAAGGCTGCTGTTTTATGTTTGTGCTCTTGTTTACGGATGTAGCACAAAGCCAACTGGAAGTGACTCTCAGCAACCTGCCTGTACGGCAAATTCTCAATGCTGCCCTTCAATACACGTATAGCACTTTCTTCATCATGATATCTGTAGTACCTGATTAAGTTATTCAACACTGCTCTCACTCTAGGCGCCCGTTCAAAAGCCTTCTCTAACTGAAAACAAGCCGATTCGTGATATTTCCGTCCTCGTCGGCTAAAATTTCGTCCAAGGAATGATCTTCCAAGTTGATACTCATCATTTACTCTCATCAGTTGTTCACAATAAAACCGCTCCTTGTCCATAAGTGACTTTTCAACATCGCCGAGTTGGTCATAATCAGCATTAAGCTTCCTGTTGTAACGCATCTTTCTTCCTGTCACCAGCATAGCTCCAAAGAGAAAGTCTGGACACTTTGGAAAATGTTTAAGCGCGGCCTCAAATATTTCAAGTGCGTTGTCGAGTTCCGGTGGGCCGAGCCTTGTCAAACCTGAAGCCTTCACGATATTAATTACACACAAATCCCTTTCCGTTAGGTCTAACTCATTCAGTTTGGCCAGTAAGCTGTTAATAAATTCCTTGTTTTTTGGGTTCTTGTGCTCAATCCACATTCGGTCAAGCAATGCTACACTTTTAAAACCATTACGAAAATCTGGTGGTGCGTGGTTGCGTACATACTCATCTGTTCTGTCGAGAAATTCGCGCGCTTTGCTTACGTCATAATGGCAGCGACGATTTGAAACTTCCAGATAAGCTCTGAATAACAAGTTTCCCGCAGTGAACAGTTTCGTCGTTATCTCCAAGTCGTAGTCGATGTTTCTAATGATTTTATCGCAGTTCACTCGATTTCCGGTGTTGAGTTTCCACGTGAAGTGGCACGGTCGATCCTTCCAAGTACAAGCTTTATCAGGGTAAAGAGCCATGGTGGTTACTTAGGACCTGTTCAAAAATAATTAAAAACAATAATGGATTATAATAATTCAAAAGAAAAACCGAATTATCACAAGCATTTTGGGAAACCCATGATTGGTGACACCCAAATTTAAAAGGAAAATCTTTTTTCTAGGTACTTCACTTTTTTTGTTTTGTCAAATAAAATTGTCAAAGTTGGCAAGAGCTTATAAATACATGAATTAGGCCTGCCCTCAAGTGAATCATTTTAAAGCCTGAAGCTAACTCTTTCAACCAGTGTTGACGAATGGGGGTATTTCTTGTTGGTATCATGGACTTTCTCTATAGCTATATTTGTGAAAGCAAGTGTTATCACGAGTTTTACTATATGAACGTTAGATTTGCATACGGGTCATTCCGTGTCAATTCAACACGCTTTTGGACTTGACCTTCACGGATTGATATGAAATTTGGTGTGATGGTTGGACAAGTTGAGAAACCCCCAGAACCGAAATTTTATGTCATTCGGTTAATTATTTTTTGAGATATGGGTTAACAAACTTTTGACTAGTTAGCATGACCTGCTATGTTTGGACATTCATATCTCCAAAAGTAAAGCACCTACAGAGATAAATTTTTACATAATTTTAAAGCTCTTGAGTGGCCCTTATTTGATAACACAAAATTTAAATTATACCATATACCACACAAAAAATTACGCAAAAATATGACCTTTGACCATGATTTGCGAAAATGCGTATTTTTTTTATTATCGTTAGCTTAAGATTTAAGCAACATTTTCAGAAAGATTTGGGATGGGCACTCTTACAGTTTTTTAGTTTTGATTATTTGAACATTGGCTAGCAAGGACAAAAACTTAAAATGTATGCATTGTACATATATGTATAGTGTAATGTATACTATTGTGTACATGTACATAGTACACTATGTGCTTGATGTACGGTATACATGTGATTGCATTACTTGGTCCATTAACAGTGGCCATCCCCAAACCGGTCATTACCAGGCAGTGAAGACCGGGTCCTCACACTGTTATTCCCTAATGAAAGTGATGAATTATCCCTCAGTGTACATGTGTAGGTGAGGTGACTGTAAAAGGCATGGGATAAATAATTCCCAGAAAAGTTAAAAGGACAAAAACTTAAAATGTATGCATTGTACATCAGTACATATGTATAGTGTAATGTATAGTGCCCCCGCCCCCCCCAGAGTGACCCATAGAAAAATCATTTTAATATTAATTTACAAATCTTCTTCCCTGGGGCTTGCAACTCTTGCAATGTTGGCAAGTCCCCCCTTCCCCCTCGGGTGACCCATAGAAAATCATGCTAATATTAATTTTTCCAAAATCTTCTTCCTTGGGGCTTGCCAACCTTGCACCAAATACAATACATGCTCATTTTGCCTCATGCAAACCTTTGCAAACCTTTCTGGACTGTCCTCCCAAACTTTTCTAGGAATTATTTATCCCATGCCTTTTACAGTCACCTCACCTACACATGTACACTGAGGGATAATTCATAACTTTCATTAGGGAATAACAGTGTGAGGACCCGGTCTTCACTGCCTGGTAATGACCGGTTTGGGGGATTGCCACTGTTAATGGACCAAGTAATGCAATCAATCACATGTACATGTATAATGTACATGTACATCAAGCACATAGTGTACTATGTACATGTACACAATAGTATACATTACACTATACATATGTACATGTACAATGCATACATTTTAAGTTTTTGTCCTTGCTAGCCAATGTTCAAATAATCAAAACTAAAAAACTGTAAGAGTGCCCGTCCCAAATCTTTCTGAAAATGTTGCTTAAATCTTAAGCTAACGATAATAAAAAAATTACGCATTTTGAAAAATACGCATTTTCGCAAATCGAGGTCAAAGGTCATATTTTTGCGTAATTTTTTTGTGGTATATGGTATAATTTAAATTTTGTGTTATCAAATAAGGGCCACTCAAGAGCTTTAAAATTGTGTAAATTTTATCTCTGTAGGTGCTTTACTTTTGGAGATATGAATGTCCAAACATAGCAGGTCATGCTAATTAGTCAAAAGTTCGTTAACCCATATCTCAAAAAATAATTGACCGAATGACATAAAATTTCGGTTCTGGGCGTTTCTCAACTTGTCCAATCATCACACCAAATTTCATTTCAATCCGTGACGGTCAGGTCCAAAAGCGTGTTGAATTGACATGGAATGACCCATACTGGACAAAAAAGTCATGCATAATTCATTGTTAATCAACACGTGTGACTTTTATTTTGCTTTGAGTGGTACTTTTTTTTGGGGGGGGGGTCTGTCTTCGTTTTTTACCCCGGAAACTGAAGAGAACATAATAGGATATAGATTTAACCCAACAATGGACGTTTGGTGTCTGCACAAATCCAAACGACCGGCCAATAAAATATTTTGTAGGCGTCGATTAGGCCAAAAAAGAAGAAGAAAAACCCAACTGAAATATTTGTATAACTGTTTGTATGACAGTGTCAATACATGCATATAAACCAAATTTCACAAACTGAAATCAAATTTTAATATTAGCGCCAGCTTTCGCGGCCTTTTTAAATTCCCATAAGAAGCCTTAGATAGACTGTGCCAGTCTCATGCATATTTGAACTTCTGGGACCATTGTAGTACTAACCATAAGGAGTTTTACGTGGGTAGGATTTTGTTTCGTCTATTATTTTTAGTTTAACGTAGTTTATGGCTATGAAAAGTATGTGTTGGGAATATAATACTAAGTGATAACAATATGAAAGTAAAATCAATTCAACAAATTAACGAAGAACTTAAACCTGAAAAGAAGACTTGACCTCCGTTTCCGGTTACTTGTAAATAAATAAGAATTTTGCCCAATTGACGGTCATGTTGTCATTAAACCAATGTAATAGACGCACAGATTCGGGTGTGATTGGCAAATGGGGTTTCTAACAATAATTATCCTCGTCCAAAGTTTTAACTTTGTTTCAATGTTTATTTGAACACATTATTTGTATTATACACAAATTGAAAATGTATTTATAACAACTTGCTTCGTTTTATTTTATTTTATAGAATTTTGTTTAACAGAAAAATGTAGTTTTCGTTCTAGTTTTTGTTCTCGTTTGCGATATGCGCGAGACTTGCACAGTCTATTGTCAAGTGCTTCTTCAGACTCACTTTTTAAAAATCAATACATCATTTTTTTTTTTGATTTGACAGTTTTAAAATGTGTACAAACAAACATTTACAGTTCACTAATATAGACACCGAAGTAAAATTAAACTTAAATAAAAAATAACATTTTATGATTATGATTATGACCACAGATAACATTTAGGCAAAGTCACACAATATTTGTAACGATCGGACTCGCAATTAACAAAGTAAACGCTCTAAAAAAACCGGGTCAGAAACCGGATGAAAATTTACCCGGAATCTGTGTCAAAAGGACATAGAAAGGGTGTCCTACTGGCACAGAATCTTAGTCAAAATCTTAATTGGGTCAGGGCCCCTGTGATTCGTAATTGGGTCAATTCTGACCCAGAAGTTACTGGAGTGTAGCCAATACAATTAATAAATAAACACAAATAATACAAACAAAACAAATAACATTAACAAATAGTCAGGGTTGGGGGAGGGTAATCATTGTACTTGCCCAACCCCCACTCCCAATCCTACCAGTCTTGAAGTATAACCTATTTGGTAGCTATAATTTGGGATTTTCATTAGAGTTTTGAATCAATGACTTCACGACTATGTCTGTTTTTGGTCTTTGACCCCCGACCCATTACCGTGAGTGAAAGCATCGCCGATTACTTGCTGCCTTTTGTGAAAAACAATTGTTATTATAATTAGACAGTGGATATATATCCGGCACCGGTATATTTTACCAAACGTTAGTTTCATGAAGCGGCACTACTGAATGTGCGCAGTGACTGTTTTTTCGGACTTGCATACCGTGATAAATGTTTAGTCTGATTCCATGCCAACATTGTCCTTGTGACTTCGTAGTCACAGGATGGGAATCAGACCATTATGAAATTCGGATTTTATTTCTCTTACAAACAAAATAAACAAAATAAACTAAATAAATAATTAAATCTTCGAAGGCAACAAATTAGAAAAACAGATTTTTATAAGCCATTGAATCACGAGAAACATATATATTTATTTTTAAGAAGTGTATTCTAAATTTTGGGGATGATAAACAAATGGAAAGTGAACTCGATCCATGCACCATCCGCTCTGAAGACCTCGGGACAACGTGTCATGCAACGCAACACAATCAGAATTTAAATATATTTTAAACATTATAACATTTCGACTACTCCTGTTCGTGTCAATGCTGGCACTATACTGTAAAACGGCTTGCTAGTGTTTACTAAAAGACACCGGTGCCGGCTAAATATCCACTATCTTATGATTACGACAAAATACAATTTATTATTGCTTACCTTGCAGTACCGGTTAATTCACTGTCTCTTCGCTGATGACTTAGGCTAATACTCATTTCCAGCAGTTTCTTCCAAATCACAGGGCCTATGACTGTTTGATCACGGGCAATTTGTTCACAAAATGGACAAATTATTTATCCCGATGTGCTGATGTCATGTTTGGGACTCTGCAAAGTACTCATCCAGAACAGACAACTGCACAACACCGAGTCTGGAACTGACGTAGTTGGTATTGCAGGAGAAGCAAACAAATGCAGGGGATTCCCCCGAACGACGTGCGAGGTCATTTTGGCGGGTACCAGCTTACAGCAGCTAGTGCACTGCTGTGCACCAGGCCTGCTGTGCAT
The DNA here is from genome assembly GCA_021014325.1 of Plazaster borealis. Taxonomy (NCBI): domain Eukaryota; kingdom Metazoa; phylum Echinodermata; class Asteroidea; order Forcipulatida; family Labidiasteridae; genus Plazaster; species Plazaster borealis. The sequence continues at coordinate 13,001,832 of CM037464.1, read as the reverse complement.
ATAAAGCAATAACACTGCTGTACATGCCGCGAACTGACATTTCATGCGAGCGAGACAAAACCAGGGGATTATGGTGGCCCTGAAGGGACATCGAACATAAATATTGACGTCAATTTATTAATGACGAAATTCACGACTTGGGCTATTTATGTTCGATGTCCTTTCAGGGCCACCATAGGGGATTCCCCGAAGACGTCACTTTCGTTTTGCAGGGAACCAGTGCGGCATAGTACCGATAACGGAGCAATTATTGGTTTCTTTTTACTTTTACATTGAGCTTATTCGGTTGGAGTTTGAGTGTGGTCAAGAAGTTGGGGAAAGTCTCATACGTTTTGTGATTTAATTTTTTGGGGAGAACGTGGTCCGTATTGTGGACGAGAGTATCATACTTCACGTAAGTTTACACTTTTAACTTCGATAGTCTCTTATTAAAAAGTGCTTATAGTTCATTGTGTTTTTCCATTTTCAGGTAAAGACGGTTATGCTTGACCAACATTTTCCTGAAAATTGTTCTACCAGTACTAGGGCGTAGGATAACTCGTTATAAGAACCACTTGCACTGAACAACAACATTTTGTCAGTTTTTGTCAGTTTCAATTTTCAATTTATAAGCACACTTCAAAATGAAAACATTTATATCTCAAAGCGTCGACGTTGTCAGGCTTGTTAAAAGCCGCTCGTCTCATCGTGAACAGTAAAGTCAGTGACATACAAATCGTTCCCTGTTAAAAATGTTCGTGTATGTGATAACATAATGGTTAGCGTAACAATAACATCCACAATGCTCACATTGAAGGTTTTGTACTTCCATGCAAGGTATTTGCTGCTGTAGTCATGACGTTGCCCCCAGGTCAACCATAGCAACTGGTTCATTATGTTCGGTACACACAAACAGCGACGTATTGTTATCAGCATCTTTCTCCTCCAGGGACCGAAAATAACTGCACTTATGACTTCACTTAAAATGATTACAACCTGCTGCAAAGCAGTTCACCATTATTTTACTGTTATTTTTGCCGGATTTGTATGCTATCAAACGGTTAACAAGTGTAACTTTGTGCTCTGTGTTGAGTGTACGATAGAGTGCATTGTTATGCAAGTGGCGTGAACCAGTTTCAAGAAAATGAGCGACCCTTAACTTGGCCTTAAAAAAACCCCAATGCGTTCAGAGTCTAACAAATAACGAGAAGAAAACAAAACAATACTAATATCAACACATAACGTTACATTGTTGACTTTTCATCAAACTACACGTACAATTGAAAGTACCCTTGAAGTAATTATTGCTGAACTTGCCCCTTTCAAAATGCTTGAATCGCGTTTTGGATCTAGATATTTAATATTGTAATGAAAACTGGTAAATTGCCTTTCGTAAGTAAAGAGCGCGTTTTGCAATTTTATTAAAATGTTGAGCATTTGATTGAGTATTTCATTCATTTTTTTTATCAGCAGTTTAAACATGGCCTCGAATATTGAAGTCCCAATAGAAACCCTGCCATGGAAAGAACAACCATGCCATTTCACCTGGAATCTTTCTGCTGGTGATCTCACTGATTTTGACAGGATCATACGTCACATAGACAACGATCTGAAAATGTCCCCTGACTTGCTTCGAGTGGATCAACTGCTGTTTAGAGCGTATCTAGAGGTATCCGACGGCAGGTTACGCTGGAAGGTCAGTGCAGCGAGGAAATTTCTGGAAGAAGCAGACGATTATATACAAAACCAAACAGAACCAGAACTGCAGCCTGGCTACAGAAGGGTGGCACTTCTCAACCGCATATGGATAGAACACAAATCTCAGAATACCCCCAAAGTAGACAAACTCTTGTCCAAGTTGAACGGTTTAGGAAAAGATTGCGAAACAGATAAACTTGTTGTGAAAACGCTATTGGCAAGTGCTCTAACGCGTTTGGGGCCTACCATGTTTACAAGGTCTCTGCAGATCTACGAAGAGGCACTCCACCAGTTTCCGGAAAATTCCGGTTTTCTATTTGGAGCTTTGTTAATGACCGGGAGGAAAATGCGATTTGAGAGATCTATTGGGAGTCGGTATGAAAACCTGGATGAATACGGCAAGAAGCTTATGGACAAGGAACAAGATTATTGCAAGGAACTGATAAAAGTAAACGACGAGTACCAATATGGCAAATCATACCTTGGGCTGAATATAAGTCGACGAGAAGAGAAGAGAAGAGACGAGGCTCGTAAGCTCCTGGAAGAGGCACATGAAAAGGCTCCCAATGTGGAGTCTGTTTTTAACAACTTGATGAGATTTTACAGACGTGACTCAGATTTCCTGGATCTAGCTATATCAAAATATCGTTCTGTCTTTTCTCAGCAAAATTCGAATCATGATGTTCCTGAAAGTCACAATCAGCTGGCATTGTGCTACATCTCTAAGGCTAACAAATGCATGGACACTCGAGAAAAACAATCATTGCAACGTGACGCCCTCGGGGAGTTTGATAAATGTCTAAAGATCGAACCGATGCATTTTGTAGCTGCTTCGAAGAGGGTGCAACTACTAGCAGATCAAGCAGAAGATGATGACGCGAAGAGGCTTTGTTACGAAGACATTCTTCAGAAGTCGGAACATTATTCAACAGTCAACAAATTAACCATTTACCTTGACTGTGCTAAGACAGGGTCTTCTTCAAATTTAGAAATGTGGAAAAAGGTAATGGAACTTATTTCATCGTGTGAACACCTAAATGAAACATCGGGCAAATGGGAAGTTAGAGGAACTAAGGCAGATGATGCAAGAGCGGCTGCATTTGACAAGCTACACAGTCACTACCGAGGTCAAGAAAATGAAAACCTTCTTCTTGGCATTTTGCACTTTCAGAACTTGGATTTTGAAAAGGCTATACAGAAATTGGAAGAGTTGAATCCAAAAACCAATCTGGACATTCTTGCGGAAGCGTATCTAAAACGGGGTCTTGAAAAAGAAATGAGCAACGAACCAACAGAAGCTGTCAGCGATTGTTACGAGAAGGCTCGCCGGAATGTTTCTGATGCAAGAAAGCAAGGTCTAAATTTAAGCCGGTGTCGAAAATTGCTGTCTGATACGGCTTTAACTATCGCCCATTTCAACCTTGAAACAATCACATCTCAACAGAGCCCCAGTCGGATTCAAGTTGAGTCTGATTGCATCGAGTCTTACTGTGAAGCTGTTAGATGTGGAAGCCTTGTTGCCAGTTTGGAGGTGTTACGACTGATTGAGAAAGGGTTTCTCAAGAAAACACCACGATCAAAATTCCTTCAGGTAGGGCCTATACTGAAAGTTTTGCCTTTAAATTGTTAAATCAAATACAAATTAATAAAGTAAGCAAAAATCAGAGTTGTGACTAGAGAATGTTTCATTGAACTCCCGTGGCCTTCTGACTTGGGAAGGAGAACCCCCCAAAAGTGGGAAACACCTGTACGCGGGAACACCTATACGCATAAGGGACTGTACAGCCTAGCTTTCACTTTCAAGCTCTGGCCCCTGTGGGACTCATACTGGAGCCAAAAGGGCGGGGGGGGGAGAGACACTACTAGAAGGATCCACCCACTCCCACCAGCCGCCAATAACCACCCCAACACACAAATAAGAAAATAAAGATTTTCGCAAATGCTGTTAATTTGTATCCGATGAATTAATTTAGGTCCTTGCAGAAATAGACATCTGTTGTTCACAGCGCCTGAGTGATTGCTTGCATCGAGATTTAAAACCACGTTCCTTTGTAAGCGGTGTAAACAGTCGAGACACTGACAAAGACACATTTGCTTTGGACTGCAAGAAGATCAAGCGAGACATTTTGACCACCTTGCATCAGAAAACCTTCTTCAGACAGGCATGGGTGCAACATTTAGCAATGGAGAAGAAAGTACTCGAAGAGAGATTTCAGAACAACGAAGGAGAGCTAGAACTGGATGGACGGGAGGAAAGTTCAACCAGAAGTGTTTCCATAGAAGAGATGTACGCTGCCATAGACTGCTGTGAGAAATTACGCCCTCTGTTGGACCACATCATTGTCAAGTTTGAGGTAAAATTAATAAAAAATCTAGTAAAACTGAGAAAATAATGTTCATATTTTTCATGAAACCGAAATGAGCTACATTCAATTATGTCAGAGTATGTTGTTAAGCATTTTCCCCTAATTTTCTTGGTATTAGAAAGGTGAACTTGGTATACAAGAAGAGAGGAAAAAACAATATTTTCCTCTTGTCTTTGGGGAGGAGGATTCCGTGAGGATAGAGGAAGTACTTCAAGAAAAACTCCAATCGTACTTTGAGATTAACTTTAAAGAATACTATCCAAATCTCTTCAATAAACTTGTTCAGGTAAGTTTAACATGATATTATTCGCATCAAATCTTTTAGTCTTTTTATACCTATCACAGTCCAATCCAGTGCGAAAGATGCTGAGGATTGTTGTCTTTAATATTGGTAAGCGGATCAAATATAGAAAGTACAGAACCAAAACAATACAAAATGATAGTAGGTATACAGTTTATATAGCACTCTATAGCAAGACTTAAGAAGGACAAAGATAAAAACAAACAAAAACAACCAATACAAAACAACAACAACAATAACACCAACACCCACAACAAACACCCCCAACGAACCAAACAAACAAGCAAGCAAGCAAACAAAACACATCTGCAGCTGCCTAAAATATTACACAAACTAACTGTTGTTCCTTCTGGTGGGCACATCTTCTCAAGGTACAGCCGGGCTACAACTCCCAGAACGACTTCCTGAAAACTTTCTATACTCTGGTAAATCACGTCAAACACAGCGGGATACAGACACAAGAAATCTTGAAAATAGTTCAGGATCCTGTGAAACTGGCCCGCCAGTGCACCGATAAAGTTGAAGAGATATGCAACTTCTTTTTCGACGCCATGAAAGAGTCATCGGATTTGCGAGAGAAGGTGGAAGAGCTGGTGACTGATTTGAAGGTACAGTTAATGTTTTGAAATATTCATGTTTAGGCCCTAATTCATTCAAGAATCATTTAAGAAAATAACTTAGACTCTTCTAATATCTTGTATTATATCGTTAACCATATCAGTTGTATTCAGGACATGTGTCTTCAAGGCAAGAGATGGATGAGAAGTACGAAAAGGCAAACGAACTTTTGGGGATACTAACTGATAATGAGGATTTCATCGTGAGGATTGGTAGTACCTGGAAGCTCCTCGAGGTAAAAATGAACAGATGTTATGTTTGAATCATACAACATAGACAAACAAGAGAAGTAAACAAAAACACCACGTTGTGCTCTTTGATTTGTTTTAGCCTGTTTGGTTGCAACATACTGACAAGCTTTTTCCATAGGTTTAGAGGGACTGTTTTGCATTTATTTTCTTTCTTAGTATCTTGTGAACATGTCCAGGTATTGCCTGGGTTAATTTAGCTTATTTGTTTGCTTAATTGTTTATTTTGTATAGTTTGCTTAATCTACCATTGGCAATTGACTCATCGATTTTGTAGACAAAGGATGCTGGCAGATTTATGTCCTGCCCCTTCTAACCAAATCACTGACCCCTATTGATTGACACCCCCTCTATAGGACTGGTGGCATGGTCAAGCTTGGGATATCATGGCATATGAGTTGACCAGTGTGGATACGATGTGGTTAAGACAATGGAACTATTATAATTTGTCAGCATGTGCTGGCACCGTCCCTCACTTTAGAAACAACATGATTCCCTAGGATTTTGCAGGGCTTAAGGTTTGCTTCATGTGCAAACTAATTTGTTGATGATCCAACTTTTTGCAATGATTCTATGAATCCAGATGCTAGCACTAATTCGACAGAGCAGGATGCATTCTGACCAAGACGAGGCAGAGAGCAAGATGGCAGAAGGAACATGGGACCCGAGTAAGAATCTACGCAAATCCCACCTGGAACTTGAAGTGTCCCTATTGCAGACCGCCAACCCAAGTGCGAATGAAGTTTTCGAGAAATGTAGAGACACTTGCAAGGAGGCGGACATACTCTTAAATGAAGCGATGAAGAAGAAACGACGGGCAAGTACACAGTTGAAATTGACAAAAACATTCAAAACATTGCTAAGTCACATCTGCCGGTGTCCCAGGGAAATCTGTCCCACGGAGATTCTGTCCCCATGCGGGAAATTAACATGGGCTGGAGGAGGATGATTCAAAAGAGGGCGCTATCAAAAGAAGTTTGTACAGAGTTCGCCGTATGGGGGACAGAATCTCCGGGGGACAGAATCTCCTGCCACACCGGTACGGTTAGTATTGTTCCCCCACCCCCTACCCCCAACAACAATTCTCAAATTGTTACAATCAAACAAGACGGCATTGGAAAGGCACAGAAAAACCCCCAATCAACAAGCTATTTGCATATGACGTCACAAGATCAAACGGTGCATGCCACCACGGAGTTCAAAGGAAAGCCTTTCATTGGCTGAGAGTTGTGTGGGACGTACGAAGCTGTTTAAGGGACATGGTGAATTTTATTTTCAAATTTTAAAACCCGTACGTACGCCTTACTAACGCGTGCGTACGCCTTATGTAACCCGTACGTACGCCTTACTAACCCGTACGTACGCCTTATTAACGCGTACGTACGCCTTATTAACACGTACGTACGCCTTATGTAACCCGTACGTACGCCTTACTAACGCGTACGTACGCCTTATGTCACCCGTACGTACGCCTTACTAACGCGTATGTACGCATTTTATAACCCGTACGTACGCCTTACTAACCCGTACGTACGCCTTATTAACGCGTACGTACGCCTTATGTAACCCGTACGTACGCATTACTAACGCGTACGTACGCCTTATGTAACCCGTACATACGCCTTACTAACGCGTACGTACGCCTTATGTAAACCGTACGTACGCCTTACTAACGCGTACGTACGCCTTATGTAACCCGTACTGACGCCTAACTAACGCGTACGTACGACTTATGTAACCCGTACGAACGCCTTACTAACGCGTACGTACGCCTTATTAAACCCGTACGTACGCCTTACTAACTTTGTTAGTAAGGCGTTTGTACGCCTTACTAACCTTCACGTGCGATTTGACCCCTGACCCGGCGGCGTGTGTGCAGGAGGAGCACACTGCATGCAGCACTGATGTTTCTACGCGTATACGTCCGTGTGCTCGAGTCAAGCCGCCATTCAGAGTGTATTTTGTTGGTTGTTGGACGTGCTTTTTACGTATGTGCACTGCCATTCGGTTGTGCATCACTCAGTTTCAGAGGTCAGAGGTCACACGGCAAAAGTTTGTCGTAGCAGACGACGCGCGGTTTTTTTTTCCATCAGCGAGGGCCCAAATCAAACGTCATTTACACAACTTTGACAAGTAGGAACAACCTGAAAATTTGTCAAGAGATGGAATATTTCATATATTTTAATATCTTAAACTGAAACAGTTCAATACAAACAGAAAGGTGGCAGGCCGAGAAAGCCTCTCGTCGGGCGAGGAGCGAAGTCTTCAAAGCAGATCACACCGGACCTCCATTTCTTGACCCTGCTTGCTGATTCAAATATCTTGTCCCCAGTTCGTGTAGATGGATTTACATCAATATGTCCCATCTATACCTGCCCCATTTGTAAGAGGTTGCTTAAAGAACCAGTAGAAACCCCATGCAATCATGTGTTTTGTCTGCAATGCATTCATGGCTTATTTGGAGAAGTGAGCCCCCATGTTCAATGCCCCAAGTGCCAACAAGAAGTCCACTTCACAAATATCAAGAGAGTGCCCGAGTATTTCCAACAGGCACTTACATTTGCTTGTATGGAATGCAACAAATGCAAAGCAAAGGTATCAATCGATCAGAGAGAAACCCATAAATGCATCAGTTCACCCCAATACAAATTTAGTTTGTTTAAGAGCTCTCCCACTGACCCCTTAAAACCAAGGACTGAACGACTAGGAATAGTCATATACTGAAGAGACTGGTGGACAGGTAGTAAAATCAACATTGTTTATTCTTATTTTTAAAAATATTATTAGTTATTCAGCCAACAAAATTGCACATCAAAATTAATAACAAATAATCACTGTGATCATTAGACCTGCTGCTGCCCCACAAATTGGTTGGGCATCTTAACCATCACCTGCTCAATACTTTCCCCAAAATACATCCAAACCTGTGTCCATTCGTAGGGCAGGTGTTTTGTCTTGTTGAACAATTTAAATTAAGGCCTGTGCTAAACGTCGCACTTTTGCCGTGTCGAACTCAAATGATTTTCGCACGACAAAAGTGCGGCAATTAAAACGAATTGGTGACAAACGTCGAATTTAGTAAAATAGTTTGCCGCACTTAAAGAAATTCAAAATGGCCACGCGGGAAAAAATTGCTAAAGAGTCATGTTTCACGCATGAGTACCAATTTTTACGGGATGAAAAACAATAAACAAACGTGTTTTTTTACTTTTTTGTTATTATTATGTTTATGTATTTCGTCATTGATGCAAGAAAACTACATACAGGCAATTAAAATAAGATGAAACTGTAATCTTGATGCAAGACAATCCCGAAGAAAGCGCCCTCATGCGGTCAAAAATATGATCAATTCGAGCTGTGACACTCAATATTAATGACAAAATCATAACATTGTTTCCCAACTTAAATGTTTTCATTATTATTACCATCGTTTGGTGAGTAACGTTCATCGTCTTTTTAAAGAGTGTCAAACAAAATCATTTAGTTTAATTCTGAAATCTACAGATTATGTTTGTTCCAGTCAGAAGTTGTTTCCTTTCCCACCCCGGAATACTCTCAGCTACGATACTAACAAGGAGAATGTGCACATTATTAGAAAATAAAGATAAAACATTTTTCAAAAGTTTTGCGCATGCGTATTCCCAAAGAGCATAGCCCGACTGGGAATTAAATTCGATTCGACACGGCAAGAGCGCGACGTTTGTCACCACGTCGTGCAACTACCGTGTAGCATGGCAGAGCTTGCCGTGCTACACGGCAGTGTCGAACTTCAATCAAAAGTTTGCGCTACACGTCGCTCTTTTGTCGAATTTAATTCATCATTTTCTAATTATTTGAGTTCGACACGGCAAAAATGCAACGTTTAGCGCAGGCCTAACACTGACTGCAAAGATCTTTTGGTTGCAGATCGTCCGAGTCTTGAGTCATATCCACTCCAAAGGTTTCTCTAATTTTGAGAGCATATGTTTCAATTTTCTTGGGTTTTTTGCCGCTCACCTCTTGCCTATGAGTTTGGGTTCTTTTGCCACAGAGCCTACATAGATTTTGCAATACTTGTTGGTGATCTTGTGAAAGACTTGCTTCACTCGAAGCCATACTGAACTGACTTATCGTAACAAGTTTGAGTATTTCAAAACTACCGAGATCAGCCTGAAACGCGTCCTATTGGACAAACTTAAGAAATATATTAAAATAGTGAATAATTAACGTAAATTTAAAAACTTTGTCGCCGCTATTTTAAAAGTAATTTTTCCTTTAAACATATAATTTGTAATGTTTCTGTTTGTATTGAACTGTTTCAGTTTAAGATATTAAAATATCTGAAATATTCCATCTCTTGGCAAATTTTCAGGTTGTTCCTACTTGTCAAATTTGTATAAATGACGTTTGATTTGGGCCCTCGCTGATGAAAAAAAAACCGCGTCGTCTGCTACGACAAACTTTTGCCGTGTGACCTCTGACCTCTGAAACTGAGTGATGCACAACCGAATGGCAGTGCACATACGTAAAAGCACGTCCAACAACCAACAAAATACACTCTGAATGGCGGCTTGACTCGAGCACACGGACGTATACGCGTAGAAACATCAGTGCTGCATGCAGTGTGCTCCTCCTGCACACACGCCGCCGGGTCAGGGGTCAAATCGCACGTGAAGGTTAGTAAGGCGTACAAACGCCTTACTAACAAAGTTAGTAAGGCGTACGTACGGGTTAAATAAGGCGTACGTACGCGTTAGTAAGGCGTATGTGTACGGGTTACATAAGGCGTACGTACGCGTTAATAAGGCGTACGTACGGGTTAGTAAGGCGTAAGTACGGGTTACATAAGGCGTACGTACGCGTTAGTAAGGCGTACGTACGGGTTATATAAGGCGTACGTACGGGTTACATAAGGCGTACGTACGTGTTAATAAGGCGTACGTACGCGTTAATAAGGCGTACGTACGCGTTAATAAGGCGTACGTACGGGTTAGTAAGGCGTACGTACTGGTTACATAAGGCGTAAGTACGCGTTAGTAAGGCGTACGTACGGGTTTGAAAATTTGAAAATAAAATTCACCATGTCCCTTAAACAGCTTCGTAGGGACGCGTACAACGCTTGCAAGTTTCCATTGTTTGACCTTGATGATGGCGGCCTCTACTGGGCGACTATAGTGAACGGGGAGTCCCCACTCTAAACGACAATTTGTACCATCAATTAACACCAAAGAATGCACCGTGAAGTTTGAATAAATTATTTCGTTTCTGCCCAATATTACAGGGCCCACACGACGACGCAGAGGTAGAATTTCCTTTTCAAGATATGCACCCAGGAAGTGATATAGGTTCATGGAAGGGAAAAGTAAAAAAACATATCAAAAAATATCTCAAGGGAAAAGGAATCAATCCTGCTGACGAGTTACTGAAGATTATGTTACAGGTAAGGAATACGGTATTCATCACTACCCTAAACCCATAAGCGACAAGGCCAGAAACTTTGACTGTGTTAACAATAAGATTATCCCCCCTTTCCAAAAAAAACAAAAAAACAAAAAACAAAAACCCCACCTTATCTATTTCCATAATATAAACAAATTGTATGTTGTGCTTGGTAGCCGATTTAATTTATAAGGGGTCGGGTGTCACCTGCACCCCGTCCCCAAAGTATCCGGTCCGTACAGTTCTTTACCTTATACATTACGTGAGTTTTCCTTACTGTGTATCATACTAAGGTGTTTAATAGATTTAGGCAAACGTCCTCCCAACAGTACAGTCTAATTTGTTAACCCGTCTGTGGAACTGATTGTGAGACCAACAGGGTAGCACAAGCACCACTATCCCATAACAGAATGGGCTTGTTATACCCAAGTCTTGGGTCTACCTGATGACCAGACATTGATTTGGCTTACGTCAGTTCAGATCTATTCGAGACTTGTATAGCTGGACAGCTATCTAGGAGTTTGTGGAGTATACTTAAAGGTGTTTCCATTTCGTTGTATTCAGGCACAGCCATGCAGCAGTGAGGAAAACTACAATTTTCTTCTCATGCGAGAGTTTCTCAAGGAGTGCGATGGTGCCAGCGACGTCATACCAAGTTCAGTTTCCATACAAACAGACAACGGGGAGTTAAAGTCACTCTACGCTGTTGACCTTACTCGATGGTGTACAAATAATACTGAGAAAATTGCCTACCAAGTTTCGCTTGTAACATAAACCAGTTCTTGCATTCTATTCTATAAAGGGGCCTGTCATCGTTTGCTAAGAATTCCATCAAAAACGGGCAAAGCTATTACATAATTTAAGCGGCAATAATTCATACAATCAGACAACTGAACATTTGTATTTCGTGCCGAGAAATAAATTTCAAAGACTCTATTGTCGATACCTAAACGCACGAAGCGAAAATTACCCGATTTGAAAACAAAACAGATCCTGGAAAATTAAAGTGTTAACTCTTGGTTGCGCACTTTATTGTGCAATGGCGTAGATGGGTGCACCGCACTAAACTTTTATTGACCTTGGTATAAAAACCCTCAACTTCACGAAGAGAAAACTCTTATTCAGAAATCTCTCAGTTTTGAGAAATTACTGAACACTGTAGTTTGAATCACAATTTGTCAGAAACTTTGATTTTCAACTTTGGGCAGGTCGGCAGATTGATAATTTGAAAGTAACATCCCTGAAAAATGTGCTTTTCCCAAAACGACTTGCTGACCAGTTTTCATGAAGCATCCCTCCACTTCCCGAGCCAAATTGAACCGACTTTAAAGCCAACATTGTCTCTTCAAAAGTTGAATCACAGAATCCCAAGGTTGTGATAACTTATTATAATTACATAAATAAATAGTTGTGTGTTTTCAAGGATGTAAATCAGTTTGGCCCACCAACTATACCATGCCCAATATGTGGCAGAGGGTATCCCCAAATGTTCCCATACTTTTACAACCTGTTTACCTCTCGTACAGAAGTACCCCCTAATAAAATCCTTTTGATTCCAAGCACACAATGAAGACACAATAGGGGTACACCATGCCCCATATTGAGCACCAAAAGCCACCAATGTTTGTCTATTTTAGTGCGGTGCACCCAGACACTTGTTGATAACTGTGAGGGGGGATGTTTTTGAAATTTTCGTACGTTGAAATGGAAGATACTACTATTGATAATTATTCATAATTACTTACGTCATATCAACTTTGTATAATGTCAAGGGCGGATCCATGACTTTTGGAAGAGCGGAGGGGGTTCAGTATTTGTGTTATCAATATTGGTCATCCCCGGTCGGGGAATCCTCTACCAACCTCTTGTAACTAAACTTTTAGCTCCAAATTGACCATAAAAAATAATCACAATTATACGTTTTAACGGGAGTGATAAGCTCTTTTTAGCATTAATTTTTTTTTTAAATAATCTTGCAATTTAATTATAAACTGCAATTTAATTATAAATGTCAAGTAAATTAGTGTGTTTTCTTACCTTGCATTACATTACTGTCCGGGACATGTGGGGAGAGAACATCCGTGGCGACGGCGGGGGACGGTCTCCGACTCCACAAGTGTACCTAGTAGGCTTTAGGTTCTGCAAGTTAGTCATTTATAATTCCGAAGATGTTGCTGTATATTACTAGGTGTGGATACTCTAACGTAACTCCGTAGAAGGCGGGGGGGGGGGCGGGGCAACGTTGACATAAAACAAGGCAAAGTGTCAAGTACAGCTCTTGTCGCGTATATAGGCCTACACAATTGATAACATGGAGACTGCTAAAGCTAGGGATATACCGTGCCCGATATGAGGCAGAGCGAATTCCCCCATGTTCCAATACTTTAACACACTATTTTCCTCTTGCACAGGAGTACCCACCAAAATCCTGAATGAAGACACAATAAGGGTCGGTACACCATGCCCCGTATGGAGCACCAAATGGTCAGAGCGTGTGTACCTTTGTGGTCCAAGTGTGTTTAATATAGTCGTGACCCAGCTTTGCTTCCAGCAGCTGATCGGTGGGCCAGAGTCGGGGACAAGCCCTGTCAACTATTTAACACCATCATTCCAAGGTCCAATCCTTTCTCTATGGTCCAATAGAGATTTCGTCTCCCCTATTTACCCCTGCCTTCACAAGACCCTGGACAATAATCTTGTCAAGATCGGGAACATGACCAAATTGTTGGTGTGCGTTGTCATTTATACGACAATTTTGAAGTAGGCCTATGTATAATACGCAAAACAATTTCATACAATGACTTGTACAATACGCTTGGTGTTTTAAACATTCCCTTGCTGGGGATAGCAATCGATAACTAGTTAAATTCCTCATGATAGACAATTGGTCATGGGTAAGGCCTTTCTATAGAGAATGACACTAATATTACGCGCTTACTGCCCCTGGAATTTCACCATATAGCATATCAATCCAAAGCTAAACTGCACACGGACCGTAGCGTCAACTGCAAGGTGTATAATGTAAAGGGAAGGAATTAAATATAGGCCTATCTTTGGGACAGGACAAGAAACCGACTGTACAGAGAGAAAGAAAAAGGAGCATTTTAAACTTTTAACGGCACCCTAGCCCTTGCTGACCCCACAAAATCAGTAATTAGTTAATTACTAATTCACTTTTTAATAAAATATTTACATTTTTTGTGAAGTCCATCCTCATATCCATACTAACAAACAGGGAAAATTTCACTAGTTTGAGACACTTCGTTAAGCCAGTTCAGCTGTGTGAATAAATAACCCACATGACTTTGTTTACAAATCCCTTGGGGTCGTATACTGTAAAAAGAAAAAATACCCCCCCCCCCAAAAAAAAAACAAAACAAAAACAAAAAAACACTAACAACAGCTTCCCGAGATAAGTATAACTTGTAAAAAAAACCCAAAACTAATTAAAATAATAATAATAATAATAATAATACTAATTAAAATAACATTTGTTTTAATGATTGGTATCTGCAGACCCTTGGAAGAAAAATAACTTTAAGAAAATGTAAAAATATATTTTTAATTAGTGCAAACAGTGCAATTTCCTGTTGACTTTCGGCAACAGCAACTGCACATAAGTAGGCTAAGTGAGTTAGGTTAAAGAGCTTTGAGACTTCACTGTAATTTTGCGCTATATACAAAATGTTTATTTATTAAGTGTAAAATTATTATTAAGTGTAATTTGATATAATTGTAGCTCGCAGGGTTAAAGTTAACATTTGCTTTAAGAATCCACGTTTTTTTTCGACAGCTAAAAAATCGAGACTTCAGTTTATCAGTATCGATCATTAATTTTCCCAACAGTTGTAGGCCAACTATAACAAAAATCAGTGTAAAATTCTTAACTAACATAAAGGAAAAACACATGTTGTTATCATTTCCCAAAACTTGTACACCTACTGTCTGAGATAGACTCTCAAAGGCTTGAAGTTTACTCAGCTGTCCTGGAAGCTGAAATCAAGGGAACAAACAAAAAAACAAATATTGAACAGAACGCTGTTAAAAAGCAGTTTTTTTATTGCTTAGAAGAAACCTTAATACCACATTACATACATTAAAAGGTACAATTCATTGTTTCACCCTTGTAGTTTATTACTTGATTTCAAAAGGTGAAAAGACGGACCTTTTGAAAGAATAAAAGCAAACTTAGTTACGTAACTTAAAGGCAGGGTATACTACTGGTAATTACTCCAAAAAATAATTATCATAAAAACTTACTCGGTAAAGAGCACTGGAGAGCTGTTGATATTATAAAACATTGTTAAAAACGGATCCTTTGAAGTTATGAAGTTTTAGAGAAATAGGTAAAAAACAAAAACAAAAACAAAAACAAATTAAACACAACAAACTTGAATCTGAGAGAGGCTTCAGGCAGAAAGCCTTTCACAGTCATCTGAAAGCACATAATTCTATGCAACAAGGTTTTTTTTCTTTCATTTTCTTGCATCTTCGGTGGATGACCAATTGAGCCCACATTTTTACAGGTTTGTTATTTAATGCTTATGTTGGGAAACACCAAGTGAGGATACTGGTATTTGACAATTACCAAAAGTATACCCTGCCTTGCTCAGGGACCCATTTCCTTACAAGCCTTGCTTATTTATTGGTCCCTCTAAAGTCCCATTTACTTTCCATACCTATTCTTCGTTTAATTTAGCCTTATCAAACAGCTATTCATCTCCTAACTGCCCATGTACATTGTATTTGATTTTGATACTGTGGAAATAAACTGATTGGAGTCACACATGCCGCCTATTGAGGTAGGCCTAAAGGGAAAGTATTTGTATACGTGTATAACCTCCAAGGAAATCGAGCGGTCTTCCCAAGGAATTGTTTTAATTACTAAGAGGACAGAGCAAATAAACCCTTCCATGAATGTAAAAGTGCACATCGCGCGAGCGCATTAACACTATTTGTTAGTTAGCAAAATGAGGGAACATCGTCACCATTATTATTTAATTCATTCATTTTATTATTCTTCATGATAATATAAAAAAATGAAGCTCCATATCCCGTGTATTAAAAACAATGAAACCACTACAACTACATGATATAATAAACAAGAAAGAGGCTAAAAATACCTAACATAAAATAACATTCAACTAGAACAGCGAAGCTGCCATGGAGAGCTGCCGATCGCCGGATAAAAAAACAATGACTAATAGAAAAAACAATCAATTGATCAAATGATGTTACAGGGGTGGGGACATTAACACTGCTTATTGTTTGGTATGGGAGTGACAGGGGATCAGGATGGGGGAGGGTCGACTGGGAAGAGAAACAAATAGGCATGGGTCCACGGGACTCGTTGGTTAAGGGGGGCCGAGGGGTGATTTGCCTGATATTTTACAAAAATAAAAGCACAAGTTAAAATAATTATAAATTTATAAGGTTTGCACTTTTGGAACTGCCCATATTCTAAAACCTTTCTATATTGTTGTTTTAGCTCATTCAACTGGAAACAGTGTCATATTATTATGAGTTATATTATTTTGATATGAATAAGCAAGTTGGTGGCAATATTTGATCCAGGTTTCAAGTGGATAATTCATTGCATGCAGAAGTTATGGCCACTCAAACTACTTCTTAATAATAATATCAATAATAAAACCAATAATAAATATAACAATGATACAAATGCCGAATAACAGGTGCAGTACTTAGATAAAAAGTTGATACAAAACCCCCCCAAATCTCCCCTGATACAAAATCACCACAGCGAATAAGCGATGAAAAATCAGGAATATAAACACCGGAAGTCATGGTTCAGACTCCCCAGACATACCGAACATGGAGATCATACGCCAAAGATGGCTTGGAGGTCCGAATCAGACTTAAAGGCACCTGGAAATAGTTTTTTATTTTTTATTTTTTAACATAAGAGTATATGTATATTAACAATAAAACAAATTTTTGAGTAATTGTTTGTCACGATTTATATGTTAAAAAAATAGATAAAGTTGTTTGGGGGTGACTCCGCCCATCCCTTCTGTGACGTCAATCGAGGCAGACTTCGCCGCGATCGAACATCGACCCCCCCTCGAACTTGCATGTACGCATGTACGTGTGTGTAGTGAATTTCGTTTTTGGTATCCCAAAAAAAAGATTTTTTTGCATTTTTCCGGCAATGCCGACCAGGTGTATTGCTGCTGGATGGGTCCGACGTCGTTTTCAGCAGCAGCCGAACATTGTTTGTGTTGTTCGAATCGACTTGAGCTGTATGCGCGCCGCGGCACGCCGATCCGATTTGTCATCACGGGGCCGCTAAAATTTTTAAATTGTATAAAAAAAAAAAAACATTTTTTAACCTTAGTTAATTGTTTATTCACATTCCACTCATAAAAATGTATATATTAACGACAAAAGCTTTATTTTGACAAAATACCACTGCCAGGTGCCTTTAACTGTCATACAGTATTGCACGAATATATAAGGTTGACAAAAGCATCAAACAAACATAGTTCCATGAATTTGTTGAGGGTTCTCGCTCCGGTTTAGATGGTTGTCACTAATTGCTCCGAGGTATTTGTAACTTATCACTTTCCAATCTCCTGGCCGTAGATACAAATTGGTTCGATGTTCTTTCCAGTTTTCCGAAAAGCAAAAACGAAATTCTGAGCACACCAAGAAATACTCAATACTCAGTTTTGTTGTCGCAAAGTTTCGTTGTCGTGCCTTTTTGTAAGGGGCTGATTGTGGCAAGGCACATAACGCGATTGTGTTTCTGCCTCTAATTTGGCAACCGATCGTTTCTATACGTATGCGTAAATGTAACTAGCATCATGGAAGGATGATTCATTTGCCAATTAATACACATGTGTGTATCACATCGAGACCGGACGTCAAGACTGTGACTCTGTTACGTTAACACTTCTGATATAATCACACGAGTATACAATAATTTGTTTTGAAAGTGGACATCCCTTAACCGTTTTTCTTCAAGTATCCTTTGAAGGCTGCATTGTTTTTCATTCTCGCCATTGTCTAACACGATGCGAAGACTTTCTCGAGGATCGCCCTGAAACATAAAACAAATCAATATTTTTGTAAATTCAAAGCTTATGAGTATGTAGTCTGATGGCCGAGTCAGCAGAGTGTGGGTTGGAATCACGCTCGTGACACTTGTGTTCTTGGGCAAGACACTTATAGCTATAATTGCTTTTCATCACTCAGGAGTAAAGTTTGCTGATGTGAATTGTTAAGCAATCTTTGCACCAATTTGGGTGCCGGTGCTGCATACTCCAGAGGAGTATTGTGTGGACGTAAGATGGCCTCTTCGTCTTGGATAGGGGTCTTTTCCGATTGAAAGGCATAAACATTTAATGAAGGCTTTTTTTAACGCATACAGTACATCATTATACGAAACGTCTCCGGATTATCGCGGTGTTTTAACCCTTCGAGCATCCAGGGGAACATTTTTACATGCTGGACCCACTGGGTGCGCTCGGAAGGTAGATTGTATTACGGGTAAATAACTGCACAATTATTGTTCTAATGGTCTGAACAGATGAATAGATGTTCCCTGTGGACCCAAACACCAAAGATTGAAGCATTCTTGAAATTTACACATTGGTTCACTACTAATTTTCAAAACAGTACATTTCGAAAGGATTAAGTTTTTGTGCACACAATGGGATTTTTGACACTATTTGTCAACCTCTGAGTTCACTCACCCAGAAATCACTACAGCATATGAAAGAAGGGTGTTTAAAGTTTAAAGGTAGTTAACAAAAAAAAACAGCGGAATTGATCCACACATTTTGTAGGTATTAACAAAAGTATGAAGTGGCTCGGAGGGCATCAAACAGCCTCACGTCAGGTCAAGTTGCAAATCATTTTTTTATAGTGCAAGTCAAGTCAAGTCGCAATATTCAAAATGGCGACTTGGATTTAGGTAGTCAACTCGAGTCAACGACACTGAATTATCGGCTCACACGAGGGTGGTCTTTGATAGGCCCCTGTTACTGATGACGTCACGGTTTGTTTCCTGCATTGCTTAGAAACATTGTACTGCATTTCCGATAGTTGAGCCGAGACAAAATGGTTTCCCATTCTTCTGCAAAGTGGTCAACAATCTGTGACGTCATCAGTACTAACGTACAGGTCAGAGCTTTGGAAACGAGGGAGCTTTAAACAACCTTGTTTCCTTGGGTGCGATGTAACACGTCGGAGGCACGCAGAAGCCATTAAATCCCGATGCGCACGTGGCGGTGTAGCTTCCGGTATCTAATGAACATAAACATAAACGAAACTTTGTTATTGTCGAATCGTCAGGGGCAGGCGGTTGTAAAAAACTCAAAAAGTTCCACTTATCCAGAAAATGAAACAATTTATTTCACCATGGTGACTTCTTAAATAGAAAAAGTAAACTCAATTTTGAATACATTTCACTAGATGACTTCATACCGATACTGAAAATATGGAAGTTGGTATTAGGAAAGTCAACTTGGCGAGAAAGTTATCACGGTAACTCAATATCCTACTCAAATGGAGTCATATCTAACCATGTTTTATAATATCATCAGCTCTCAAGTGCTCTTTGCCAAGTAAGTTTTCATAGTCATTAATTCTTGGAGTAATTAACAAAGTTATATACCCTGTTATTAACCACAAATAAAGCACTTTTAGGTTTGAACATTATGTTAGTGTTTTCCACTTAAAAAATGTGAAATGAACCATCCAAAGTGGTTATTTTTGCAAAAGGAGATTAATTGTTTATAAAATAAACACTTAAAAACAAACACGAACAAAAAACTCAAAACCAGCTTTTACTCTGATGATAAATTCGGAGCAAGACAGGTTTCAGTGGTCAGCCCTGGCTTTGACTCCGGATGAAAATTGACCACAGATCAGGGCACAATTTCATAGAGCTGCTTAAGCAGCAAATATTGCTTAAGAATTTTCTGCTTAGCAGAATTGAGCAGGATACCAGTCACAAATTGTACATGTGACATAGCAGTTTGGCACTTTTTGTGCTTAAGCAGCTCTATGAAATTGGGCCCAGGTTACAAGGTCAGCCCTGTCTGTGGGTCCGAATACAAAACTGACTACAGGACAGGTTTTACGGGTTAGCCCTGTCTTTGCTTCCAGACTGTTCTCACCCATACTCTATTATCTATGCCGATAGGTAAACTAAAAAGCCATTACTAATTAATTCCCAACGACTTGAATCTCTTTGGAACTCAGTGCCAGGTGCAATCTAGCCTATGTTACACTTCCCCTGAGTGGTTATGTCTCTTGTAGCCCCTTGTCAAGAACAGCTTAAAGGTCTCTGGGGGCGCACTTGATAGTAATACAAAAAAAATACAAACAAACAAATCTACGAGATTAGCGTGAGCTTACTTGGTATTATGACGAAATCCCCTGCGTCCATTTCTGGCATTGTACAGCGAGTAACTAAGACATCATCTTGATCACAGGTTGGGCCCCAAATACAGGACAGTTTGAGATCTGCTTCTTTTCTTTGAGCCTTTTAGAGTTTAAAATGTACAACAAATTATGATAATTTCTTATGCTATCAGAATTTGCCAGTGTTCATTTTAAGGAGTTTAAAATGCAGAGAGCCGCTAATAGTTTGTCCTGCCAGGAGATGCAACCTTTTTGAAGCTGGAAATTTTGGATTCGTGCAAAAGCCTTTGATTTAAATTTCGTCTGTACCCAAACGGCCATTATAGAGAACACTATAATAAAACAAATAATAACATCATTCAAATTAGAAGTTCCATTTCTGTTGGTAATGTACAGAAGATGCGGTACCCATTACTCTTCACGATGTACTGTGAAAATATCACGGGAAGGCCAAGGCAAACTCTGGATGGCGCACTCTATTTTTAAATCACCCTAATTCTCGTAATGGATTGTGACGTAATGGCCTTGATAACAGAAACATTGAGCATTAATTCTCCGCAAAATCACCCCCACATTTTAAAAAACCACATTCTTTACTCTACCTTTAATGGTTCCGGGACATCGAAGTGAGCTGGGCATGTCAAGGAGAACACCAATGAGTTATATATGCCTACGTTCAGGTAGTACATTATAACTGGACATTCTGAAACAGGAGAAGCAAACATGTTTCTAAATCCCGCACTTGAATCAATCGATATTAAAGATAAGTCTACATTACATGCCTTTATGGAAACCGCCGGCAATTTAGCGTGTATTTTGCTTCGATCACTGTTGGCCATGCTTATGAAATAGAAATTCTTCTAATGGTCACTACGTAGGCAGAAATGGCCACTGATTAAAGGCTTTATGAAATTGGGCCCTGGGTAGCAGAAATTAATGGAAACAGGCGTGGCACTGCTCTAAGACCGGCTACATTAGGCAGTTTCCAAGTTGGCGACTATGGCTACGGCTGGATCGCCGCGTCATCATGCGAGGAAGTACAGGACGTCCTTAGCAACACCCTTAGCAACAGTCTAAACCGTAGCTGTAGCCTGCAATTCGGATACGGTATTAGTTCATTGAAGACAACACTGACATCAGTGGTCCACTGAAGAAAGTAGATCGGATTTCCACATCAGGGAATGGTCACGATTAAATCGGCTTTAAACCGGTGCGTTGGGCTACTCAAAGCTAATATGGCCAAGTAGGGTCTGGTGGAAAATGCAAACTGTGGATGTGGAACATCTAGCAACAGACCACATCCTTAACCAATGCCCTGTCCATTCAGCGCCACAAGGAGCACAAGGTCTGTTGAACACAGACGACGACACCAATCAATAACAGAACCAACTGCAGGCAGAAATATGAGTTGTAGACCTGCGAAAAGAACAAGACGACATTGACTATGCAGGCGATGCCGCCCGGTTTGCCAGCCAGCAGAGGCCAAAACAAGAGGCCAGCGTCACTAAGGTTTGAGGAGGTGCGATCTTTACACATGGGTGTACTCTGGTAACTACCTTCCAGGTCAGCTTAAGTGGCTCTACGTTCTCCGCCAGATCAAAGAATGATAATGGGTTTTCTTTTGACTTTTGAGAGAGTTTATTTGATTGATTTTTTTAAATCGATTTATTTATCTATTTTATTATTAGGATTTTTTGTAGGGCAAGTTTGCCCCAAACATAGCCTTGATCAAGGCAGTCGCATTTTTTCACTCCAAAAAAGACGCCGTATACGCTGTGCGTAAGGTGTGTATCACATCGCACGACCCACCCGTATACACTGTGCGTAATGTGTGTATCACGTCGCACGACGCCCGTACACACACTGTGCGCAGGTCATCCGCACTCGTACCACTCTCCGCATGCGGAGGCCGTCAGGCCGACAGCCTTGACGGGTCGGTAACTTCCGGTTTTAATGTGTTGCTTGATATTTTCGTCCAATATTGGACGAAAATGGGGGGGGGGGGGCTCTCGGATATGTTAGTATGCAGCTTATGAATATCTTTCGTCAGACCTATTGCAGACAACACAGGATGGGAAGCAAATGAATTATTCATTTTAACGTCCAATCACGAGCTTCTCTCACTACGACCTTTGTACCATATGATGCTTGCTGTATGTCCTGCGATGTGAGTAGTTACCGACTTAATGGCGTTTGTGTGTAGCATTGTCTCAGCCATTTGGATCGGTAATCTGTGTGATTGTCGCCCAGGCTGGTCAGTCAGCTACAAGTGCTGAACTGGCGCGGCCCCTGGAGCTTTATGCGCTGCACTCAAGTTCCCTCATTGGACTACCCTGATCATTCGCCATTCTTGGTTATTAATTCTGGAGTTGATGTAGTTTCTGCATCTGTGTTTTCCTGACTTGTCCTCTCGAAGTCCGACTCTGTGCAGCCACACCGTCTTCATACTTTTGAATTGTTCTCAGACAGGGTCTTATAAGAATTTACTGCTAAACAAAAATTGACAGGATACAGCCACACATGATACATGTGAAATAGATTTTTTAGCTACACTATTCTAGTGAGTGTACTTGGGAAATTTGGTGTTAGGCAGCTCTTTTTTAGTGGGGCGGCCCAAATGATATAAAAAGTGCGATGAGCTATATGCCTTCATGATGAAACAATCAACAATGGTAGTTTATTGAGGTCTTTGTTTTGTATATTCTACCTCCAATGAATGCACCAACAATGATTAAATCACTGTTTTATGATGCAAGATGGAGACAGGAGATGGTCAATCGAACCTTACGTCATTACAAAAAACACATCAGAAAAGCGTCTTCCTGCTGGAAAATGGTGTATGTAATGTATGTAACAAATCGATCCACGCAACCTCATTTGTTTAATTCCTGCCATGCCCTCATTGTCTCGCTCAGCTGAGGAGAATACGCAACATTTTCAGATAGATATTGTTATAACAAAGTTTTCCCAAATTCAAACCGGCGCGACAGTGCAATAGCCACATCTGGATACTGCATGCATATCGTCAGCAATTTCACGAAGGGCCAAAAACCTTAAAAATCGATAAAAAACTAATTTTGATTTTTTGGGTGGATTTGACTAAGGTGATCGGGATCTAACTATTTACGAAGTTATAGGTCTCAAAATTGTCTTGTTTCTTAATTACGCTAAGTTGATAACTGACAAAAACCTCAAGAACCTGGAATTTTGTTTTCACGAAGAGCCAAAAACCTTTTTGTAAATTTTTTGTATGCCTTACCACGTTGATTGTACAGATGGCACAGTGCCAATCATGAGCGCGCCGGCTTTTGCGTTTTCACGAAGCGCCAAAAACTTAAAAGGACAAAAAATAAGCACCACCTGATATTGTGTTTTCACGAAGTGCATAAAAGTGTATTGCTCTACCGCGTGGAATTATCCCTTGGCACGGTGCCAAAAGTGGGTGCTCCGGCTTTTGCGTTTTCACGAACAGCCAAAAAGTTTAAACACGACGCGCTGCATGCAGACCATGTTTTGTAACGTTTTCACGAAGAGAACATTTTGTTAATTAAATAATTACTCAGTAATTAAAAACGTTAGGGACAATTTTGAAACAGATTTGTATGATTTAGGATCTCTTCTTCCCTGACATGTAACAAATTCCAAGATTAAATTTCGAATAGTCTACCAACTAGGAGTTTCAAAATTAGCTAAACTTAAAACGCGGTTTTCTCGAAACAGACATATTTGGCCGCAGGGGACTTTTTGGCCCTTCGTGAAATTGCTGACGATATTCATAAGAATGAGTAAACAAGACTTCCGCCACTGACCAATGGAGTCTCGCCTTTCGCGCGCATTATAGTAATGAGTCATTGGCTTCGAGACAGAACCGTCAAGGCGTCGACTCGGTGACAACACGCATACAGCTCACACGAGCACTCGCACACTGTAACTGCACACACAGACACCATGCACACAGCTCGGGCGGGTTGATAGCTCGGGTGGGTAGCGCGGGGCAAATAAAATAAAAATGAAAACAATAAAATAAGATTGAGAAAAAAACTCCAACGCCTTGATCAAGGCTACGTATGAACACGTACACATGCAAGACATAAATACCTGCCGAATAATGGTTTGAAACAAGGTCTGCGCTAGGCTTGACGATAACTCCTGAACTAAGCATGCTAGAGACACAAAATTTATATCAAACTCTGCCTCTCATATCCCTGAATTCGAAAATCAACTTTTTATGGCCCCCTTGTGCCATCTCCACACCGGAAATGACCAGCAAGTGGGGATACTCAGAATGCTCCTCAGAAGCATGTTCAATGGGATTTTTGTGCACAGAGCAGTCAAAGAGAGAAACACAAAGTAAGCACGGCCAAATGACCCTCAGAATAATGCAGGATTTGCACAAGTTTTATACCATTGGAAAGCCTATATCAAAGGCTCTCCCCTCGTTCTAGTTTCGTTTCTCTGACCATTTTGTTGGCGAGGCGAGCGGCCAGGGAGTAGCGTTGCTACCACCACCAACTGCGGCTACGTATGAACACGTACACATGCAAGACATAAATACCTGCCGAATAATGGTTTGAAACAAAGTCTGCGCTATGCTTGACAATAACTCCTGAACTAAGCATGCTAGAGACACAACATTTATATCAAACTCTGCCTCTCATATCCCTGAATTCGAAAATCAACATTTTATGGCCGCCTTGTACCATCTCCACACCGAAAATGACCAGCAAGTGGGGATACTCAGAATGCTCCTCAGAAGCATGTTCAATGGGATTTTTGTGCACAGAGCAGTCAAAGAGAGAAACACAAAGTAAGCACGGCCAAATCACCCTCAGAATAATGCAGGATTTGCACAAGTTTTATACCATTGGCAAGCCTATATCAAAGGCTCTCCCCTCGTTCTAGTTTCGTTTCTCTGACCATTTTGTTGGCGAGGCGAGCTGCCAGGGAGTAGGGTTGCTACCACCACCAACTGCGGCTACGTATGAACACGTACACATGCAAGACATAAATACCTGCCGAATAATGGTTTGAAACAAAGTCTGCGCTATGTTTGACAATAACTCCTGAACTAAGCATGCTAAAAACACAAAATATATATCAAACTCTGCCTCTCATATCCCTGGATCCGAAAATTAACATTTTATGGCCGCCTTGTGCCATCTCCATACCGGAAATGATCAGCAAGTGGGGATACTCAGAATGCTCCTCAGAAGCATGTTCAATGGGATTTTTGTGCACAGAGCAGTCAAAGAGAGAAACACAAAGTAAGCACGGCCAAATGATCCTCAGAATAATGCAGGATTTGCACAAGTTTTAAGCCATTGGAAAGCCTATCTCAAGGGCTCTCTCCTCGTCCTAGTTTCGTTTCTCTGACCATTTTGTAGGCGAGGCGAGCGGCCAGGGAGTAGGGTTGCTACCACCACCAACTGCGGCTACGTATGAACACGTACACATGCAAGACATAAATACCTGCCGAATAATGGTTTGAAACAAAGTCTGCGCTATGCTTGACAATAACTCCTGAACTAAGCATGCTAGAGACACAACATTTATATCAAACTCTGCCTACCATATCCCTGAATTCGAAAATCAACATTCTATGGCCGCCTTGTACCATCTCCACACCGAAAATGACCAGCAAGTGGGGATACTCAGAATGCTCCTCAGAAGCATGTTCAATGGGATTTTTGTGCACAGAGCAATCAAAGAGAGAACTCAAAGTAACCACGGCCAAATCACCCTCAGAATAATGCAGGATTTGCACAAGTTTTATACCATTGGAAAGCCTATATCAAAGGCTCTCTCCTCGTCTTAATTTTGTTTCACTGACCATTTTGTTGGCGAGGCGAGCGGCCAGGGAGTAGGGTTGCTACCACCACCAACTGCGGCTACGTATGAACACGTACACATGCAAGACATAAATACCTGCCGAATAATGGTTTGAAACAAAGTCTGCGCTATGTTTGACAATAACTCCTGAACTAAGCATGCTAGAGACACAACATTTATATCAAACTCTGCCTCTCATATCCCTGAATCCGAAAATCAACATTTTATGGTCGCCTTGTGCCATCTCCATACCGGAAATGACCAGCAAGTGGTGATACTCAGAATGCTCCTCAAAAGCATGTTCAATGGGATTTTTGTGCACAGAGCAGTCAAAGAGAGAAACACAAAGTAAGCACGGCCAAATCACCCTCAGAATAATACAGGATTTGCACAAGTTTTATACCATTGGAAAGCCTATAACAAGGGCTCTCTCCTCGTCTTAATTTTGTTTCTCTGACCATTTTGTTGGCGAGGCGAGCGGCCAGGGAGTAGGGTTGCTACCACCACCAACTGCGGCTACGTATGAACACGTACACATGCAAGACATAAATCCCTGCCGAATAATGGTTTGAAACAAAGTCTACGCTATGCTTGACAATAACTCCTGAACTAAGCATGCTAGAGACACAACATTTATATCAAACTCTGCCTCTCATATCCCTGAATTCGAAAATAAACTGCTCCTCAGAAGCATGTTCAATGGGATTTTTGTGCACAGAGCAGTCAAAGAGAGAAACACAAAGTAAGCACGGCCAAATCACCCTCAGAATAATGCAGGATTTGCACAAGTTTTATACCATTGGTTGCTACCACCACCAACTGCGGCTACGTATGAACACGTACACATGCAAGACATAAATACCTGCCGAATAATGGTTTGAAACAAAGTCTGCGCTATGCTTGACAATAACTCCTGAACTAAGCATGCTAGAGACACAACATTTATATCAAACTCTGCCTCTCATATCCCTGAATTCGAAAATAAACATTTTATGGCCGCCTTGTGCTATCTCCATACCGGAAATGACCAGCAAGTGGGGATACTCAGGATGCTCCTCAGAAGCATGTTCAATGGGATTTTTGTGCACAGAGTAGTCAAAGAGAGAAACACAAAGTAAGCACGGCCAAATCACCCTCAGAATAATGCAGGATTTGCACAAGTTTTATACCATTGGAAAGCCTATCTCAAGGGCTCTCTCCTCGTCCTAGTTTCGTTTCTCTGACTGTTTTCTAGGCGAGGCGAGCGGCCAGGGAGTAGGGTTGCTACCACCACCAACTGGGGCTAAATATAAACACGTACACATGCAAGACATAAATACCTGCCGAATAATGGTTTGAAACAAAGTCTGCGCTATGCTTGACAATAACTCCTGAACTAAGCATGCTAGAGACACAAAATTTATATCAAACTCTGCCTCTCATATCCCTGGATCCGAAAACCAACATTGATGGCCGCCTTGTGCCATCTCCATACCGGAAATGATCAGCAAGTGGGGATACTCAGAATGCTCCTCAGAAGCATGTTCAATGGGATTTTTGTGCACAGAGCAGTCAAAGAGAGAAACAAAAAGTAAGCACGGCCAAATCACCCTCAGAATAATGCAGGATTTGCACAAGTTTTATACCATTGGAAAGCCTATATCAAAGGCTCTCCCCTCGTTCTAGTTTCGTTTCTCTGACCATTTTGTTGGCGAGGCGAGCTGCCAGCGAGTAGGGTTGCTACTACCACCAACTGCGGCTACGTATGAACACGTACACATGCAAGACATAAATACCTGCCGAATAATGGTTTGAAACAAAGTCTGCGCTATGTTTGACAATAACTCCTGAACTAAACATGCTAGAGACACACAATATATATCAAACTCTGCCTCTGATATCCCTGGATCCGAAAACCAACATTTATGGCCGCCTTGTGCCATCTCCATACCGGAAATGATCAGCAAGTGGGGATACTCAGAATGCTCCTCAGAAGCATGTTCAATGGGATTTTTGTGCACAGAGCAGTCAAAGAGAGAAACACAAAGTAAGCACGGCCAAATCACCCTCAGAATAATGCAGAATTTGCACAAGTTTTAAGCCATTGGAAAGCCTATCTCAAGGGCTCTCTCCTCGTCCTAGTTTCGTTTCTCTGACCATTTTGTAGGCGAGGCGAGCGGCCAGGGAGTAGGGTTGCTACCACCACCAACTGGGGCTAAATATAAACACGTACACATGCAAGACATAAATACCTGCCGAATAATGGTTTGAAACAAAGTCTGCGCTATGCTTGACAATAACTCCTGAACTAAGCATGCTAGAGACACAACATTTATATCAAACTCTGCCTCTCATATCCCTGAATTCGAAAATCAACATTTTATGGCCGCATTGTGCCATCTCAATACCGGAAATGACCAGCAAGTGGGGATACTCAGAATGCTCCTCAGAAGCATGTTCAATGGGATTTTTGTGCACAGAGCAGTCAAAGAGAGAAACACAAAGTAAGCACGGCCAAATCACCTCAGAATAATACAGGATTTGCACAAGTTTTATACCATTGGAAAGCCTATAACAAGGGCTCTCTCCTCGTCTTAATTTTGTTTCTCTGACCATTTTGTTTGCGAGGCGAGCGGCCAGGGAGTAGGGTTGCTACCACCACCAACTGCGGCTACGTATGAACACGTACACATGCAAGACATAAATACCTGCCGAATAATGGTTTGAAACAAAGTCTGCGCTATGCTTGACAATAACTCCTGAACTAAGCATGCTAGAGACACAACATTTATATGAAACTCTGCCTCTCATATCACTAAATCCGAAAATTAACATTTTATGGCCGCCTTGTGCCATCCCCATACCGGAAATGACCAGCAAGTTGGGATACTCAGAATGCTCCTAAGAAGCATGTTCAATGGGATTTTTGTGCACAGAGCAGTCAAAGAGAGAAACACAAGGTAAGCACGGCCAAATCACCCTCAGAATAATGCAGGATTTGCACAAGTTTTATACCATTGGAAAGCCTATCTCAAGGGCTCTCTCCTCGTCCTAGTTTCGTTTCTCTGACTGTTTTCTAGGCGAGGCGAGCGGCCAGGGAGTAGGGTTGCTACCACCACCAACTGGGGTTACGTATGAACACGTACACATGCAAGACATAAATACCTGCCGAATAATGGTTTGAAACAAAGTATGCGCTATGTTTGACAATAACTCCTGAACTAAGCATGCTAGAGACACACAATATATATCAAACTCTGCCTCTCATATCCCTTAATCGGAAAATCAACATTCTATGGCCGCCTTGTGCCATCTCCATACCGGAAATGACCAGCAAGTGGGGATACTCAGAATGCTCCTCAGAAGCATGTTCAATGGGATTTTTGTGCACAGAGCAGTGAAAGAGAGAAACACAAAGTAAGCACGGCCAAATCACCCTCAGAATAATGCAGGATTTGCACAAGTTTTATACCATTGGAAAGCCTATCTCAAAGGCTCTCTCCTCGTCCAAATGTCGTTTCTCTGACTGTTTTTTAGGCGAGGCGAGCGGCCAGGGAGTAAGGTTGCTACCACCACCAACTGGGGCTACGTATGAACAAAGACACATGCAAGACATAAATACCTGCCGAATAATGGTTTGAAACAAAGTATGCGCTATGTTTGACAATAACTCCTGAACTAAGCATGCTAGAGACACAACATTTATATGAAACTCTGCCTCTCATATCACTAAATCCGAAAATTAACATTTTATGGCCGCCTTGTGCCATCCCCATACCGGAAATGACCAGCAAGTTGGGATACTCAGAATGCTCCTCAGAAGCATGTTCAATGGGATTTTTGTGCACAGGGCAGTCAAAGAGAGAAACACAAGGTAAGCACGGCCAAATCACCCTCAGAATAATGCAGGATTTGCACAAGTTTTATACCATTGGAAAGCCTATCTCAAGGGCTCTCTCCTCGTCCTAGTTTCGTTTCTCTGACTGTTTTCTAGGCGAGGCGAGCGGCCAGGGAGTAGGGTTGCTACCACCACCAACTGGGGTTACGTATGAACACGTACACATGCAAGACATAAATACCTGCCGAATAATGGTTTGAAACAAAGTATGCGCTATGTTTGACAATAACTCCTGAACTAAGCATGCTAGAGACACACAATATATATCAAACTCTGCCTCTCATATCCCTTAATCGGAAAATCAACATTCTATGGCCGCCTTGTGCCATCTCCATACCGGAAATGACCAGCAAGTGGGGATACTCAGAATGCTCCTCAGAAGCATGTTCAATGGGATTTTTGTGCACAGAGCAGTAAAAGAGAGAAACACAAAGTAAGCACGGCCAAATCACCCTCAGAATAATGCAGGATTTGCACAAGTTTTATACCATTGGAAAGCCTATCTCAAAGGCTCTCTTCTCGTCCTAGTTTCGTTTCTCTGACCATTTTGTAGGCGAGGCGAGCGGCCAGGGAGTAGGGTTGCTACCACCACCAACTGCGGCTACGTATGAACACGTACACATGCAAGACATAAATACCTGCCGAATAATGGTTTGAAACAAAGTCTGCGCTGTGTTTGGCAATAACTCCTGAACTAAGCATGCTAGAGACACAAAATTTATATCAAACTCTGCCTCTCATATCCGTGAATCCGAAAATCAACATTTCATGGCCGCCTTGTGCCATCTCCATACCGGAATTGACCAGCAAGTGGGGATACTCAGAATGCTTCTCAGAAGCATGTTCAATGGGATTTTTGTGCACAGAGCAGTCAAAGAGAGAAACACAAAGTAAGCACGGCCAAATCACCCTCAGAATAATGCAGGATTTGCACAAGTTTTATACCATTGGAAAGTCTATCTCAAGGGCTCTTTCCTCGTTCTAGTTTCGTTTCTCTGACCATTTTGTGAGCGAGGCGAGCGGCCAGGGAATAGGGTTGCTACCACCACCAACTGGGGCTACGTATGAACACGTACACATGCAAGACATAAATACCTGCCGAATAATGGTTTGAAACAAAGTCTGCGCTATGTTTGACAATAACTCCTGAACTAAGCATGCTAGAGACACAAAATTTATATCAAACTCTGCCTCTCATATCCCTGGATCCGAAAACCAACATTTATGGCCGCCTTGTGCCATCTCCATACCGGAAATGATCAGCAAGTGGGGATACTCAGAATGCTCCTCAGAAGCATGTTCAATGGGATTTTTGTGCACAGAGCAGTCAAAGAGAGAAACACAAAGTAAGCACGGCCAAATGACCCTCAGAATAATGCAGGATTTGCACAAGTTTTATACCATTGGAAAGCCTATATCAAAGGCTCTCCCCTCGTTCTAGTTTCGTTTCTCTGACCATTTTGTTGGCGAGGCGAGCTGCCAGGGAGTAGGGTTGCTACCACCACCAACTGCGGCTACGTATGAACACGTACACATGCAAGACATAAATACCTGCCGAATAATGGTTTGAAACAAAGTCTGCGCTATGTTTGACAATAACTCCTGAACTAAGCATGCTAGAGACACACAATATATATCAAACTGTGCCTCTCATATCCCTGGATCCGAAAACCAACATTTATGGCCGCCTTGTGCCATCTCCATACCGGAAATGATCAGCAAGTGGGGATACTCAGAATGCTCCTCAGAAGCATGTTCAATGGGATTTTTGTGCAGAGAGCAGTCAAAGAGAGAAACACAAAGTAAGCACGGCCAAATCACCCTCAGAATAATGCAGAATTTGCACAAGTTTTAAGCCATTGGAAAGCCTATCTCAAGGGCTCTCTCCTCGTCCTAGTTTCGTTTCTCTGACCATTTTGTAGGCGAGGCGAGCGGCCAGGGAGTAGGGTTGCTACCACCACCAACTGGGGCTAAATATAAACACGTACACATGCAAGACATAAATACCTGCCGAATAATGGTTTGAAACAAAGTCTGCGCTATGCTTGACAATAACTCCTGAACTAAGCATGCTAGAGACACAACATTTATATCAAACTCTGCCTCTCATATCCCTGAATTCGAAAATCAACATTTTATGGCCGCATTGTGCCATCTCCATACCGGAAATGACCAGCAAGTGAGGATACTCAGAATGCTCCTCAGAAGCATGTTCAATGGGATTTTTGTGCACAGAGCAGTCAAAGAGAGAAACACAAAGTAAGCACGGCCAAATCACCCTCAGAATAATGCAGGATTTGCACAAGTTTTATACCATTGGAAAGCCTATAACAAGGGCTCTCTCCTCGTTATAATTTTGTTTCACTGACCATTTTGTTGGCGAGGCGAGCGGCCAGGGAGTACGGTTGCTACCACCACCAACTGCGGCTACGTATGAACACGTACACATGCAAGACATAAATACCTACCGAATAATGGTTTGAAACAAAGTCTGCGCTATGTTTGACAATAACTCCTGAACTAAGCATGCTAGAGACAGAACATTTATATCAAACTCTGCCTCTCATATCCCTGAATCCGAAAATCAACATTTTATGGTCGCCTTGTGCCATCTCCATACCGGAAATGACCAGCAAGTGGTGATACTCAGAATGCTCCTCAGAAGCATGTTCAATGGGATTTTTGTGCACAGAGCAGTCAAAGAGAGAAACACAAAGTAAGCACGGCCAAATCACCCTCAGAATAATACAGGATTTGCACAAGTTTTATACCATTGGAAAGCCTATAACAAGGGCTCTCTCCTCGTCTTAATTTTGTTTCTCTGACCATTTTGTTGGCGAGGCGAGCGGCCAGGGAGTAGGGTTGCTACCACCACCAACTGCGGCTACGTATGAACACGTACACATGCAAGACATAAATACCTGCCGAATAATGGTTTGAAACAAAGTCTGCGCTATGCTTGACAATAACTCCTGAACTAAGCATGCTAGAGACACAACATTTATATCAAACTCTGCCTCTCATATCCCTGAATTCGAAAATAAACATTTTATGGCCGCCTTGTGCCATCTCCATACCGGAAATGACCAGCAAGTGGTGATACTCAGAATGCTCCTCAGAAGCATGTTCAATGGGATTTTTGTGCACAGAGCAGTCAAAGAGAGAAACACAAAGTAAGCACGGCCAAATCACCCTCAGAATAATGCAGGATTTGCACAAGTTTTATACCATTGGAAAGCCTATAACAAGGGCTCTCTCCTCGTTCTAATTTTGTTTCACTGACCATTTTGTTGGCGAGGCGAGCGGCCAGGGAGTAGGGTTGCTACCACCACCAACTGCGGCTACGTATGAACACGTACACATGCAAGACATAAATACCTGCCGAATAATGGTTTGAAACAAAGTCTGCGCTATGTTTGACAATAACTCCTGAACTAAGCATGCTAGAGACACAAAATTTATATCAAACTCTGCCTCTCATATTCTTGAATCCGAAAATCAACATTTTATGGCCGCCTTCTGCCATCCCCATACCGGAAATGACCAGCAAGTGGGGATACTCAGAATGCTCCTCAGAGGCATGTTCAATGGGATTTTTGTGCACAGAGCAGTCAAAGAGAGAAACACAAAGTAAGCACGGCCAAATCACCCTCAGAATAATACAGGATTTGCACAAGTTTTATACCATTGGAAAGCCTATCTCAAGGGCTCTCTCCTTTTTGTAGTTTCGTTTCTCTGACTATTTTGTAGGCGAGGCGAGCGGCCAGGGAGTAGGGTGGCTACCACCACCAACTGGGGCTACGTATGAACACGTACACATGCAAGACATAAATACCTGCCGAATAATGGTTTGAAACAAAGTCTGCGCTATGTTTGACAATAACTCCTGAACTAAGCATGCTAGAGACACAAAATTTATATCAAACTCTGCCTCTTATATCCCTGGATCCGAAAATCAACATTTATGGCCGCCTTGTGCCATCTCCATACCGGAAATGATCAGCAAGTGGGGATACTCAGAATGCTCCTCAGAAGCATGTTCAATGGGATTTTTGTGCACAGAGCAGTCAAAGAGAGAAACACAAAGTAAGCACGGCCAAATCACCCTCAGAATAATGCAGAATTTGCACAAGTTTTAAGCCATTGGAAAGCCTATCTCGAGGGCTCTCTCCTCGTCCTAGTTTCGTTTCTCTGACCATTTTGTAGGCGAGGCGAGCGGCCAGGGAGTAGGGTTGCTACCACCACCAACTGGGGCTAAATATAAACACGTACACATGCAAGACATAAATACCTGCGGAATAATGGTTTGAAACAAAGTCTGCGCTATGCTTGACAATAACTCCTGAACTAAGCATGCTAGAGACACAACATTTATATCAAACTCTGCCTCTCATATCCCTGAATTCGAAAATCAACATTTTATGGCCGCATTGTGCCATCTCCATACCGGAAATGACCAGCAAGTGGGGATACTCAGAATGCTCCTCAGAAGCATGTTCAATGGGATTTTTGTGCACAGAGCAGTCAAAGAGAGAAACACAAAGTAAGCACGGCCAAATCACCCTCAGAATAATGCAGGATTTGCACAAGTTTTATACCATTGGAAAGCCTATAACAAGGGCTCTCTCCTCGTTATAATTTTGTTTCACTGACCATTTTGTTGGCGAGGCGAGCGGCGAGGGAGTAGGGTTGCTACCACCACCAACTGCGGCTACGTATGAACACGTACACATGCAAGACATAAATACCTGCCGAATAATGGTTTGAAACAAAGTCTGCGCTATGTTTGACAATAACTCCTGAACTAAGCATGCTAGAGACACAAAATTTATATCAAACTCTGCCTCTCATATCCCTGAATCCGAAAATCAACATTTTATGGTCGCCTTGTGCCATCTCCATACCGGAAATGACCAGCAAGTGGTGATACTCAGAATGCTCCTCAAAAGCATGTTCAATGGGATTTTTGTGCACAGAGCAGTCAAAGAGAGAAACACAAAGTAAGCACGGCAAAATCACCGTCAGAATAATACAGGATTTGCACAAGTTTTATACCATTGGAAAGCCTATAACAAGGGCTCTCTCCTCGTCTTAATTTTGTTTCTCTGACCATTTTGTTGGCGAGGCGAGCGGCCAGGGAGTAGGGTTGCTACCACCACCAACTGCGGCTACGTATGAACACGTACACATGCAAGACATAAATACCTGCCGAATAATGGTTTGAAACAAAGTCTGCGCTATGTTTGACAATAACTCCTGAACTAAGCATGCTAGAGACACAAAATTTATATCAAACTCTGCCTCTCATATCCCTGAATCCGAAAATCAACATTTTATGGTCGCCTTGTGCCATCTCCATACCGGAAATGACCAGCAAGTGGTGATACTCAGAATGCTCCTCAAAAGCATGTTCAATGGGATTTTTGTGCACAGAGCAGTCAAAGAGAGAAACACAAAGTAAGCACGGCAAAATCACCGTCAGAATAATACAGGATTTGCACAAGTTTTATACCATTGGAAAGCCTATAACAAGGGCTCTCTCCTCGTCTTAATTTTGTTTCTCTGACCATTTTGTTGGCGAGGCGAGCGGCCAGGGAGTAGGGTTGCTACCACCACCAACTGCGGCTACGTATGAACACGTACACATGCAAGACATAAATACCTGCCGAATAATGGTTTGAAACAAAGTCTGCGCTATGTTTGACAATAACTCCTGAACTAAGCATGCTAGAGACACAAAATTTATATCAAACTCTGCCTCTCATATCCCTGAATCCGAAAATCAACATTTTATGGCCGCCTTGTGCCATCCCCATACCGGAAATGACCAGCAAGTGGGGATACTCAGAATGCTCATCAGAAGCATGTTCAATGGGATTTTTGTGCACAGAGCAGTCAAAGAGAGAAACACAAAGTAAGGACGGCCAAATCACCCTCAGAATAATGCAGGATTTGCACAAGTTTTATACCATTGGAAAGCCTATCTCAAGGGCTATCTCCTCGTCCTAGTTTCGTTTTTCTGACTATTTTGTAGGCGAGGCGAGCGGCCAGGGAGTAGGGTTGCTACCACCACCAACTGGGGCTACGTATGAACACGTACACATGCAAGACATAAATACCTGCCGAATAATGGTTTGAAACAAAGTCTGCGCTGTGTTTGGCAATTACTCCTGAACTAAGCATGCTAGAGACACAACATTTATATCAAACTCTGCCTCTCATATCCCTGAATCCGAAAATCAACATTTTATGGCCGCCTTGTGCCATCTCCATACCGGAAATGACCAGCAAGTGGGGATACTCAGAATGCTCCTCAGAAGCATGTTCAATGGGATTTTTGTGCACAGAGCAGTCAAAGAGAGAAACACAAAGTAAGCACGGCCAAATCACCCTCAGAATAATGCAGGATTTGCACAAGTTTTATACCATTGGAAAGCCTATCTCAAGGGCTCTCTTCTCGTCCCAGTTTCGTTTCTCTGACCATTTTGTAGGCGAGGCGAGCGGCCAGGGAGTAGGGTTGCTACCACCACCAACTGGGGCTACGTATGAACACGTACACATGCAAGACATAAATACCTACCGAATAATGGTGTTTGATACAAAGTCTGCGCTATGTTTGACAATAACCCCTGAACTAAGCATGCTAGAGACACAACATTTATATCAAACTCTGCCTCTCATATCCCTGAATCCGAAAATCAACATTTTATGGCCGCCTTGTGCCATCTCCATACCGGAAATGACCAGCAAGTGGGGATACTAAGAATTCTCCTCAGAAGCATGTTCAATGGGATTTTTGTGCACAGAGCAGTCAAAGAGAGAAACACAAAGTAAGCACGGCCAAATCACCCTCAGAATAATGCAGGATTTGCACAAGTTTTATACCATTGGAAAGCCTATCTCAAGGGCTCTCTTCTCGTCCTAGTTTCGTTTCTCTGACCATTTTGTAGGCGAGGCGAGCGGCCAGGGAGTAGGGTTGCTACCACCACCAACTGGGGCTACGTATGAACACGTACACATGCAAGACATAAATACCTACCGAATAATGGTGTTTGATACAAAGTCTGAGCTATGTTTGACAATAACTCCTGAACTAAGCATGCTAGAGACACAACATTTATATCAAACTCTGCCTCTCATATCCCTAAATCCGAAAATCAACATTTTATGGCCGCCTTGTGCCATCTCCATACCGGAAATGACCAGCAAGTGGGGATACTCAGAATTCTCCTCAGAAGCATGTTCAATGGGATTTTTGTGCACAGAGCAGTCATAGAGAGAAACACAAAGTAAGCACGGCCAAATCACCCTCAGAATAATGCAGGATTTGCACAAGTTTTATACCACTGGAAAGCCTATCTCAAGGGCTCTCTCCTCGTTCTAGTTTCGTTTCTCTGACTGTTTTGTAGGCGAGGCGAGCGGCCAGGGAGTAGGGTTGCTACCACCACCAACTGGGGCTACGTATGAACAAGGACACATGCAAGACATAAATACCTGCCGAATAATGGTTTGAAACAAAGTCTGCGCTATGTTTAACAATAACTCCTGAACTAAGCATGCTAGAGACACAAAATTTATATCAAACTCTGCCTCTCATATCCCTGAATCCGAAAATCAACATTTTAATGCCGCCTTGTGCCATCTCCATACCGGAAATGACCAGCAAGTGGGGATACTCAGAATGCTCCTCAGAAGCATGTTGAAAGGGATTTTTGTGCACAGAGCAGTGAAAGAGAGAAACACAAAGTAAGCACGGCCAAATCACCCTCAGAATAATGCAGGATTTGCACAAGTTTTATACCATTGGAAAGCCTATCTCAAGGGCTCTCTCCTCGTCCTAGTTTCGTTTCTCTGACTGTTTTGTAGGCGAGGCGAGCGGCCAGGGAGTAGGGTTGCTACCACCACCAACTGGGGCTACGTATGAACAAGGACACATGCAAGACATAAATACCTGCCGAATAATGGTTTGAAACAAAGTATGCGCTATGTTTGACAATAACTCCTGAACTAAGCATGCTAGAGACACAAAATTTATATCAAACTCTGCCTCTCATATCCGTAAATCCGAAAATTAACATTTTAATGCCGCCTTGTGCCATCTCCATACCGGAAATGACCAGCAAGTGGGGATACTCAGAATTCTCCTCAGAAGCATGTTCAATGGGATTTTTGTGCACAGAGCAGTGAAAGAGAGAAACACAAAGTAAGCACGGCCAAATCACCCTCAGAATAATGCAGGATTTGCACAAGTTTTATACCATTGGAAAGCCTATCTCAAGGGCTCTCTCCTCGTTCTAGTTTCGTTTCTCTGACTGTTTTGTAGGCGAGGCGAGCGGCCAGGGAGTAGGGTTGCTACCACCACCAACTGCGGCTACGTATGAACAAGGACACATGCAAGACATAAATACCTGCCGAATAATGGTTTGAAACAAAGTATGCGCTATGTTTGACAATAACTCCTGAACTAAGCATGCTAGAGACACAAAATTTATATCAAACTCTGCCTCTCATATCCGTGAATCCGAAAATTAACATTTTAATGCCGCCTTGTGCCATCTCCATACCGGAAATGACCAGCAAGTGGGGATACTCAGAATTCTCCTCAGAAGCATGTTCAATGGGATTTTTGTGCACAGAGCAGTCAAAGAGAGAAACACAAAGTAAGCACGGCCAAATCACCCTCAGAATAATGCAGGATTTGCACAAGTTTTATACCATTGGAAAGCCTATCTCAAGGGCTCTCTCCTCGTCCTAGTTTCGTTTCTCTGACCATTTTGTAGGCGAGGCGAGCGGCCAGGGAGTAGGGTTGCTACCACCACCAACTGGGGCTACGTATGAACAAGGACACATGCAAGACATAACTCCTGAACTAAGCATGCTAGAGACACAAAATTTATATCAAACTCTGCCTCTCATATCCGTGAATCCGAAAATCAACATTTTAATGCCGCCTTGTGCCATCTCCATACCGGAAATGACCAGCAAGTGGGGATACTCAGAATGCTCCTCAGAAGCATGTTCAATGGGATTTTTGTGCACAGAGCAGTCAAAGAGAGAAACACAAAGTAAGCACGGCCAAATCACCCTCAGAATAATGCAGGATTTGCACAAGTTTTATACCATTGGAAAGCCTATCTCAAGGGTTCTCTCCTCGTTCTAGTTTCGTTTCTCTGACTGTTTTGTAGGCGAGGCGAGCGGCCAGGGAGTAGGGTTGCTACCACCACCAACTGGGGCTACGTATGAACAAGGACACATGCAAGACATAAATACCTGCCGAATAATGGTTTGAAACAAAGTCTGCGCTGTGTTTGGCAATAACTCCTGAACTAAGCATGCTAGAGACACAAAATTTATATCAAACTCTGCCTCTCATATCCCTGAATTCGAAAATCAACATTTTATGGCCGCGTTGTGCCATCTTTATACCGGAAATGACCAGCAAGTGGGGATACTCAGAATGCTCCTCAGAAGCATGTTCAATGGGATTTTTGTGCACAGAGCAGTCAAAGAGAGAAACACAAAGTAAGCACGGCCAAATCACCCTCAGAATAATGCAGGATTTGCACAAGTTTTATACCATTGGAAAGCCTATCTCAAGGGCTCTCCCCTCGTTCTAGTTTCGTTTCTCTGACTGTTTTGTAGGCGAGGCGAGCGGCCAGGGAGTAGGGTGGCTACCACCACCAACTGGGGCTACGTATGAACAAGGACACATGCAAGACATAACTCCTGAACTAAGCATGCTAGAGACACAAAATTTATATCAAACTCTGCCTCTCATATCCCTGAATCCGAAAATCAACATTTTAATGCCGCCTTGTGCCATCTCCATACCGGAAATGACCAGCAAGTGGGGATACTCAGAATGCTCCTCAGAAGCATGTTCAAAGGGATTTTTGTGCACAGAGCAGTGAAAGAGAGAAACACAAAGTAAGCACGGCCAAATCACCCTCAGAATAATGCAGGATTTGCACAAGTTTTATGCCATTGGAAAGCCTATCTCAAGGGCTCTCTCCTCGTTCTAGTTTCGTTTCTCTGACTGTTTTGTAGGCGAGGCGAGCGGCCAGGGAGTAGGGTTGCTACCACCACCAACTGGGGCTACGTATGAACAAGGACACATGCAAGACATAAATACCTGCCGAATAATGGTTTGAAACAAAGTCTGCGCTGTGTTTGGCAATAACTCCTGAACTAAGCATGCTAGAGACACAAAATTTATATCAAACTCTGCCTCTCATATCCGTGAATCCGAAAATCAACATTTTATGGCCGCCTTGTGCCATCTCCATACCGGAAATGACCAGCAAGTGGGGATACTCAGAATGCTCCTCAGAAGCATGTTCAATGGGATTTTTGTGCACAGAGCAGTCAAAGAGAGAAACACAAAGTAAGCACGGCCAAATCACCCTCAGAATAATGCAGGATTTGCACAAGTTTTATACCATTGGAAAGCCTATCTCAAGGGCTCTCTCCTCGTTTGGTTTTCGTTTCAGTAGCCATTTTGTAGGCGAGGCCAGTGGCCAAGAAGTAGGGTTACCACCTACACCAAATTAATCAACCAGGCCTATGTATAATCACAAGCAAGAAATTTCATACCGAATAATAATTTGAAATCAAGTCTGCGCTATGGTTGCCAATAACTCTTGAACTAAGCATGCTAGAAACACAATTGAATTTTCAAAATATGCCTCGCATATCCTTGCATTAGAAAATTTAAGTTTTATTGCCATTCTGCGCCTTCTTCAGATCGGAAATGACAAGCAAGTGGGGATACTGAGAAGTTCCTCAAAAGCATAATCAACGGGATTTTTGTACACAGAGCTGTCAAAGAGACAAATACAAAGTAAGAACGACCAAATCACCCCACAGTAATGCTGGATTTTGACAAGTTTTATACCATTGCAAAGCCCATGTCAAGGGCTTTCTTCTCGTTTTGTTTTGTTTATTGTAGCCAATTTTTAGGCGAGGCCAGTTTCCAGGAAGTAGGGTTACTACCAACACCAAATTAATCAACCGGGCCTATGTATAATCACAAGCAAGACATTTCCTACCAAATGATGGTTTGAAATCAATTCTGCACTATGGTTGACAATAACTCCTGAACTAAGCGTGCTAGACACACAATTTTTCCCCAAGATCTGCCTCGCATATCCCTACATAAGAAGATTTTAGTTTTATTGCAATTCTGTGCCATCTTCATACCGGAAATGACAAGCAAGTGGGGATACTCAGAATGCTCCTCAAAAGCATGTTCAACGGGATTTTTGTACACAGAGCTGTCAAAGAGACAAATACAAAGTAAGAACGAACAAATCACCCCAGAGTAATGCTGGATTTTCACAAGTTATTTTACCACTGGAAAGCCAATTTCACGGGTTCTCTTTCGTCCTAGTTTTTTGTCTGTGACGATTTTGTAGGCGAGGCGAGCGGCCAGGAAGTAGGGCTACTAACACCACTAAACTTGGGTTATATGTATTGACACAAGCAAGACATTTCCTGCCGAATAATGGTTTGAAATAAATGATGCGGTATGTTTGACAATAACTCCTGAACTAAGCATATACGAGACACACAATTTAAACCACATTCTGCCACACATATTCCTTGATGCGAAAATTTAAGTTTTGTGGCCACTTCGTTCCATCTTCAGACCGGAAATGACCAGCATGTTGGGATACTCAGAATGCTCCCGAAAAGCATGTTCAACGGGTTTTTGTTGTTGTAAATAGAGCTTTCAAAGAGACAAATACAAAGTAAGGACGATCAAATCACCCTCAAAATAATGCTGGATACCATCGGAAATCCCATGTCTAGGGCTCTCTTTTCGTTTTAGTTTCGTTTCTGTGACGATTTTGTAGGCTACGCTAGCGGCAAGGAAATACGGTTACTACCACCACCAAATTAACCAAATGGGGCTAGAAGAGAGTAGCACAGGACGTAAGAATTCGGCACAGAAGATTATACATTAAAGGTGCTGTGTCTTCATGATTATAGTCTGCTTGTGGCTGGGCATCGAAACATGAAGTCTCACCCATTTACTACACGCGTGTGCGTTGACCGTCACATCACAAATAAAAGGATAAAAGGGCGCCGAGTTCAGAATTCAATGTCTGGCCAACTCTGCGATCAAGACGACACAGCCCCTTTTAACACTTGACTTTGACTATGGATAAGTTGACGTGGTGTATACGGGGATAAACCTCATTGAAACAAGATTAGTTGGTTTCACTTACCCTTGTCATTATTATTATCAATTATGCCACCATCTTGTCCCTTTGGTCTTTTGTACAAACGTTTGGACATTACATTTGCCAGAAGCCATCCCGCTGATCGTGTGTAAAACGTGCCTGGCTCAGCGATGATTCGAACACCACGGCTTGGAGGGAAATGATTTGCCAAAGATACATTGACACATTCTGCGAACTAAGTAACATGATAAGCTGATGTTAACAATAGTAGTTGCAAGTAGAGTATAATTGTTTGTATATACTAAACACACAGATCCTTGTCATTTGATTGGCGGATCACGTGTCACGTGTCATCCATTATTTTACCATATTTTTTACTGCCGCGACGCGCCGAAATTTAATATTGGACAGGCGCCTGTCCCATATTAGCCTTGATCAAGGCGTTGGAGTTTTTTCTCAATTTTATTTTATTGTTTTCATTTTTATTTTATTTGCGCCGCGCTACACACCCGAGCTACCAACCCGAGCTACCAACCCGCCCGAGCTGTGTGCATGGTGTCTGTGTGTGCAGTATACGGTGCGCGCGTGCTCGTGTGAGCTGTATGCGCCACTCACCGATCAACGCCTTGACGTTTCTGTCTCCCCGCCGATGACTCATTACTATAATGCGCGCGAAAGGCGAGATCCCATTGGTCAGTGGCGGAAGTCTTGTTTACTCATTGTTATGAATATGCATGCAGTATCCAGATGTGGCTACACTGGCGCGCCGGTTTGAATTTGGGAATACTTTGTTATAATAATATCTATCTGAAAATGTTGCGTATTCTCCTCAGCTGAGCGAGACAATGAGGGCATGGAATTAAACAAATGAGGTTGCGTGGATCGATTTGTTACATACATTACATACACCATTTTCCAGCAGGAAGACGCTTTCTGATGTATTTTTCGTAGTGACGTAAGGCCCGATTGACCATCTACTGTCTCCATCTTGCATCATTAAACAGTGATTTAATCATTGTTGGTGCATTCATTGGAGGTAGAATATACAAAACAAAGACCTCAATAAACTACCATTATTGATTGTTTCATCATGAAGGCATATAGCTCATTGCACTTTTTATATCATTTGGGCCGCCCCACTAAAAAAGAGCTGCCTAACCTAATTTCCCAAGTACATTCACTAGAATAGGGTAGCTAAAAATCTATTTCACATGTATCATGTGTGGCTGTATCCTGTCAATTTTTGTTTGGCAGTAAATTCTTATAAGACCCTGTCTGAGAACAATTCAAAAGTATGAAGACGGTGTGACTGCACAGAGTCGGACTTCGAGAGGACATGTCAGGAAAAGACAGATGCAGAAACTACATCAACTCCAGAATTAATAACCAAAAGAATGGCGAGTGATCAGGGTAGTCCAATGAGGGAACTTGAGTGCAGCGCAAAAAGCTCCAGGGCCGCGCCCGGGTTCAGCACTTGTGAGCTGACTGACCTCCCTCGCAGATTACCGGTCAAAAATGGCTGAGACAATGCTACACACAAACGCCATTAAGTCGGTACCTACTCACATCGCATCACATACAGCAAGCATGATATGGTACAAAGGTCATAGTGAGAGAAGCTCGTGATTGGACGTCAAAATGAATAATTCATTTGCTTCCCATCCTGTGTTGTCTGCAATAGGTCTGACGAAAGATTTAAATATTCATGAGCTGCATACTAGCATATCCGAGAGCCCCCCCATTTTCGTCCAATATTGGACGAAAATATCAAGAAACACATTAAACCAGGAAGTTACAGACCCGTCAAGGCTGTCGGCCTGACGGCCTCCGCATGCGGAGAGTGGTACGAGTGCGGATGACCTGCGCACAGTGTGTGTACGGGCGTCGTACGACGTGATACACACACAGTGTATACGGGTGGGTCGTGCGATGCGATACACACCTTACGCACACACATACGGGTGTGTTTACGGCGTCTTTTTGGAGTGAAAAATGCGACTGCCTTGATCAAGGCTAGTCCCATATGGATAATTATTGGATGCTTTGCAGCGTCGTTTCCAAACTAACCGTTCCGGGCCGCTTGTCCAAACAAGGCAAGGTCGTGTCATGGCGGACAAGGTCTACATGATTGATGCCGTCCACAATGTCACAGAATACATTCAATTTGTGGAATCTGGCTTTTCTGTTTCACTCGGCCTTGCTTCGTCATACAATGGAGTAGTCCAGATTTCACCTTGTGATTAGAAATATCTTGCGACAATGCATTCACGTGAATCCAATATGTGTATATATTTGTCTTTACAATGATGAGGATTTATGAAGAAAGTGGGTTCAGCGACAGGATTTTGTTTAAAATATAATAACAAAGATAAATCATCTCTCTATATCATTACCGGATATTTTATTTAACATTGTATTGAATTCAGTAGACGCCGTTTCGAAAACCAAAATGGAAACAAAGGCGGATTTTTGCAAACTGTGTTTAAATCAATATAAAGTGTCCCACCTCCTCAAAGCGTGTCTTTGGACGCAACCCTCCGGGGAACCCTCCTCCAAGATCCAGTAGATTCATGCTGAGCCCCAGAGAGCGCCCCGAATTAAACATTGGGCTCACGTACTGGATTGCTCGGTCAAAAACATCCTGGTCGCTAAGCTGATTTCCAATGTAAAAGCTGCGGAACAAAACACAATAGATTATACAAATCTATATTTCAGGATCGGAGTTTTGCATGTGAATTGGTTTTCAGTCCCTACGTCCCTGACTGGGTAGGTTTTCCCTATGTGATTTTTCTATCACGTCTGAAACTGAAAAGGTATGCATTGTCTTCTTAAAAAAGTTGGTGTGATGTTTGCATCATTGGGTGCAATACCGACTAGAATATAATAAACACTTATCGTGTGCGTTCCAGGTTG
Source organism: Plazaster borealis (assembly GCA_021014325.1). NCBI lineage: Eukaryota > Metazoa > Echinodermata > Asteroidea > Forcipulatida > Labidiasteridae > Plazaster > Plazaster borealis. Next base: position 12,957,010 of record CM037464.1, on the reverse strand, counting down.
AACAAAGAATTCAATTGTGGGGTCCATTGTTACTTTGTTTAAAAGACCCCACAAAAGCACACCCGTAAGCTCACACACACACACACACGCACGCACACACACTTGTGATTCCCGTAAATCGAGGACTTCTCTTCGTTCTCCCAGTGTTTTTACCTTTTTTTTGGGGGGGGGGTGGCGACGTCCCCGTTGGTTTTATACACAAAAGCGAAGCGAGGACGTCCTTGCTCTGTCAAACACCTGGATCCCTTTTGTTAAAGTCCTCGGTTTCAATGGGTAGACACGCTCACGCTCACACCCACACCCACAACCTCTTTTGCACACACAGTTGTGGGGACTTGCTAACGCTGTTCTAGCGTTCCCTTTTCTAAAGAATTCTTCTGTGGGAACCCAGTTTAACAAAGAAAAACGTTGTGGGGACCTTTGTTCCATTGTGAAAAAGTCCCCAAAGCTGTGTGTATGCTTACTCACACATACGGATCGGGTTTGTGGGATACTGATATTGTTGTTCTTTTATTCCCTTTTCTTAAGAATTCCTATGCGGGATCCAAGTTGAACAAAGAAAACATTTGAGGGGTCTATTGTTACACTGAGTAAAATACCCCACAAGTGCCGTTCCGTAAGCTCACACAGCTCTTTGTTGCTCACAATTTGTGGCAATTTTTTCTGTTCTGTACACTTAAGTCATATTCTTCAACACTTTTAAACAACGCTGTGTGGACCTCTTTTGCTCTCAGGTCCGCACTTTGTATGTAACACCAAAATACACACACAACCTTACGGATCCGGTTGGTGGGGTCATGCTATTATTGATCTATTATTCCCTTTTTCTAAATAATTCCTATATTATGGGGTCCATGTTGAACAAGGAAACACTTTGTGGGGTCTTTTGTTCCATTGTGTGAAAGACCCCACAGGAGCCCTTCCCTTATGCCCTAACACACTAATTATGTTTTTAAAGATGTGTTAATTACTCATCAAGCGACAACGGAAACTTTGGTTGGTGTCACCGGTTGATCCCATTTCAGCACATTGGCCCACGCAAAAACCACAACTGCTCATATGGAATCGTCTGACTGGGACTAAATATCTATAGGAAAGTGGCAAAGGGTCACTCTAACCTGATCCCAACGATGTCTAAGTCAAGTGTCTTGGCAAGCTTCATGAGAGGGAGCACATCTTCTTCGTGACAGCCGAACTTAGACCCAGTTTTAAACATTGCCATCGTTTCGTCGTACAACACCCGCAGAACAAGCCTGGAACGAAAATTTACATTTTAGCACTAGCTCTCATCTTGATCTGTACGTCAGGTGCCAGTTAATTATTTAGAACTACGTGTTGCAGAACATGTTGTGTACTTTGTCATAGGTAAATGCGTTTATTGTGTCTTTGGATTTAATTAAAACCCTTTAGTGAGGGTTGGTAACACTAATTTAGGGCAATTATGCTACTTATTTCACTGTTTTCTCAATGGTAATTGATATCCTAGAATTGACTGTTCCACATATCTAATAGGGGGGTCAGGACCCAGAGTTGTGTAGGTTTTTTTCGGGGGGGGGGGCTGAAAAATGTTTTTAATAATATATTTCGTTCACAAAATTGTACAGGCATACAGACCTACCCAGATCTGAACCCTTTGATGAGTAGGGTCATCTGTTCTTTGTAGCAGGCTTCCAGATGACTTGCTGACAGCCTGTCCTAGGTTCTGCAGTTTCCAACATCCCCCCTGCCAATAAATATGTTTGGCTTACCGGGGTGCCAGTTACTAAGGGAACCTTCTCGCATTCGTGTAATTCCTGGGCGTTAGGTGGCAGCAAGACATCAGGTAAATTTCAATTGTTTATGTAGTTCTGAGCACGCCCACATTTCCGGGAACAAAGTGCCTACCTGGTAAGTCTGCCGCCACCCAGTGTTCTCAAAAGTCGGCTTTCACATGAATTAAACTTACTCTGCATCCGGATGTACCCGCTTGACCTTGTAAAGTTCCTCTTCCGTGTCGAAGGTCATTAAACGTATTCCATTTTCCTTAGCAACTCGAAGATGTGATTCTTGCTTGTGAGGATGAGCATAGATGATTTTGTCTGGAGTCGCTCCAAGATCAAGCACCAGCTGAATCTCTTTCTGCAATGTGATGAATTAAATTTAAGAAGTAAAAATATAGGGGGCCCTCCGTTTCTGCAACCTAAACGTTTTGCAGGAAGATTTGCTTTGTTGTGTCAGGACACGTTGAATATGGTATTGCACATGTACTTGACATGTTGCGCTTACCAACCAAAGGCAGCACTATTGATGCATTCATTAAAAGTAGTTCAAGGTCTCGGTAAGAAGAAGGTATACACATGCGTCTGAATAACAATAATAGTGGCCATTTATAATGCGCCATGTCTGTCTAAAAAGACACTCCCTGGCGCAGGAGAGATGCAGAAGCAAGTGGGCCTACATTGAGTTAAATATATGAACTTTTAATAGACTTTGTGAAAACGTGCACAACATATTAACTTGGGTAAAAGGTTGGAATGTTGGTCTCCTTCAACTACACAGAAACTACAAACAAATAAAAAACAGAACGCCCCCACAAAATAAGAAAAAAAGCAAGACTTACTTTACTAGCGCAGTCAAAACCTCTGCCAAGCGCTAACAGTAGTTTCACGATTGCTGGATCGGGGTTACTTTTAACAGCTGACGTAAAAGGAAAATAAATTGAAAAGTTGAAACATCATGTTCTCATTGGGCCTTTTCGAGAAACAAAAAACGGATTGAGCTTGGGCTCAGGCTCCATCAGTTATTTAGAGAACGTGCGCTTTCCTTACGGGGCTTCAATCAGGCGGACGGATCCCAAGCCAAAACCCAAGCTCAAGTCGTGGTTTCGAAAAGGGCCTTACAGATTTATAGTCTCTCCTGGGTGGCTGAAACCCAATCTTATCATGCATTATCAACAGCTGCATTGCTTCTTCACAAGTGAGGTTGTTATGCTCATTAAAGGGACATACCATCCTCGTTGGGCGATTTTGGGCGATTTTGGACGGTAACATAGACAAAGGCATGACAAGAAAGGTCTTCCTAAAGTAGAATATAAACCTCCACAACAAGAACCCATAAATTTGGCCGATTTTTGAGTTATTTCAAGGAAAACGTAGGTCACGTGACTTTTCTGCTTCAAAAAATTAAAACCGAAAAGTCACGTGACCATTCAGCTAGTTTTATTTCCATCCGTATAATTTTGTTATTACTGAACCAAATTACATTCTGATTCTTGGCAATTGTTTGGAATAAACAACAAAAGTATACATATATTGCAATTGTGGATCAAACTTATTAATAATGATAGGAATTGCATTTCAAAACTGATTTTACGAGAGTCCGGGAAAGGGACCGTGGCCGGCTCGTGACTCATGTATCCGGCCGTGGCCGGCCCGGGGCTCAACAGCCCATTACGACATCCATAATCTCATTGTGTTTTAACAAACAACTCATCAAGTGATATGATCCGGAACTTGAGCAGCTAGATCACTAATATTACACTTAATGCTCGGTGTACTGTCAGATTTAGCCCTACCACCACGCCTTTTCCCATGTTTTGGAAGGTCTTTTGACGATGAGCCTGTATCCATGGCTTGTGGGTTGCGTTGTGACGGACGGACGGTCATGACAGTCTGTTTTGATCTTTTCGTGATAAAATGTTGACAGACTGGTTCCTTATACGGAATTACTGCAATTACAATAGTAATGTAGTTGGGGACCAGACTGCTTGAAGTTGAAGTCACTTTTTTGATGATTGAAACGGCTGGATATGCGTATACGGTGACCTTTGACCTCTTTTGTTTATTTCGATGATTTCTCGTTAAAACCCTTAACCTTTACAGGTCCCTAGAAACTTGCTAATTGCAAGACACTACCACCCATGAGTGACGCCCCCTCTTAATTGTTATATTTTCATCTCTCATTAATTTTTTGACATCCTAGTGACTTCTTTACAAGCCCAGTTGTTGTCTATGATTACTTAAGCTTGATTTTGTTTGTTTTTAATTAATTGTTAATTAATTTTTAATTAATGTGGTTTTAATTAGATAGAGACAAATAATAAAGAATTTTGGGTTGAAAACAAAAATTCTGTCAAATCCATCTGTTTTTAAATAATTAGTGCTTGAATTAAGTTAGCCAGGCCTGCCTGTCAAATCCAGCCATCTCTGTAATAAACAATCGAATTGTATTAGCCTGACTGTGTAATCCTACCTCCCTGGTCTAATCCAGTCATCTCTGTAATAAACAATCGAATTGTATTAGCCTGACTTTCTCCACGGTCCCTCCCACAGAACGGTGCCAGTTTGTCTGGTGGGGGTGGGGGGGGGGTGGGGGGGGGGGTTGAGTGGCCTTGCTCAAGCAGCGGGCAAGACATGACTTGACAAGCCAAGCCTGGTAACAGAGAACAGACATCTGAACAGATTGTTCCACTTATCAGTGGGTTAGATTCTGGGTCATCAGTGTTTGTGTGCATTGGTATAGCACATTTTGTGTACAGTTGTATGCCAGGAACAAGTTTCACAGCCCATACAAAAAAAACCCGCAACTCTGGGAACTGACCCCCCCCCCCCATCTTGGATATGTGGAATGGTCCTGTCTGGGATATAGTGGACGGTCAAGTCGCTCAGGGCTTTGCAAGTGAATAAAAAACAAAGAAACTTTAAATTTACCACTAAAATTTGCCAAGGTCACACATTAAAGGACTTGTGAGTTTCGGGTTTTTTCGAAAATGTTCACAAAGGTGTACTTTTATACCTTTGAAGTCGTGAACTAAGTAATTTTGTAAAATTTGAGGATGGTACGTCCCTTTAATTGACCATAATTATGTTTGACCGCGTGAGGGCGCTTTCTTCAGGGAATGTCTTGCAACACAATTACAGTTTCATGTTATTGTTATTGCCTGTATGTGGTTTTCTTGCAACAATTACGAAATACATAATAATACAAAAATAATAAAAAATAAAATAAAAAACGTTTGTTGACTTGTTTTTCATCACGTAAAAATTGGTCCACAAACGCCCTCACGCGGTCAAAATTGCGGCGAATTATTGGAGTAAATACCAAAGGTATACCCTCCCTTTAACTGGAGATAAGGCATTCTAAATAAATGTCCCCAGTTTTTCTCTCAATGGTCCTTTGTAGCGTTATGGACAATCTGTCTTACAGATTAAGCCGTCTTACCAAAGAATGTTTCCACGGACGGTAATAAATCCCTCCATTTCTTGTCTTGAGCAATGACGTGACCGATGTCGAATATGAAAAACGGGTCATCCAATTCCTTCAAGTAAACACAAACATTTTATTGGTTTTACAGGTCTTTGACACTAACAGAGAAAGTTGGGCTAGAAAACTGATCTGTGGGTTTAAGGAGTCCTTCTTTTTAATAAACAATTAAACACTTAGTTACCTATTTTTGATGTGTTTTAATAAGGTTAAATAAGATAATACGTATTTAAATTATAATAGTCCAATACATTTTAACATTTTAATATTTCATTTTTGTGTAAACCAGCTTTGAAAAAAATAGAGTAGCTAAATTTGTTAGCTAACTCTGTGCAGCTCTATATCCGCTATAGTCCTTCATTTTAATAAATAATTAAACAGTCCACTTAGTTACCTATTCCTGGTGTTTTTAAATAAGGTTAAATAAGATAGTACAGAATAAAAATATAGTCTATCCTTCTGTTTGACCATTTGAGAAGGGATTGTGTTCACCCAAACAAAAATATGGCACGCTTTTGCCCGATTAAGTACGATTGTGTAACGCTATAGCCTGTATAGAATATCATACTGCACCGCAGGATTAAGCTTCAGTTAGCTTATAAATTGGTTTCAAAATTGAAAGAAAAGAAGAACAAAATCAAAAATCACATTCTCACCAAAATGATATATATATCGTTGTCCCTTTCCCTTTTTTAATCGTGAATAAAAAAAACTCATAAAAAAACCATAGCTGAGATGCTGTGGGAAGAGAAGAAGAACGAAAACAAAATTCGCCTCCCCACATATATCATGAACGTATCTACCCCCTTTCCGTTCTCTTTGTTTTAATACCGATAATAAAACACACTAATCAAGCTATTGAAGTTATTGAAGACAAATCATTTCGTACCTCTCTTGCTGGGTCCGTTTGAACTTTGACCTTTTCGGCAGCAATTTCTCGAATTGCCGTACCCTTATCGTAAAGGGAAACTTGGAGATTACTTGCTTCGAACAGCTCCATGTCAAATAATGCAATCGCACTAGAAAGAAAAGAAAATTTTTACTTGATAAGTGAAAGGATGCATTGATTGTATACATGAAACAGGATGAAAAGGAGAACTAAGGAATGTTCGTTCTTCTCTTCCATGTTTAGATGTAAGAGGGAATGGGGCGTCATTTTTTTCTCCCTTTTTTTTTGGGGGGGGGGGGGGGCGTCAGGAGTCGTAGCACTTACGGCGTGGGTTCCAGGGGCACGCTTAAGGTGTTAGGTTTAGCATGTCTGAATGGCATAGAAAAAGGCTCTCTTTGCTATAAATATTTGCATAACATTGTTATACAACTTGGATTTGGTTCAGTGAGACAGAAAGAACGAGAGACACTAATAAAAGCCCAACGAACTGTCCTTTCTCTCTGATGATATATAATAGATACATAAGTCATTAAAGGGATTGTATACGTATTGTTTTCACTCCTGCAACTATATTAATGAGAAATTAATTCCTAAACGTCACTTCGTAAAAATGAAAAATGTACAGCAAATGTACAGCGAGTGTCTACTTTGCCATTTCAATATTGGATAATGGACTTTAACATAATTTTTTTTACAATGAATGTCAAAAGCCTATGTCCCAATAATGCACAAAAGGTTTGCCAGAGAAGTCGTCTCTATGCCAGACTCCTGCCGTAAACCATGCGTGAACTACGGGCAATTGCTGCTTGGCGCACCCGCTGTGTTTTGTTTTTGACACATACTCTGGGATGACAGGAGATATTCGCTGTACAAACGTCCGCGAATGTCTACGTTGGAGATTATACTACATGTATAGACACTCCTGTACAATGAAAAAAAACCTAAACAAAACTTATGTGAATTTCTACATAAAGTATACTTTCGCTGTGCAAGGCTGGGTGAATGTTGAAGGTCAATGTCAAAATAAGGCACAGCAAGTAAGCCGGCTGTAAGCCAGACTACGGTTTGCCGCTGGCGCACCCGCTATGCTTGGTTTTGACACACAAACTGGCATCAAAGTGGACATTTGCTGTACAAACTTATGTGAATGTCAAATTAATGTCCAAAAATAAAGTAGATATTCACTGTACAAGGTAAACGTGAAGGTCCAATGTCCAATATCGAAAAAGTAAAGTAGACATTCGCTGTACTGAATCTTCCTGAAATGTTAACAGTAATGAGTATATTAATACAAATTTTGTATAAAACGACGACTTGCAAAAAAATGATTTGTGATTTTTGACAGATAGGTCTTTTCGTGGTACGAGCGACGTCATGTGCTACACGTCCAACTTAATCACTGTGGATATAGTTTGTTCCTTTATGATTGCTATGATCTTCATAAGGTACATAATATAACTGGGACAACCCAACGAACAAAATTAACAAACCAACGGTCCAATAAACAAGACAAAACATAACGAGGAGAACGAATTCTTACCTCCGTATTTATGCAAAGACAGGCCCAAATTTTCAGTTAGATACAAACAGCACTACTGTCCTGAACACGGTGCATATGAAGTTGTTGAACTTTATGATTCCCTTTTTGTTGTTGTCGAGGAGTGGAGCTGTGCGTTCGTCCGTAAAAAAAAGACACTATTGTGGTCCGTTCCATTCAACAAAATATGTATTTGAAGGGCAGGTTTTAAGAAAAATACCATTGATATGCGGATAGATGTGGAAGCGTAGTGCCGCTGTGGCTGTGGCTGTGGCAGGTGATTCTGTCTCCCCATACGGCAAACTGTGCACAAACTTCTTTTGAAAGCGCCCTCTTTTGAATCATCCTCCTCCAGCCCATGTTAATTTCCCGTATGGGGACAGAATCTTCGGGGGACAGATTTCCCTGGGACACCGCCACCGTGAGAATCCCTTTCTCACCGTGCATGTACGTATACACTTATCGTTTACGTACACAATAAGTCTAACGTTATCGTGTACACGACATTTATGTTTTATCGTGTACGTACACGATAACTATTGTACGTGCACATCATGTACGTACATGATATTAATGTACGTAGACGATACTATTAGTGTATGTAAACGATAACTTTCGCGTAGGTGTATACGATCAACTGTTAGAGGAAAGAGTGAAATTATGCAGCCGTATGCATGCATTAAATTATGAGACGTTTTTTATTGTTGTTTCATAGGAATATACTAGCTAGATAGATACAATAGATAAATGGTTTGTTAAAGGCATCGTACACGTTTGGTAATGACTAGCGAGACTTGCTGCGGCAAGACTGGCTGCGACGAGACTGGCTGCAGCAAGAGTGGCTACAGCAAGAGTGGCTGCAGCAAGAGTGGCTGCAGCGAGACTGGCTGCACCAAGAGTGGCTGCAGCTAGACTGGCTGCAGCAAGAGTGGCTGCAGCGAGACTGGCTGCAGCGAGACTGGCTGCAGCATCACTGGCTGCCACAAGACTGGCTGTGACTAAAACAAGGTTAAATTTTAAAAGTAATTTATTGCTGAATGGTAATTTTAAAAAATACTTTAAAAAAAAGAAGTTTTTTTTTGCAGGTACGGCTTCCCTCCACTTGATGGGAATTGATGGAAACAAAAACTGATGGGTAAGTTTGATACAACGGCTGCATTAAAAATCAACGGTGGGTATATTTTTATGGCTCACGAATAGTGGCAGGAATATGATTACATCGGTTTGCTTATTAAAAGGGAGGTAGATAATTATCTGTGGGCCTATATGGTAATATGATGATCATCAGCAATGAACATGCGTCTCCCTCTTACAGCTAGACTGGCTGCAGCGAAACTGGCTAATTCGGCTCACTAATTAATACCTAATCAGCCGCTAGAATACACGCACTGTTATATCTTGATTTAAGTTAACGGTAGCACTAGTTCGCAAATACTGACTATACGACGGACTAAGTAAATGTACCCTTCATGTTGCATGAACAATACATGAAATCTTATTCAATGGTAAACAATACCACTGAGCAAAATTTTGGACTTGGCCAGTTCGGCTGAGTTAATAATACCCAATTAGCCGCTAGAATTCACGTAAATATTTCACTGTTAATTAGGCTATATGAATGTACTGCTAAATCTCTGGAAGTTCGGGTTAAAATATAGCTGCTCTAATTATGAACAATATTATTTACCTTGATAATCCAATGTTCAACCAGGCAGCCATGCCATATGGCTAATTCTCTGCACATGTCCTGTTGTTTACATCAGCGTGTATCCAGACTTTATCAATTCATATTTCACACATTGCACCAGAATGGTATCAGTCTAATAAGTGTCAAGCTACTGTAGGCTCAATCTACAACTTTAAATTATTTAGAAGTATTTCCTTCTTTATAAATATGTTTAAAAACATATTTGAAATGTATTAAAATATTTGTCATTATAATTATTTTTGTGTACTACTTAGAGTGTAGCATGTTATTATTTTTATTTTCAATATTTTAATTACCTTCTTAGTTACATATAAGCAAACAGCGCCACCAATAGTTTGTAAAAGTTAGCCAGATATTATCATGACTTTTCTGGGCCATAAAGTTGGAGGAGTATTTTGCCTATAACTCGAAATGGCCAACCTTCACATGGTGTCACCAGTTTCTGTATAATAGGCCTACTGAATATGGACCCATCAAAACCTGTTTTATCCTCCGCTGCAAGGTTCAGGTATAAAAAAGTGGCTTTTGGCTGCCGGACTAAAGTGTTATAGGTTGATGATCTTAAGATCTTATTTGAAATACCACACAGTTTGCAGGATTTGTAATAAGTCCATGTTAAACAAAACCTTCAAATGAAAATTCACAACAACGCAGTAATTTTGAGTCCCCGGATCAAGTTTTTTAAAGATTGCACAATAAGTTTTCAATACAAACGCTTTTAAAGCGTCGATTTTGAGTGGGATTTTTTGGGACCCTTGGCGACAACACCTGAACTTTATCTGGTATGCATGCTTTAAATATACCCTTACCTTGTTACATTATGTTGACCCAATATTGTTGCTCAATAATTATTAGTCAATCTCAAATCGTCTGTAGGGAACGCCAGTGGCAGTTTACTGCATTCAAGAAGGTGATAAAATAAGATGTCCACGGATAAAAGCATCCCCTGACGATCTAGGAGCGGGTCCATTAGTCCAATTTCATAGAGCTGCTTAAGCAGAAAATATTGCTTGACAAATCCTGCTAAGCAAAAATGAACAGGATACCATTAAAAAATGGTAAGGGCCTACACGTGACATGGTGTTTTTGCTGGTAACCTAAATCTGGTAAACATAATTGTTTTTGTGCTGAGCTACTTTTTGTGCTGAAGCAGCTCTATAAAATTGGGCCCTGGTGACCGGCACTCTCTGGTGACCGCCAACACATACGCTTCTGGACGACAAACCACAAGGGTGTATGCCTAATGAATGGTTTCCTCTTATGTATTAAAAAACATTCCAGCATAGCTTCGAGATCAGCATTTGTAATAAGTGAATTAACTTACATAACACTAGGTTTCGAATTCAACATGTGATTGACAATAGTGTAATACTAGGAATTTTTCCTTGTGTACTAAGGCCGGAACACCCTTTAGAACTACTACTCGAAGATCGCTTTGTCTGTGGATGTCTGAAGTAGGCCTATACCTTCTCTACGAGGCAATTCGTTCCCGCTGCCTTTATAGCTGCACAGCCAAGTGCAAACGTCCCACACTGTGTTACTGTGGTTAGTTGTAAATGTTGTTATAATTGTGTTTTACGTTTGTTTATAAGCTGACTTTTAAAATGTAATGTTACTGTTGTTATAAGTGTATTTTAAGTGTTTCTATAGTGGTACATATAAGTGAGTGTTATTATAAGCTTATCTACAGTGTTATCATCAGCGTCATGCTATTATCAGCAGAGTGGGGACAGTAGAACAAAGTAACACGAAAGGAACAATACTGTCCTCACATCGGAATCCTATGTATTTTTAAGTCCTCACATTTTTTTCGCTTAGTCTATGGAGAGTGTTCAGTTAGAGGGACAAAGGAAAGTCCTCACATTGATAGCAATAAAGTGACATGTGTATTTATAAGTGTTATTATAAGTGTGTCTAAGTGTTTGTAGTGAACGCAAGCGCGCCCTCAATCTTACTTGAGCCTGATGCAACTTTCTTATTATTGTGTATTTACTTAAAAACAAAATTTTACTTTAAGTGTAATAATTGTACAGACGACCGGAAGTGGAAATCAAGGAAAAGCGGATACCCCGCGTGCATTGATTGCATATGCCTTTATTTCTAAATTCATAGATTGCGAGTAAATTATCTGATTCATTTTTTTTCTTCATTTACATGAAATTAAAAATAACACACACACAATTTCCCAAACTATCGAAAGTATATCAGTTAAAATTTACAACTCTTTTCAATAATATGCAAAACACTACAAGGGTCAGTTTCACAGAGAAAATCACTTGAAATATAACGCCATAACGTAATTTGTTTATATAACGAAAATCATAAAAAAAAGGAAAGAACAAGAAGAATGGAATACATCGATGACAAAAAACATTCCCAGTTGTAAGAAATCCCATAGTTTGGAAAACGATGTAATGAACCATATGCATGAGCGCCATCTTGAACATATACCGCATTGCATCTTGGGAAACCAAGTAGTAAAAATGAAATCACGCTGACAAGATAGACGCCATGATTTTGCTTACATTGTAACTGTGCCAGGTTTTCTAGTTGTGTAGCACACACATTGCTTCAAAATCAGTGCGCCATGATGGTTGCCGATGTTGCCTGGACTCGGACTTCCCCCAGAATCCTTTGCGCGCCGATCATGCGCATTGGCTGGGCTATTGACTTAACATGGCAGTTCATGTTGAGGTAGTGGTATGGCAAGTATTGCATGTATTTTGGAAACTTTGTGTACACCAATCCCCCTCCCCCAACCCGGAATGCTCAAATATTCAATTAAGTATAAAGTTTTAAGCCCTTTATAAAACCTAAGTATACTTTATTGCATGTTATACAATTGAAGAATTGCAGCCGCACATCACACAGGCACCAGTCTGATTTTGTTTCGGCCAGACATGGGCCCCATTTTGATTTCGTGCGAACGCGCTTGTTGTGTTCGAACAATCAAGATGGCAACAACTCATACATGATCACATTATCAAGTTTTAGGCTGTGTCTTAATTTGCGGCTGTGACTTCGGCTGTTGCTATGATTTTTGCCAAGGGCTGCCTATGCGTCAGCGCATGTTGACGAGGTGATCTATAGCAATGGCCGTATAGCCATAGCCGTATATTTGGGCAAGCCATACTTTGTCTTACACGTTTACGCATGTTTGAAATAATACTCCTCTCATTCTGAAATAAAAGCTTTACATCGTTTGGGAACACAGTGATAAGTTTATGTGCTTAGTCTTGATACAAGACGTTTAATAATGTTTGAACAAACCTTAACACAAAGTGGTCGCTTCCCGGCCTCTCAAAAAGAGCATTCACGGATGGTGACAGAACCGGAACCACAATATTGAAGTATTGAATCAAAGGCTAACTGCAGATGCAGTTTTATAACAAACCTGAGTTTATCAGCAAACTTATCTGGTACATTGATTAAGTAAAACGCCCTCTGTTGATGGATTTGTACACGCTTATATCAAAGCGCCGTATACAATAATATACCTTAACAATGTATGGTAATCTATATTACAATAATTTCCACAGTCACCGTGCACAGTCTAACCTTATTACAAAATGATCCCTTTTTCCTAAAAAAAAATAAGAAAAAAGTCGTAGCGACTGACATCAATGTGTAAAAACAACTGCTATTGTGGGGAATTGGAATTCGAACTGTCTGAGTTGGTGTATCGTTCATATATTTTATTGTCCACCATTTGAGTAGTGTCAGGGGCTTCCGAGTCGTTGCTCCCGTGTTCACTAGAAGTGCTGGCTGATTTCTCGAGGAGGGCACCACTCGTCACGGCCTGAACCTCCAAATCATCCGAATCATAATCACTAGACCCCGCTGATTTCGAATCATCCATCTCTTCCACTTGATCAGAAGACTCCTCGCAGGCTACCAGCGAGTTTTTGCAGCTGACTATACCCACGGCCGGGAACAGGCTGTAGTAGAAATGATCCGAGATGTTACTACCAGGTCGTATAGTGGATGACGTGGTGTCCAGCAGAACAGTGGACACTGTCCTGTCGCTATTGTTTGCGGTCTCGCCCTGACTACAGAGCGTGCGCCGTAGATTCTCAACGTCTGCAACTGATAAGTGCTGGCTCAGTGTCCGGATTCTGCGCATGTGCACAGTCTCTAAGATATTCTTGAGCTCTTTCATGGCGGGAAATGTTCGACTCTGTCGTCGCTGTCCAGTGGTGGGGCGCCTGGTGTATACACTGCGCCGGATGCTCTCCGCCGAGGCCTGCAGACCGGCCCCGGTCGAGGAGCGCTTCGAGTGGAACCCAGAGGAGGGCTTTGAACGCTTCGACCCGTACGTTGTGCGCTCGGACAGCGAGAAGAACTCCGTAGCCGATCCGGAGGTTGAACTTGGCGGGAAATTCAAAGTCATGTACGCCGTTGCTTCACTTGGATCCATCGAATGTCGGTTGAAGAATTCCGATCCGTATATGAATGGTTCATGGAACCGGCCCCGTCTCCTGTTAACAAAAAGCCCATACAAATATCAGGTTGAGCACAAAGACTAATTCCACGCCCTACATGTGACGACAGAAGAGCCCCCACCCCTATGTTCGATATTCTCTAGCACATGTATCTCCTGTTATACTTGTAGAGACACAGGAAAGTGGCCGGCCCTCTATAACAAAAACCCCCCACTAATATTCACTAACATACTACAGCAAAATCCACACGATGACGTCTAATGATCTCCTGTAATTGAATTGATTTTAATCGTCAAATTAATGCTCCAAATGTGAATTTACAAATCATTAATGACCAAGGTCAGCGACCACAATGTACTTGACGCCACTTTGTCTACTTGATCAACCATAGACCGTTTTCGAAACCATGGATTGGGTTTGGGCTTGGGCTTAGGCCTCCGTCAGTTATTTCGAAAACGTGTGCTTTCTTTGCGGGGCCGGCTCCACACAGTCGGACGGAACCCAAGCCGGAGCCTAAGCTTGACCCATGGTTTGGAAAACGGCCTGTCATAAACCACACACAGTGTATAGGTGTTCCTACCTTCTCTTAGACCGGATCCGGATGTGAATCATTAAGGTTATGAGGAGCATGAAGCACGTAGCTGCAAAGAGAACCAGCGCGATGACTACCAGGCTCACTGTAAAGATACAGATCGAACAAAATCAATTCGACAAACCACTCTATAAATAATTATAGCAGCTTCAAAATATCTCACAAGAACTTGGTCTGATGAGACTTTCCCCATGAACTTTCAGGGAAAATACTTTATCCGTACCTTCCCCAAGTGAAACGTTTAGTGTTCCCACCCGAGACGCAAGTGTACTTCGATCATGGGCACGTTTTGTGTTACTCGTACGAACGATTGTTGCTACTTAAAAGTAAACCGTTTGATTCCTAAGCCATGGCAACGCTCGGTGCTAACCAGAGGGACGCAAGTTCTTCGTGGCAACACGTGATTCCTCGTGGGAACGCGTGGTTTCTCATTGGAACGCGTTGTTCATCCTGGGAATGCGTGGTTCCTCGTGAGAACGCTTGGCGTTCCTCATAGGACCATTTGGCGTTCCCAAAAGGAAAGCTTCGTGTTCCTCATGGCCTACCCTGAGAGCCTTTAAAATAATGTAATAAAATGATGACCGTCAAATAGGCTGAACTATCTCAGACAGTAATTACTTTGCATCTCCCTTGGTTACTTAGAAAAAATACCTTCACCAAAAAACTGATACACCGTAGACCTAAACCAGTTTTATAAGAATAACACTGTGATAGCCAATTCGCTATTGAGAGAAATGCCGGAAATGTGTCAGTGTAAGATCAATCTAATGTTTGGAAAACCGAAGGAACTGGGTTTTGTTTCCTCACTGTATTTAGTACTAATAATAATACCAAAATATTCACTGGGGAAAAACCCCAAGATCATTTTGGAATCTGAAACTCTGCGAGGTCATTGACCTTACACCTTGAGAGACGATGACGCATCTTTCTTAAAATAGCTGCATCTGTTAAATGCTGTCATCTCCCGGAAGGCTACATTTAAGCCGCAATCAGACGGTTCTTAAAGTACGAAGCCCGGTCAACACGTAAAAGGGAAATCTCACTTTAAAAAAGTGAATTAACAATTATGTCACGCATAATTATCACAAACAAAAGAGAGAATAACAAAAACAAAAAACAAAACAAAATGGCAGCCTCTGTCTTTTTTTGGGGGGGGGGGCGGGGGGGGGGTTGGGGGAGGGAAGGTGTATTTTGGTTTCGGTCATCAACCGTAAAAATAACCCCACAATAACATTGTTTGTATGGAAAGAGCGAATCACATTATCAAATACCGTTTACGTATAGCGATGCTTTAAAAACCCTAGCCGTAAATGTTACGTTAATGATTTGGGCAACCGTGCTGCCATATAAATCACCGTAATTTTTTGTTTTTTTTACAGTTTTAAATTCATTGATTACGTATGACCGGTAAGCCCCCCTTTCCCCCTTTTATTGCGTTATGGCGGTAATAAGAGGTTGGGATAGAATTAGGCCTCTAAAACGGATTTGATTAATTGCAGAAATTTGACGGACGTAATTTAATCAGGAAGAAGCCAAATATTTGGCACCTCAACAGATATTTACGGTGTTTTATACGGGCATTTATGGCAAGACAGTTTACATAAAAGCACAAAGTCAATGTGGAATCATCCACCATTTGCACTCGATTATTTTTTTGTGGATTCTCTATCCAACCGCGGAAGAATAACATAATACAATATTTACCTTCGGACAATTTGTTATTAATATACAATACTTTTTATCGGTATAAAAGGTGAGGTGTTAGCTGTTACGGTATTGTTGGTTTGCTTATATTCTTTAAAGAAATGGAGGAGGGTGGGTTGGGGTTGGTGGAGGGCGAGAGGGAACAAGTCCACAGGGTTCGGAACTTAAGATGGGGGTGGGCTGTGTATAAAAAGGTCCCGTTAAGATTTACCCTGAATCAATATCCAATATGCCTACGATTCAAAAAGACCTGCGATCTAAATGCAAAAAGAGCAATGGCCCCCAAGTTTTTTTTAAATACTTTTAGCAAAGTCTTTCTCGAGGGGGTAAATGACAACATCAAACACAAACAAGTGTGTAACAGAGAAGTTGATTTTTAGTGAAAGGCAAAAGCAGAGAGACTCTACCTCTGCCAGTGTCAAATCGTGAGGAACGTACAGTTTGTTGCTTTTACAAGGTAACATTTCATACGTTCAATTTTAATGGTAGTTTTTTTTTTATAGTGGTATGTTATTATCAATATTTTACCCGCCGTTTGAGGATCCATTCCGGTGTCAGGGCTGTCGGGTACCAGTCCTGGGTCGACCGGAGAACCTGCATCACCCTTCGTCAAAGAGGGCGGTTTGGTGGCCACAATGGTCACAGTGTCTTCATCGCTGGAAACATCAACGTCCCAAGTTGCGTTTGGTTTGGTTGATGGGGTATCTAAGTATGAAAACAATATCGTTAAAATAACATTGTATTGATGTCTTATCGGTAATAGGATTGACAGTTAATGGTGATAGATGCTTGGTAGTGATCTCAAAGATTGCTTCAACAACAACCACAACACCAACAGCAACAGCAACAACATCAGCAACAGTAAACAACAACAACAACAACGACAACAACCTTAAAACAAAACATAAACAACAACACTGACAACAACAATAGCAACAACAACAGCAGCAGCAGCAGCAGAAGCAGCAACGGCAGCAACAACGACAACAACAATGACAATGTCAACGACAATGTTAATGACAACGACAGCAACAACGACAACGACAACGACAACGACAGCGACAAAGACAACGACAACAACAACGACAACGACATTTACAACGACAATGATAACGACCACGACAGCGACAACAACGACATCGACAACGACAACGACAACGACAACGACAACGACAAAGACAACGACAACGACAACTACAACAACAACAGCAACAACAACAACAACAACAACAACAGCAACAACAACAACAACAACAAAACAACATTGGCTATACTTACCACACACTGTAACATTGACATCGTCGATTGCGATATCCGTGTCCTTCCCACTTATAAATCCTTCGAATATTATCTGGTGAGTTGAGGACAAAAAAAGACATTTCAATCAATAGGCTTAAAGGGGCCCATCATTGTGATTTGGGTGGCAAATTTGAAAGAAAATTCTGACACCAAATTTTTGCCAAAATTGAAAACCTTGCGCACGCTGCATAGGGGAGTGGTATCTTCATGATGCTTTCCGTCGATTGCTCTTTCTGTTTAAAGTGTTTCAAAAAAAGTTCTTGTCTTTTGGATGAGTTGAAATTTTCAAAGGTTCTTTGTTCGTATTTTTCACAACTGACAGAACCACAAACGGCCTCTACGTCCCATCCGAAGGACGAAGCAAATAGTAGTTAAATGTCTTGCTCAAGAATTTAAAATAGTCATCTGTTTGGAGTGGTACAGAGTCTGCTACCGTAGTGAGTGGGTTGAGAAGTTTTGTCCACTTCAAAAATTCCATTATCCATCAAAGGGGGAAACAAAACAAAACAGCCTTACTTTTTGAAGAAGTAGAACGAAGTAGTAATTTCTTGACTACCTTCAAGACGTTAAAATTATTTCGGCGATTCCTCATCTTAACTCAGAGTATTCTTGTATTTGCAAGTCACGAAGGTTTCATCTTTAACATAATAACATGGGCCAACAAGCAATCTAGAAGTCACTAATATTTAAGACCCCCTTGGCAATCTCGACTTGTTCAATCGTCTTTCTACATCAAACATCAATAAAAGATTACCCAATCAACGTCGGCAAGAACATTGTGTCTTCATGTCATCTTAGATGTAATTACATCAATGTACAGATTGAAAAGCCCAACTCCTGCACCAAGTCGCTGCAACCCCCCCCCCCCCCCCCAGTCACCACGCATAATTCACTGCCGACAAGTTACTTGCAAAACAGCTACGGCTTCGCCTTAAACTCAAGTTTGTCAATTACTTATAAAGATGGAAGTTGGAACTTCCTCTAAATCACAAATCATTGACAGATCGGTTCCAAATTGATCTACAGGTGCAACTTTCCACGGGTAGGCCGAGTTGAAACCCCGCTCTGTCTTCATTAAGAAGGGGGGGGGTATGGAAGTCAGTCTTAAATCTTTACCACGAACGCCCCCGTGTCAATGGTAGAGACCTCCATTCTCAGATAGCTCATTTCCCGTGTTTGATGACTGTGTATCAGCTATTGGAAACCCCAACTCGACCGACCTCTGCTGATCAGCAAAAAGAGACTAAGATCAGCTCAATTTGTGGTTTGTCTTCCTTTACAGTGTCAAACAATCTCTCCCATTACACATGTCATAAATTAGAAAGTTGCCAACCAAGGTTTTGAAGAAAAAAAAACCACACAAATTTCGAAGGATTTTGCGTCTGACTCTTGAGGATTCCATCAATTTTGTGTCCTACTCTTCAGCAGGGTGGATATGTGCGCATTACAAGTCTTGTTATTATTATTATTATTATTATGATTACTATGATAAAAAGTACTTACCCTAAATGTACCATTGCATTGGATACGTATTTCGGCCTCCATCCACACGCTCCCCGCAGTAGTAGACGCCTTGAATACCAAGTCCTTATGCTCGCAAGCAAAGACCTTCAGTGTACCCGCTGAGGGATTCTCCTGAGCAGTCCAAAGATGATAGAAGAACTTCAGGTCTGCCTCCAGAGAGTCCGGGATCGTGATGGGCGGGGACATGATGCGAGCGTGGCCACTCGTCCGGCCGTCCTTTGCCGCTACTAGGTGGGCAAAGTGTCCTGTAAAATGTGACATTACAGTAGTTGCTTAGTTGTTGTGGTGTTTAATTGCTTGTTGGATTTGTTTGTTGAATTTGTTTCTTATAAATTGGGTATCACCAAAAAGTAGACCATGTGGGCCAAAAGTTACGTATTTATAAAACATCTAATCGATGTTGGTTTATATCGTGCACACGATAGCACCATACATCTCGTTCCAATATAGGCAAACTGGCTATGGTATGCATACAGTTTCTACATCTCAACGAAGCTAAAGTGTATGGGTGAGAACCAGCGAAAAACCTGGCTTCACGCTCAAACACCCTGATAGGAAGAACCAGTTCGGTCACACTGGTGGCACATTTACCTTAAAACTAGAAAAGACACAGGCTGGTAACAGATAGTTACAGACATTGCGGGAAAAAGTCAGACACAAGCACACGAAGACAAAAACAAAAACCCAAAGATCAAATAAATAGAGATGGCAAGACAACAGATGGACCAAGAGACTCAAAATAGCAACCACAAAGGACAGGTAGCAGAACAAAGAGGACGACAAAAACAAAAAAGGACATGGAGAGATGAAATCACCAGATATTATGAAGACGGCAGCTTAGAGTAGAATGACAATGACAACGGAGAATGGAAATTGCTGGAGGAGGACTTCATCCAACAACAGATGAATACAGCCTGATGATGATAATAATGAAGAAGAAGAAGAAGTATAAGAAGACGGATAAGATGATGATGATGAATAAGTGGTTTTAGATGTTCGCAAGTAAGAAACGTAACAACCTGTTTTTCTTTTAAAATAGCCAGTATTGATGTATCACATACCTGAATGATTCCCGTAAGTGTGGTCCACAAAATGCCTCCCTGGGTGAATCTTTGGCGGCAGATCAACAATTACGTTACCGGTCTCCGCATCCCACTCATCCACGGGTATGTGTATTAGACCCATCGGACCCGGGTACGACTCAGCTCGGATGCTGCCTCTCTTTCGGAGATGGCGCAGCCTTCGCTGGTGGTTGATGGGCGCTAAGCCGCGATGGACCTCCCAGTCGAAGTCATCGCTCGAGTCTTGCTCGATCTGGCAGTCCTCGTTCGACTCGAACGTGCAGTGATACACAACTGCTCGGGAGACAAACAAATATAAATATTATCATTTTGATTTACTAATATCAGGATAAATGGTGCTGCTGTTGATTTATTTATTTGTATTTTGTTTATTGGGAGTCAACAATTACAAGAGCCTTGAACATACCACTCAATTTTTATACCACTCAATTTGGAGGTAATATAATTGGGGTAAAATGGAATTAGAGGAGAGTTAAGTAGAAAGATGGGCATTGATGGGTATTCCTACATACCCCTGAGTTATTTTCATCTTAAATGTTTGCTTCTTATACCAAGAGTGGATTTTAGCCTTGTTTGGGGCAAACTTGCATAATAAAAAGAAATATAATAAACAATCATCTAAATGCATCCAAAGCAATAATGATGTACTTTCCCCTTAAAATGTTAAATTCCAATCCTTCCAGGAAATGCCGATAAACAATAATTGGCCGTAAAGACCGAGTTAAGTACGCTTAAGTCCGTTCTGTAAAGGTCATTCCCGATTCCCAAAATAACCAAAAACAAAAACAATGCAAGTCTCTTTAAAAACTGCTAAAGGTTAATTAGGTCAAGGATGGAAATTGCTTTCTATATAAATTATTTCGAGTACAGCAAGTAAAACATATGTTGTTATAGGTGTTTGGTCTACAAGAGTCGATTGGTTAGGCTATTCCTGAGGTTTCGACTTGAGTGATCTAGTCGACTTAACTTCGTGAGCTAACACGGTCTGCCATTTTGTGGAGTCAAAAATTGGGTTCTATACAAAATGGCGGACAGTGTTTGTTCACGAAGTAAAAGGAGACCCATACGATTTTGAGGTGTATTTGTGTGGATTATTATATACTACTTTTTAAACATCTTTCCAACCATACTCATTTCATAACAAAGGTTTTTTGTTTGTTTCCAAAACGCCCAATCCAAAATCAATGTTCCCTTTAAGAAGCGCTAAAGGCCATAGACTTCCATGAAACTATAATATAATTTGCAAAACATCCACGGTACATGGGTTATATTTAACCCATAACAAAATGGGTGTCCCTGCTCCGCGTTGTCAACATTTGACAGGAGTCATGATTTACTGCAGTGGGATTTGCAGTTATATCTTTATTAACCAGCGACACGTGTCCCATATATCTGTTTAATTCACACAGAATCACTGGCACCAGACTGTAATTAGGAAAATACGCGGTGCTAATTCGCTTTGTCGTTCTTCAAGGTCATGCTATAAAATGCGTTTGTAACACGGTGAGATGTCGTATACTTCACGCGCTGTTACCTGCATTCAAAAACTCAACCGGTTTTATGGTCTGTCGGCCACAGTTTATGGACAGTTTATGGTGTGTCGGCCAAAATGGATAATGTCGGACATTATGGTGTGCATCAGACGTGATTCAAAACACGCAACTCAAACCCATACTGGTAGATGTTTCTTCTTAACCAAATCGCACGGAAGCCCATTGGTGCAATAGACCTTTGTTGTTCGTTACTGACGCGTGTAATGAATGTAATGTTATCTAAGTCTTGAGTATTATTGGCAAATATAAGAATTGAATACTTCTGGTATACCACTGGGCTTCCGTATCTTTGGGCTTCCATGGTGGTATTGTTGTTGTTTTAGAACCACAAGCTATAAAGGTCATCCCTATAGTACGTTATCGTCGGAAAAGGCAAAGTTTTCTTTAAGGTCAGTTTAATGGCAGCATGTTACTCCGAAATGTTAAACCTGCCATTTATTTAAGTCACATTCACAACGCCTACGGCCTGCACATGAATTAAGCAATGCTTTTCGTAACGTCCCTGCCTTGAGTTGAAAATTAAACTTTGACTTGACATGTTTTCACGAGGAAACATTCATTTAAAGAATGCCGGTAAGGAGATCAATTGCTTCATGATTGCTTCAAACTTTTATTTCTGAGATGGATGTATACCCGGGGTTGTAAGGTGCTAAAGGGGGCTCCCCCTAGCCCCGGGTCCCAGGGGGAAAAGAGACCCAAATGCCAGGAAAGCCCCGTCTTCAATGATAAAACACAAACATGTCCTGCCTCTTTTTTTTTTCTAAGTGCTATCGGCAGGTCTCACCGCTTATTGTATTTTAACGGTGCTTGTGGAAAATTAAAATCCGTGATAAAAATAATTCCTAATTGGAAACATTCGTTACTCTGGCATAAAAATAGAAACGCTGGATGTATGGGTGGTACAGACTCCGTGCAAGTTAAACGGTGGGGGACAATGTTATTGTTGATTTAGGTTGTGTAGTGAAATTTACTATATACAATGTTATCCATATTATTATTTGGAAGAGTCGTTCGAGCCTAAAGGGAGGAGTACACTTTTGTTAATTACTCCAAAATGTAATGATCATAAAAACTTACTTAATAAAGATCACCGGGGTGCTGTTGGTTATATAAAACATTGTTAGAAACGAGACCCTTTGAATAATCCAGTTTTAGAGAAATAATTTGTTTTTCACAAACAAATTTGAATCTGAGAAAGGCTTCAGGCGTTGAAGCCTTTCTCGGGCATCTGGAAGCATACATTTCTATGCAACAAGGGTGTATTTTTCTTGCAACTTCAATGAACAAATTGAGGCCAAATTTTCAGAGGTTTGTTATTTTATGCATATGTTGGAATGCACCAAGTGAGGATATGGGTCTTTGACAATTACCAAAAGTACACCATCAGGTACACCATGCCATTAAATGTATGACAGGATTGGTAGAGCCAACAAATTAGTCACATACAGTGTTCATATACATTTCACATACATGAAAGAAAAAACCTGTGAAAATTTGGGCCTAATCCGTTGTGTGAGTCGGGAGAAAAACAGTGAAAAAACATGCACAAATATCAGCATGTAAACACAATGTTCTTAATAATTTTGGTTGTAACAACCGAAGTCATGATCAGCTGTCGCTTTTATTTTTTATTGTTGTATATATAAATATTTTTTTTTATTTAGTTTTTTTTTATTGGGGGGAGGGGGTAGATGCAGTTTTCTCGAATTTTAGGGAAATTTTCCACATACAAAAAGTGGTTCTAGTATGAAATTCACAATCTGTCAGCTTTCAGACTAAAGTTAACCAATTGTGTTGTTTTGTTTTATTTTATTTTTTTGTCTTACCAATCCTGTAAAATTCCCTTTTAAACTCAGGGTTTATAATAGGGGAATATCTGGTTTTAGACAAGAGATCACCTGTTCTATTTCATATGATCCTTTTAATTAAAATGAATCTACGAAAAAAGTTTAATAAATACATAACATATTAAATCATGTTTACTTTGACGTCTTCTGTGAAGCGAACGCGAGGAAAACAATTTTAGTCATGCAACCTACTTTACCCGTAACCTACACTTTATTTACCCGTAATATACTCTTCATTATGCAAGTTTGAAATCACACTTTCAATATTAATGACTATTGTTTAAAATTATAGATTTGTAGACCCCTACCAAAGAAGTTCATCAATTGTGTAGTTATTGCTGTTGATATTTCAATCTCAATGACCATCTTATTTAAATGGGTTGTCACACACCACATCGTCCTTATAGGTCGACCCCCAACTAATTATGTCCTATTATGTTTAGAAAAGTCACCATCCCCGGTCATGTCTATAAAAAAACTGATATGAATTGAAGTCAAAGGCAATTTCCCCTCGTTCCGAAAACAAGTCACAGGTTCTTGTTGTCCCAAACCACAAACATGATACGATCAATGAGGGATCACAGTTCTGGGACTTCATTTACGATCAGTCGGGCGTAGCGGTCTCTTTCCTCGCCTTCCACCTCTAGGACCCCGGTTCGAGTCCCGCATGGGGCACTATGTGGATTGGGTTTTCAGTCCCTGCCTGATTGTGTGTGTTAATTTTCCCTAAAATAATTCTCTGGGGTTTTCCTCCCACATCTAAAACTGAAACTTCCTTCTCTGTATTCTCTCCATTGGGGTTCTTAGCTAGTATAGTGATTAAGTTCGCTTTTCTGGAGAATCAGTGGCTTCACAACCAGAATTAACAAATAAATAGATAAACAACATACGTTCACATAGCTGGAATGACTCTGAGGCAAATTAATAGCACATTTGTGTGTTGATCCTTTAACATGGTTACCTAAAAATCAGAAACTATAATTAGGCATTATTTCATAACTGACACAATACAGCACTTATAGATCCTCGTAATCTGATTGGTGGAACATGCGTCACGTGAAATGAAACAGTCGAGTCCAGATATCAACTCGTAATTACATTTTGCTACGTTGCAGGGGCCTACTCGTATGCGTCCAATATTTGTATAGTAATTTCTTACACAGTGCGTTTATCTAGGCCCAACGGGAATTTCAAAACGCATGATCATTATTGTAATTTGTTTACGAAGAATATGGGCAGTATTATGTTTGCTTTATAAGACTCATGTATGTCAGCATCTTCAGATGGCTTACAAGGTGAAGTGGTCCAATCTGCTGCCAGCCGTATACCAGAAAACACCGGGACGAACCCCTTCTCTTTACGATAAATATACAGTGTTATTTCATGTGCAACTTGTATACACAACACACGGGTCTTATGGCTTTACATTCCGTCTGACACTTCCATTTTCACATGCTAACAAACAATATAATAATTAATATTGATAAATTTGAATGTTGTCTTTAATTTGCCATTGTGGTTACTCACCCTAGATTGACCTGGAAGGGTCAATTCACAAAGTCTAGAAAATTGTCAGGTAAGTGTCATTCGCAATTTGACAATTTATTGTGACACAATCGGAAATACTTTATTCAAAGAAACTATTAGGCGTAGTATTAAACTTCTATAGAGATAAAAACCAACGAAAGTGCACTGTCGGTTGCCCTTGAGACTGTCAGTTGCTTGGTTTATGTCTCCCTCGGAAGACCCTTGCCGGAGCGGATGTGGTTGCTGATGAAACATTTGAGCATGCAGATGCTGGAAACAGCAACAGGGACCCGCAATGTTTTGAGTGAAATTCAATTATAACCCCCTCTGCTGTGACCTAGCGACGTAACGCAATTGGGGACCGTGCCTGGGGTTAAGTCGTCCCCAAGCGAAAACCCCGCCCCACCCGCCATCTGAAACACTGTGGGATTGGCAGAAGTAGAATAGACCGCCATCATGCTTTTCATTGCGATGCCATAGAGGAAAGTTAATTTTTTATTGGATCCCTCCGCACTATCATACTTAGTCCTACTTTATTCTCATTTTATAATTTATATTGTATGTAACTTTTTGTGATTTAGTTTCTTTGGTTTAGTACTGTATGTGGAATAAATAAACCTGAAAGCTGAAAGTTGTATAAGTAGACAAGACACCGAAGATCAGGGAAATGCATCCACGGAAATAATTTCGCATACTGCAGATAGATTACCAACGACAATACTGTGTATTTATGTTTAAACGGAAAAGCTAAACTTGTAAGAAGAGGGAAAACTAAAGAAAGGTTCAGCATTGTGAAAAGTTGCATAACGACACGATGGCTCGAGAAAATGCCTTCCCGGATTGCGCAAACTGCAGAAACCCACGGAAATACTGTGTACATCTGTTTCCCAAACGGAAAAAAGCTAAATTTGGAAAAAGAAGAGGGGAAATCAAGGAAAGGTTAAACATAAACAGAAAAGCACTGCACGGATAACGTGTCCACCCTAAGAAAGGGTCCACCTACGCTTTTTCCACTGTATTCCAACTTTCCTGGTCTCTTCCGTGTAGATCAGAACTGATTTCATCTCAGAAATCAAACCATAATTCTGTTTAAAAAAATATATAAAAAAACCGGACACAAAAAACGGGGATCTTAAATGAGTAGGTGGGCGTCCCTATGGAAATGCTTCCTGCGTGGGTTCGCTCGATACATCAGAAGATGGTGGGGTTACAGTATGTTCTTTGCCATCCAAGGGTTCCGCATCATGATACAAGGTATGCCCCCCCTTCCCTTTCCCCCATCATGAAGTGTCCTTGGCTCTGTAATCACCGCCGCCATATTGACTACACGTTGCAATTGTAAGTGAGCAATCACTGATGACAGAGTCAGCCCCGCAGGGGGTAGATTGGGTGCACGACGACCTCGCTGGGAAGGGTTAACTTGTTGGGTACACCAAGGTTTAAACATCTTGATTATGGCGTGTCGTGAGCAAGCGCTCTGCTGGTGCACCGGACTCAAGTTCGGAGGATGTATTCGGGTCCCAGCATGGCACTTGTGTCCTTGAGCAAGATTATTAACCGTAGTTGCTTCGTCCTTATGACGGGACGTTAAGCTGATTTTATGTCGTTTAATGCACTAACAGAAGCAAGTGTACATCGAAGAAAAAAGGGTTTCCCCCGATGTTTCTGGCTCGGTTGGATAGAAATTGCGCCGCACCACCTTGTAAAATCCTTCACAATGCTCTATCACACCATGCCCGATAAAGGGGGCAGAGGGTATCCCCCCCAATGTTCTCATACTGTAACACACTATTTACCTCTTGTACAGAAGTACCCGCCTAAAATCCTCTAAAGAATTCCTAAGATTCCAAACACACAATGGATACATAATGGGTGTGTGTGAGCGTGTCTATCCATTGAAACCGAGGACTTTAACCAAAGGGATCCGGGTGTTTGACAGAGCGAGGACGTACGTCCTCGCTTCCTTTTTTTGTGTACAAACCCAATGGGGACGTCGCTAAAAAAATTATGTTCAAACAATGGGAGAACAAAGAGAAGTCCTCGGTAAGCGGGATTTACAAATGTGTGTGTGCGTGTGTGTGTGGACACACGGAAGGGCATATGTGGGGTCCTGACAACAATGGAACAATTGACCCCACAAGGTCATTTCAATAGGAACAATTGGGCCCCACAAGGGAATTCTTCAGAAAAGGGAATAATAGAACAACAATAGCAGTACCCCACAAACCGGATCCGTAAGGATGTGTGGGTTTGTGTGTGTGTGTGTGTGTGGGGGGGGGGGGGTATCCCCATGTCCCCACATCGATCACCAAAATGTTCTCGATATACAAACATGGGTCTTTTTATTTAAACATAGCTCTCTGTAATCACTTTCATAAAAGCAAATGGGCGCTTTGTTGGTAATGTTAAAAATCATGAGTATATTTTTTTGTAATGAAACCATGGAAACCCTCACAAGTGCTCCATTTATACATTCATTTTTTGGGGGGTTCATTTCCCTTTTTGTGAATGGAAGTTCAGACTCCTCACTAAAAGTTCATCTCCGCTTGGTACCCAATTCGGAAAAGGAAAAGATGTGAGTTAATTACTGAACATCAAAACCCCCCATTTTTCCCGGTCACGTGCTCTCGTTCTTAACCCACTGGATCCTGTACTGCCTCCATCAGATACCACTATCAGTTCGGAATGAAAATTCAGGTCATCCGCTCTCGACAGTCTACTCCTGGCACCGTGGGAGCAGGAGAAAGTCACCGCGACCACAGGGCACTCACACGGTGAAGCATCTCCACGGAGCATCGGCAGTTAGAGACCTCCCCGCGTGAATTTAAATGGCCGCAAAATCTAGGTCTTTATTGCAAGCAAACTAGGACTCGATTCATTGAACAGTTGCAGCGGAAAAAAAGATTTTAGTTTTATATATAGGCTTCCCTAATTTAATCACGATAAGGTTAGTTCTCTTCTGTTTCCTGTATTAATCCACAATTAAGAGTTCAGAAAGGATAAAGGGTTATATTTGAAAGGACGGCTAGAGATTGATCATTGTTCGAACATTAAAGGAACTCTATCGATGCAATTTCACAAAGCGATTTGGTGCGTCGATAGAACTTATGTACTGACGTCATTGCCGCCATCTTAGATGTAAAACACGATGATGAAACAATGGAAATGAACAGCTATCTACGCTCGGCGCACGGGATTGGCCACTGGCGCTATTGACGCCTTGGGAGTAATATGTAGAGATAGACTGGTACACTGTCCCTTTTTCCGCGAGCATCCAAGTGATGACGTCAGGTGGACTACTACGCACAATATATACATAGGCCTACACGTAAAGTGCCACCCAGCGTTGCGTTTCGTAGCACATGTTCGTGCAGTTTGTTCTGGGGAGACCAAGAAAGTGGCAAACAAATTGTTTTTAACTGGGATTCTGCATCAGTTTGACCCATTTCTGGGTCGTTATGACACAGATTCCGGGTCATACTGACCCAGAAATATGTCAGACTCCACGGGACTCTGATCCGGGTCAAATCTGACCCGGACGTTTTTAAAGAGTGTCTTCACGGAGTAAGACCTAATGGCAAACTCGTGAATAAGGGATCAAAACGAGCTGCAATAATTTAATAATAATAATATCAGCTCTTATTTAGCGCAATTCCAAAAATGATCATTGCGCTTCACAAACAAACATGAACATCAGCAATGTGAACACACTAAAATAAATGGGTTTTGAGATTGCGCTTGAAAGCATCAACCGTTTGGGAGGATCTTATGGTCTGCGGTAACTGGTTCCAGAGAGTTGGCCCGAACACACTAAATGATCCATCGCCTATCCGTTTTTTACTCTTTTAGATGATAAGACGAGTAACGTCCCAGTTCGAACGTAGGCCTTCCCTCGATGGTAAATGGGTGGCAATGCAATCTGTTAGATAGACTGGCGACAGATCATTCAGAGCTTTGTATATTATATTCCGGGTCAGAGGTTGGTCAATAACTCAAGGGATACAGGAAGTTATGGATTGCCCGACGTTATGGATTGCACCTTTAACGATAATAATAATAATAATAATAGTTAGTTTTTATATAGCGCTTTTCACGCCCGAAGGGCGTCCCAAAGCGCTTCACATTCTTACCCCTGGTCACTGGGCCTTAAATCATTCCTTAAACCATCTCAGCTCCCTGGGGAGTATACAGCCTGTGCAACATTAATGCGCTACTCGGCTAAATCAATCACAAGAACCATCTCTGCCCTCACAGGTACCATACCCCCCCCTGGAGAGAGAGAGCTTTATGTTTAAGTGTCTTGCTCAAGGACACAAGCGTCACGACCGGGATTCGAACCCACACTCTGCTGATCCAACACCAGAGCTTGAATCCGACGCTCTTAACCGCTCGGCCACGACACCCCACAACGATGTTGACATTATGATGTAATCGAGAAAATAGAAACTACATAAACTAGGATTATTCAAACCTCATCCGTTTGAGTCTCCTCTGTTCATATCGCTCTAAACACCTACTCATGATATTCAGCCACCCGGTTTCTATACCCAAGTCAATTTGTGGTCCTCCTCACTTTATTTCCGAATCCACTTTAAAGGGAGTTTGGATGTGCAGTTGGTAATAACATTCATCCTATACAAGCAGCATTCGAGGATTGGGTCTGGTTCCTGCCCCTCCCCGGGCATCCTGGTCCCGGCATTAACGCTGTGGAAAGCTATGATTACCGCAGGATGCAGACTAAACAAGTCAAAATGTATTTGGGCGGGAAGTGAGGTGGGATTAAATGTCTTAATCGAAATTGTACAAATTTTAATTTATTTGATTTCAGCAGATAAGTGATATACATGAAAGAGTGATCCCTGAATATTTGTTTGGAAACCATGTCAGCGGTCTCTGCATTCTGTCACTCACGCTTTCTAGCGCGTCCTGCCGGCCACCGTAATCTGCAATTTGATCTTTTTTTTCCTGGTTTATCCAAAACAAGTCAATAAAACTATGAAAGTCACGTAACAAAGAAAAAGGTTTTTTTTGAAAATAAATGAATAAACAAATAAATACTTACAAAACAATGATGCAGTAAAACATGTTTTTACTTAACACCATGCGAAAGCATTTTGTTTATAGCAAGTACTGACAATGTTGCGGTAGCACCCAAAACAATGCAGCAAACCTACTCAGAAGAAATTAAAGAAAAATCTGTAAAGGAAAACAAATTATTGACTAAGATGGTTTTTTTTCTTCATAATTCCCCCTCACCCACACCCCTACGCACATGTTTGTCGACCCGGTAAATCGAGGACTTTGCTTTGTTCTCCGATTGTTTGGACCTTTTTGCGACGTCCCCGTTGGATCTACACGAGAACGAAGCGAGGACGTCCTGGGTCTGTCGAAACACCCGGAGTCCTTGTGTTAAAGGTTCTAAGTTTCAACGAATTGACACCATAACCACACACATCATGTTTGTCGACCTGGTGAAACGACGACTTCTCTTTGTTCCCCCACACTGCAAAAACTGGGGGTGTTAAAATTGACACCATGGGTGTTGTCACATATTGATACCCAAGAGAGAATCAAAATTAACATCATAGGGTGTTAAAATAACACCAATGTGTTCGCAGATAATGGTGTTATTTTAACACTTTGATTCTTTGTTCGTTATTCATAATGTGACAACAGCCATGGTGTCAATGTTAACACCCCAGTTTCTGCAGTACATTGTTTGAACTCGGCTTAATTTCGTGCAAAAATTTGAGGCTCAGATTTGTGTTCAGCATTTACTTCAAGTTCGTGATATTGTTATTTCGACTTGTGCAATTGAAATAAGCAACGGTGACTTCAGAAGGTCTTCAAATGCTATCCTAACTCGATTTTGACAATCATTTCAGACGGAAAATATTCTCTGGATGAATGGCAATGGTGTGAACGTGATACTTGATATTCGTTGACTATTATGATT
This sequence comes from Plazaster borealis, assembly GCA_021014325.1. Taxonomy (NCBI): domain Eukaryota; kingdom Metazoa; phylum Echinodermata; class Asteroidea; order Forcipulatida; family Labidiasteridae; genus Plazaster; species Plazaster borealis. The sequence continues at coordinate 12,926,109 of CM037464.1, read as the reverse complement.
AGGAATCCTATATTTGTTTACCTGCGTTATCTATTTGAGGAAGCTACAGTCACTGAATGAAGTTGTGTGTGTGAGGTTTTTTTTGTTCGATTGAAAGTTGAAAGCACAGTCTCTCTGGGGAGTGAATCAACTCGTCTGAATGAACCGTCTAAAGGAGACGGAAACCAGACGTCTCATGCTATTTTTGGCCCAACCCAACCCTTCCTTTCAATCAAAACAAAATTGGTCTTCTCGTCAGCCTACAAGAAGATAGATCTTGCATGATAACCCGTTCGATTTGAATGGGTCTGCCCAGGAAACCCGTGTAATTGTTAGGGTCTGGCGAAGGGGAAATCTTTGATAAAACAGCCGAAGAAATAAATCCCCTCTGTATTGTTATTGATGGAAAGAAATCCCATGTGCAGATGTTACCACCGTCATCACAATGTGTTTTGGTTGTTGGTTTAATACATTTCATATGCCACGGACATCAAAGGAGTTTGGCAATACGCCTTTATATTTGGATAGTGTTCCCTGTAGCTCTATTCTATACTAGTGTTAATGTTTTGGTGATGCTCTTCTCTGCTGATTCTTTATACTGGTCTAAAGCGATAAATACCGGTCTATAGCGGTCTATACCGGTCTATACCGGTAAATACCGGTCTTCAACGGTCACCGGTCTATAGCGATCTATACCGGTCTTTAACGGTCTATACCGGTCAAATCGGCCTATAGCGGTCTGCACCGGTCTATACCGGTCTATACCGGTCTATTCCGGTGTATACCGGTCTTTCCGGTCTATACCGGTCTATAGCAGTCTTTTCATAGGTGTATTTCCTCACCTCTTAAAATTCTGAACATTTCCTTGTCGTCTCCCTTCGAAAATTTCATTCAGGCCATTGGCCAAAACGCTCTCTGATTTTGCCTTTTATTTTTCTTTAATAAGAAAATATCAAACAAAGAGGTGGACTAATCTGTACAACCACCAGGAGAGACCCGAAGATGGAATTGAGTTAATAAGCGACGTCTCTTGACAATTAGCTCATCTTCGCAAACAAATGAAATGATGAGCGATTTACAGACGACGTATTCTGGGTCACCGGGTTGTCCCTAAAGTCTACATAGCCCATGGTGGAGGAAATTACCTTGGCGGGAGTGTATAAATTGAAGTGAAGTTTGCAACCATCGGCAGGCTGGCCGTATCTCAATTTTGAGCTTTGAACTTCCTCCAAATGATCATCTCGATGATAAGTGTGGACAGCTTTGGCTGGCGATATAAATCAGCTTTTGTTTGGGTGTTCAGATAAGGATTGTCTATAGTTTTGTTTAAGCAAATTCACCTAAAGGGAATCGGCAAAGCTTTCCCAATCAGCACAAAATGTTGAGCTGACGATATTTGCGTCAGTCCTGAACCCAATTTCATAGAGCTGCTTCAGCACAAAAAGTAGCTAAGCACAACAACATTTTGCTTACCAGAATAATGTTACCAGCCAAACTACCATGTCACATGTACAAATTGTGACTGGTCTTGCTCATTTCTGCTTAGCAGACAATTGTTAAGAAAGGAATTCTGCTTGAGCAGCCATATGAAATTGGGCCCAGGTTTAAAAACAAAATAAATAAATTAAACAGTTGATGATAAGAATACTTGCTAATCCGTACGCTTGTGAACTATCAGAGTAAATCTATAACCCTGTTCTCGATTCACTTTTGCTCTTGTTTTACACCTGTTGTTGCTCAGATTTTTGTCCGACATGGACAATTATGCATGACAAGGTTCGTTAGACACAACGGGTCGGACATAACTTATTGCAGGACACACACGGTCGGAAATACTGGTTTGCCTTACACAATGGGTCGAACATAATGGTTTGTTGATCACAATGGGTCGAACATAATTAACACAATGGGTCGGCTATACAATGACTTGTCGGACGTGAATTGTCGGAATAATGCATTGCAGGACAATGGTCTGTCGGACACAACTGTTTGGATTTGATGGTTTGTCCTACATGCTCGGACATTACACTCAGTAAGAAATGGTTTGTCGGACGTATTGGTTCAAGTCAGATGTCGGCAATTTAAAGTCCATAACACACACGTGAATAAGAAACCAGCTCCTGGTTCATTATTGCTACACCTCCACACAGTAAATTTCGCATGCTAAACCAGTGTCTGGTCCACGACTCCTCTAACTGAATCAAGTACATGTAAGTTCTTCAGATAAGCAGACGTAGTGTTGTGTCATCCTTAAACCAATTTGTTTGGTTTCACAAGATGGCTGGGTCGGGTAATCCTTTTCACAAAGTACCACTTACTTTATTAGAATGGACCGAGACGTACAACTGGATTGTCTACCTAAAGGTTGGTGATTTAATTTACCAATATTGAAGGCCAAAGACCTAGCCAAGTCAAACAAAAAGTCCCTGGTTTGGCTGGAGCAATGGGGTAAACCTATATAACTCTGTTTGTTAATTTGTTTTTTTTATCAGACGAAGCAAGGTGGAAAAAACTTGGCAATGGCTATACGACTTGTCGCCAATGCTTCAGACGCCCTCACGTGAGAAGTTAGTTCATTCAAGTCATCGAGTCCAGTCAAGATAATTTAAAACAGTTAAAACAATTATGCAGTTAGACTAGTTAAGCTAGTATGGTAGGGACTTAAAACCTAATCCACATGCAATACTCCCGCCTTAGGTGGGAAGGCAGGGAAAGATTAATATTGAACCATCGAGCCCAACTTGAATTTTGGCTTGAAGGGCGGACTATAATTATCCCTAATATTTCCATAATATTCCATATTGTATTATTGTTTTGGTCAATGAGCTTTCAGATCTAAACTTTATTGTTTTATTTAATATCCCTAACCGTGTACTTTGTTTCTAAGAAAGGGTTACCATGGTGCAATACCGCAAACCTCCCTAGAGTGGATATTGCATAGAATTATAATCGTGTTTATTAACAGTGGATTTACTACAAACTATGAGTCATAACCATCAATCACTTCTTTATGATTCATATAAACGTTTATCAAGATTGTCGAATAATTCCACTGAAAAGAGCAAAAAAAATGATTTAGGGGATCTTAAGGCTTGTTCTCAAGAATCAGTACTGCTTTTATTGTGGTATCCCTACCTCCAGGATCATAGCAAAAGATCTTAATAAAGCCAATTTGAACTCGTTTAGTTTTTTCAAGCTTGACCGAGTTTGTGGTGCAAATGTGCTCGTTTCGTTACGAATTTTCTTTTTTTAGGAGAAGCCAGCCCCAGGTTTTTAGGGCTGGAAAAAAAGTACCTTCCATATACCTGTGCACGAAATCGGCCAGATGTCTTTAAAGGCACCTGGAAATATATATATATTTTTTTTTACAGAAGAGTATATGTATATTAACAATAAAACAATTTTTTGAGTAATTGTTTGTCACGATTTATATGTAAAAAAAATTGATAAAGTTGTTTGAGAGTGACTCCGCCCATCCCTTTTTGTGACGTCAATCGAGGCAGACTTCGCCGCGATCGAACATCGACCCCCCTCGAACTTGACTGCATTTACGTGCAAGTAGTGAGCTTGTACGTTTCGTTTGGTTATCCCCAAAAAGGCGATTTTTCGTGCATTTTCCCGGCAGTGCCGACCAGGTGTATTGCTGCTGGATGCAGAAAAGCGACTAAAGATGGGGTCAGTTAGCATTTGTTTCCTGCAGATCCCAAATATAGGCAGTTACGGGCATCGAAAGTCAGGCTAACGAGGGCAAAGTGGTCCGATGCGACATCGTTTTCAGCGCTGCAGCGAACATGTTTCTGGTGTTCGGATCGACTTGAGCTGTATGCCGCGCCGCGGCACGCCGATCCGATTTGTCATCACGGGCCGCTAAACTATACCTCGTATTATCCGTGTTCTCGTTATGACCGTGCTCGTATCTTCCGTTTTTTAAGACATAGAAACGCGCATGGGACAGTTCGGGACCGGTGAAAACCTCGTATAAACGTCGACTGTACACAGCTGTCCTAGAATTGCATTGGGTGACGTCCGAATACGAAAACGCATCATGCTGATCAGGTACCCAGACGTAATGTACAGGGCCAGACTACACAATTTCTCTTAAAATATCCCGCTCCTCGATTGATGTCACGAACAGCGCCATGTAAACGGGGGCCTATTTTTAAATTTGTAATTAAAACAAAAACACAATTTTTAAACCTTAGTTAATTGTTTATTCACATTCCACTCATCAAAATGTATATATTAACGACAAAAGCTTTATTTTGACAAAATACCACTGCCAGGTGCCTTTAAGACCCACACTATAGCAGACCCACAATGGCCACACGGATTAAACCCTCTGATAAAGTGGAATAATTCCAGTATGTTTATTGTGTATCAGGCTTTGCCTTTGATGCATTACCAACACTCTGAGCCTGTCCCCACACAAACACTACCACCAATTAACAAGGGAGCCAGTAACCAGTGACAATTAAGGTATGGCTTTAGTATACATTTGGGTCGACGTGTCTCTTTTAAGGGTTTAAAGTCAAACAAAAACCCGATGCTCAGAACTTGAAGCCGAAATATAAAAACAAAACAACAACAATGACAACAACGAATCTCTTTGCTACACAGAATGACGCGTCGTTGCCTCAGACAACAGAATTAAACAAATTGAAGTATTTCCTATAGCGTACTTTCCATCTATCCGATCAGAATTGATTTGATTAGAGGCAAATAATCCGAGTTAAAGAATCGTCCAAATCAATATCCGAATCCCAACTGATGCTTCCTCCCTAAGACGGAATGATCAAGGATTTGTAGTTTTAAAAAGGGGTTTATTGTCATGGATGTTCCATCAATCAGTGTCCTCTAGTATTACAATAAGACAATGGAACTCTTGATTAAAACGAATGCACTTTTTCAACAAAAACGGTTTTGGAATACTGCCCAGAGCTGTGTATTGAGAGAGTTGCGACATAGAGGGACCAATTTTCTTCGGTCACGTGGTTGCTGGACGCCATTTTCGGTCCAAATGCAGCACAACCAAATGGGCATGGACTAGTCTGGCACCCTGTATTTGCCAATGCGGTTTTGTGTTACACAAAATGGCTTATAATCGCAAGTTGTCGCAACTCTCTCAATATACGGCTCTGATACTGCCCTTACGTTACCATCCTCTGCGTACCAGCAGCGTTGCGTGTTATGCAAAGAGCTTATCAGAATGTATCAGTGATGTTTTCCGAAGCTTTGGATAAATTGAACTTTTGAATAGTATGTAGACACCATGGGGTCGAAGTGGTTTTGCAACCTCGTACAGCAAACAGCTACAGAATCAAACGAGTGACTGAATGTGCCTTTTCGGTTTTGTACTATTATACTTTAGGGCCTACTTTACTATTATATATTCTGGTAATGAAACCATGAAACCAAGGATGCCTCGTAAGAGAACGTATACATGTAGCTCGCAAGCCTTAGAAAACCTGTAAACAAGGGTGTTTGCTATATGTAAACCAGAAACACCGGGGTTAACCCTACTCTTGCATGATAAATGTTCCGGATTCTTTTAAGTGCACCACCAATTATAATACACGGGACCTACGGCTTAATGTCCCATCCGAAGGAAAAAACATTTATTGTAAAGTATCTTGCCCAAGCACATAAGTGCCATAACCGGGACTCAAACCCATACTCTGCTGCTCAGATACACCAGAGCTTAAGTCCGGTGCTCTTAAACAGCTCGGCCATAGGCTATTGATAACTTCTTGCAATAATAATAGGATGAGCAAACATGTCTACTAACGTCTTGAATCAAGACTATTCAAAACTCAGCAGAGATTTCTCATTCCGTCGGATAAACGCAAGCATGTGACTTTATCTACTGCCCATCATTGCTCATCCTTGTAAGATTACAAAGATAACGTGAAAGACGATCAACAAGTCTGTAATTACAACCAAAGGCACACGCCCTGCAATACTTGTTTGATTGTAATAAATGTTCAAGCAGATTGAAAAGTGCTGCGGGGTCGTAGACTATGGAAGTACTAACTTAAGTAATAAGGCCCCCTCGTCAGCCATACGTCACAGCAATTACGAGTAGGCATATTTCTAAATCGTCAGCACTTACTCAGTCAAATTCCTTGTCATCCCAACCAGGACCTAACTCTTCGTTAAATGAAACTGTGTGCCGGTGAAATAAAAACCTGTTGGCTTGGTTTTACTTAAAACAATGACATCGAATGACAGTGTCACGTCACTGGTGAACAATTGCTTCTCGGTTGTAGAATGTCATCGGTTAAGGGTAGGGTCATAATTGTCAAGAATGATACAATCAAAGTTATCTCTGAAAGTTTCAGCTGAATGCAGTGTCTACTTGCTGAGTAAACAGCTAAAAACTGTCACGGTGTTTTCACACGAAACGTCAACTCAATCCACGTTTAGCGAGTTGACAGCCGGTATCCAACCGCATCTCTGGCCAAAGCATTCGCGAACGGGCAACAACCCTCAGAGATCTGAGAAACGGTTCATGCTTGAATCGTTTTTCAGGTTCAAATACTTGTAGGTGAAACATTACCCAATCCATGCTTCGAAGGGAATCCTTCCTCAAAAAAGTGTGTACTTACTATCAACATCATCTTCACAAGTTCTTTATACAAAGTGGCTACGAGAATAGGGTGGAATACCAGTTAGTAAAACCGTGTGCTTGTTTTCTTCAGTTATAATGGAATGTTGTGCCTCACCTGAAAAACCGCTTCAAATATATCTATGTGACTAATAACACCTTGAAACTCTTTCAAAATCATCCCTCATGCCAGTGTGGACTCACCCTGGTACAGTTTAAGACAAGCACCCCCCCATCTCACCGACCCAAACTGATATTGTTGGTCTTGGAACTTGTGGATAGTTTTATTTGGGAGCGGAAGGCAGCATCGTCCCCCGTCTCGAGGGGTTAATTGAGAGACACATTGCGGTAGTTATATGGTTTGGATTCTTCCTGTTTTGCTGCTTGTTCCTAAATAACTACATCCGAGCCTCTTGGACTAATCAGGCAAACATCCTTTCCGTGTAATGTCTATCAAAATGATCGTTCCTATTCCCATCAGTTATAGCCATCAAACCTTGATATAAATACACGAGAAAAAATATCCTTATACTGCCACATTAAGAAAACAATCAGCTAAGATTAATTTCATGGATTACAAGACACGAACAGCACTTCTGGGCTTTGTCATTCATCGATTGAGTTGTAATGCAATTCAAGGCTTAGGATACGGGAGCAATATTCATCATAACCTCGGGTGGGAATTGAACCCATGACCCTCCGCAATAGTGTGGGTGGTTCGGTCCCTATATGTAGTAAGAGACCTAAGTATAGCCCTGATCTAAAGGTAACCCCAACCATGTACCTAAATATAACCCAGACATAAATGTGGGTCTAACCCTGTACCTCAATGTACCCCAAACCTAAATGTGGGTCTAACCTTGTACCCCAATGTACCCCGAACCTAAATGTGGGTCTAACCTTGTACCCCAATGTACCCCAAACCTAAATGTGGGTCTAACCCTGTACCCCAATGTAACCCATACCTAAATGTGGGTCTAACCTTGTACCCCAATGTACCCCATACCTAAATGTGGGTCTAACCTTGTACCCCAATGTACCCTAAACCTAGATGTGGGTCTAACCCTGTACCCCAATATAACCCATACCTAAATGTGGGCCTACCCCGTGCCCCAATGTACCCAGACCTAACTGTATCCCAAACCTGTACCGCAATGTAGCTGGGGACCAAAATGTAGGCCTAACCTTGAACTAAAATGAAGCCCACAGTCCTTAATGTAGCCTCAACCCTTTACCTACACGATAGCCCAAGCCTAAATGTAAGCCCTACACTGTAGCTAGTATTGTAGCCCAGCAGACCTAACTGTAACCCAACTCTGTGCCTAAATGTAGCACACACCCAAAGGTAGCATTATCTCAAAGACCTTGATCCATGTACTATACCGATATATATTTCTTACTCGGTGATACAGTAGCTACAGGTTCTTATTTCAATTTACCCAATCGAAATAATCACAAAATCCCTGACAAAACCTAAACCATTACCCGGTGTAATCTCGAGACCACAACTCTTGACGTTGTCCATACTATTCACCGATCGGCCGTGTTTTCACTTCTCGAAAACCCGTCCCGGGAGTTGATATTTTTAAAAGCATGTAACTATATTAGTTTACGTAGTATTTGCTATAGATCTGGACTCAACTTTAGACCTTGACATTTGAGAAAGACTGCCAGAGCAAGATAAGAAAAGGTGTCCCCATGCCTCAGGATGGGACTATTTCCTCCAGCTTCTTACAAGTCATTCCCGCTACAAGGCGAAACGTGCCTCGCTGCTGCAGAAACCCGCGTCTTGATGAGCAAATTCAGAGGAAAAACAATACAGTGGGCGTTCCTATCACGGTAATACTATAATTGAGGCTCTGTCACAGCTGGTTGCAAGGGCGCCAGACCTTGGGGGATTGGAAGGTATATATATTTATCCACCCCAATCTGTCCCGAATGGACCCCAAACAACCGCCAAGTCTTCCCCTTCACCGTAAGCTCTCAACAAAAATTGAATTGAACACTTGATCGGTTTGACACTACCATTGCGAGGGCTGTCTTTTATTATACTTTGCTTTCGAAGATCGAAACGCAGCTGTATCCATCATCGGGAAAGTACATCAATGTTTGTTTTTGGAAAAGTATAGTTCCAATCCTCTCCACTCTAAAAAAAACCTCCCGTTTCATCATTATATTAATATATAGGCCTAATGATAACATGATAATTATTAAATAAATATGATCAATCAATCAAACAAACGACCTACAACTATAATAACTAACTCGCTGTTTAACGACATGCTTGGTTCTACCTCCATGGTTTAGTAATTGAAGACAGCAAATCTGGCTCTTACCTCCATGCTCTAACATGCAAATTGTTTCTGACGAGAGGCAGGCAGGGATATACACTGTCCCTACATTGCCACGTCATGCTTCATAACCACGTGTGAACATTATTACACATTTTACTAGGCAGTGGGGCTGCGACCCCCGGGAGCCTTCGTCTACCACCACCCCCCCCCCGTTCCCGCCCCTGAACTCACTATCACATGAATTTCTAGATCTTCCACCCGGCCCCGCCGTCCGTTACACTCGTTCACAATCATTTTCTGAAGCATCTCAGTCAACAATTACATGACAAGACATCTGTCATCTGACCGGCCGATGCCCTTATAAAGTGGCTCCCCTGGGAACTGTCCGTAAACCGGGCATGATATCATCACCAAATAGTTGTGGGTGGTGAGTGATGGGATACCCGCTGTGGGCCCCTGTTAACGGTTCAATTTACCAAGAGAAAGGACTGAACCATACAACCGTTACAAAACGTGTATTATACAGCCACCGCACCAGGTTTGACGAAGTGATCCGATCTGCTACGGAACCTTCCGGAGCTAAATATTGCCTAACATCCTAAACAAATTATGACAAAAGCAGTGTGGTTGCTCTTGTAATACATTACCCCCAGGTAAAACGAGCTTTAGTGGAAATACCCGAGGCTAAATTATTTACAAGCATTTCTTCCCATAACCCGAGCAATGATAATACTGGTAGTATTGTGTGTATCACGAAAACCTATACTGTGTTTTTCATCATACAGAGTTTCACGAAATGGGTTGAGTTGCGATGGAACCTTAGTGAAATCGACAAAACGCAGAGCAATATAAACTCTAACGGATAACCCTGACATTTCAAAGAAGATCAAACTAAAGCTGCAATGATATTTCCAAAATTGTTCTTTAACTTTCATCTGAGACAGGTCAAGCAATGGAGCTTAGTACTGATGACGTCACAATTTGTTAACCACCTTGCAGAAGAACGGGAAACCATTGTGTCTATCACTACTGTCGGAAATGCAGCACCCAGTCACAACACTTAATGCAGTAAAAACAAAACGTGAAGTCATCAGTACATGGGTCTATTGAAAATATTAACAGCAATACATCACGCGACGACGCCTACAATGATATAGCTATACGCAAGATACTGATATGGTTCCATTCTTAAAGACAAAGAAACAAGAGTGGCAAAAAAATAATAATAATAATAGTAATGAATAAGTAAAAATAGAAGTGATTAATTTCTTTCTGAAAGTTCGGTGATTACACAGTTCCCAATACCGGCTACAGAAAGTCTTGTGTCCAAAATCGTAGTGGCTTAAAGTAAATGTTGCAGTCAAAAACTCAAAGGAAAACAATCTCGCCATTTTGTGTACGATGGGTGTTTGCATTGTTGTTTAATTACAAGGAAAGCAGAGTTCGGCAGCCGTGAGACAATGACCAAAATAATAATGTTTTTGAAGCAATAAACTGATTAAACGTCGTCATTACCCACTTCATTAAAGCCTACAAGATTAGAACATTCCCCACCACCACCACTACCGCTAAAGTCCTATTTGTTGTTTAAATTCCATACCATTAAAAGTGTTCTATTCTTGAATTTGTTTAGCCTTCGAGAAAGACTCTGCTAAGGTCGAAACGTCAGGTCATTCACAATTTGTTGTGCATTTATACCCAAGGTCCTTTGGATTGGTAAGCGGTTTGCGACAGCTAATTCTATTTACTCTCGAAACTAATGACCGAAATTAAAAATCATGACAGGCATTGGGAGGGGCAGAGATCAGAATTAAAATTTGATGTTACAAAAAGCACAGGTAATTGAACACATTTAACCTTTCGTAAACAAGTATAGCAAACATTGCTTATAAGTCATTATCCAGGGTGGTTAAAAACGAAACGCACTAAAAAAACAAAACACGTTTTCGTTTTACAGCACAAGTTTAGAATTAAAGATAGAACTCGCACTTTCAAGGGATGTTGAACGCTCAGATAAAATGAGAAATTAATCATCTTGGTGATTAACATATCCGAGTCAGAACTGACCCGGATCCAGCTCGCGTGGAGCCTGACCACTTTCTGGGTCAGCCTGACCCGGTTATGGGTCAGGCCCCCTTGGACCCGGAATCTCGGTCAATTCTGAACCAGCAGTTCTTAGAATGTACTTGGTAAGAAGAATAATGAGTACCTGTTCGTGAGAGATAATGGAATGGTTCAACTTCAAGTCGCTATCCCCAAACAACCCACCAAGTAACTTAAAGGATGACTGGTAATTGATCGAAAACACGGTTTTTGATCTGATCATTTTACTAAACTTTTTACCATTACCAAGTTTCCGGAGAAACATTTCGGTCTGAAATGGTTCGATATGCTAACATTTCAAACCCTCAACTTTCGTTTCTTATTTCGATTTACCAAATCGAAACAAGACTCTACACATTTGTGAACTAGTTCAAAACACCTGGTAAAATTAAGACAGTTTTTTTGTTGTTGCATTCTCTTGAAGAATTGTTTAAAATGTCCGATGGAATATTGTTCACAAGTCGGTTGCTCACAAAAAAAGGAATAAACTCTACAATAATACCATGCTAGCTTGTGAAGACTCACAACAATTTAAAATGAGCCGTGGATTATCCGTCGAAAGGGACTGGGAGACAATGGTTATATTCACTGTTTTGGGGTGAAAAGTAGACCGCGCATTGAACGCACAGTAGCGGTCCAAAGAAGAAGACATTAACATTGTGTGCCACGCGTTTACACCTGCGCATCTGCACAGCTCCTCTACCGACCAATGTAGTTCTAAAACAAAAAGGAACAAGGCTACCCTACCAGGGACTACCTATAGGACCAATACTACCACACAAAGGAAAAATGAGGTACTTTACTTATCAATATTGTTTCAACATATCTTAACATACAATATGGCGGCGTGGTTGACGTCAACGCACAAGGTCTATAGTTCTAGATTTGAACTCTTGCCAGGCATAATGGAAACATCGTCAGAGTCAATGCCGTATTGTATACATCATTTGTTGTATAACCAACTCGTCTTTATTCTCCTTTTTAGCACATATTGAATTCCAGATAGCCGAGGGCATCATTTTGCAATCGACTTCATAGTGAATCATTGCCCCCCAACGTGGTATCATGACCCAAGTTATCATTCAACTCCCTTTGGGTTTTAGGGTTGAATTCCAAACAAGAGAGGGGACTGATCTGCCTTTCAACGATGATATATATCAATTGTCGTCGAGATAAGGGTCGCAGCATGTCGCATCCTATAATATAATAACGCCAGACACCTGCCTGACCGGATGCTGCCAGATGTACCTTTGACCTCGCATTCACACGTACATGTACACATGTCATAGTGAATAAAACAAAATTACATGATGTACAAACATTATGCACACGCTGCTTGCAGACGATCGAAAGTGCAAGCTGACAAACTACACACCACCTTGGACCAATCATAACACCGATATGGGAAGCTTACGTCACTGCACGTTTTTCCAAAGAAACAATTGTATCAAATGAAATCATCGCGCGTGTAAGACCAGTGCCTGTCTTTATCATTGCGGATAAAGACAGGGGACCAGTCTAGGAAAAACCGTGATTTGGGTCCCCAGGGGCCGGGTATTTTCTGGGGCATCATGTTTCGAATCGAAGTCAAACTGGTGAATGCACTGGTTGACGAGACGTGTTGTTGACTCACATTTCACCTGACATGAAAAACGATTCTTGTTCTTTCATTCTACATTTACAATCAATAATTTTTTCCCAAGTTAGAGGTGAATTTAACCAATATTAAAGATGACAATCACGACATGAAGTTTTACCGATATTTCTTCTTTGTGTGTGTGTTTTGGTAAGCATGATTACCCGTTCCGGGTGGTCCAGACAGTTGGAGAACAGAGGGAAGTCCTCGATTTACTCGGTCGACAAACATGTTCAAGTGTGGAACATAGAACAAAAGAGGTCCACACAATGTATAGGGACTTCAAACACGTTCACACAGTGTTTTATACAGTGTTGAAGTGCACAGAACACAGGATAGTCCACAGAGTGTATGCAACACAGAGATGTGTGTGTATGTATGTCTGTGGGTTGATATACACCTTTAAACCGAGGACCTACAACAGAAGAGGAAAATATGGTCACCGGTTGGGTGAAGGTTTCCGGTTGCGTGAGGTCCTCAGTTGTAAAGTGTGTTTAAAACAATGAGAGCTGTTGCCAAAAAAGAACAAACAAAAGAGGCACAACAATTGGACAACCAAGAGAAGTCTTCAATTTATGGGGTCTATAAACATGTGTGTTGGGTGTATCTCCCCGTTGAAACCAACGACTTTAACAAAACGGATCTGGGTGTTTTGACCGACCGATCACAGTGGGAGAACCAAGAGAAGTCCTCGAATTACCGGGTCGACAAACAAATGTGTGTGTTACGGTTCCACTGCCGATTGCAACGAACTTACTCGCTTATTGAAAGAGATTATGGTCACTGGCTCATCCCTAACCAGACTTGGCATGATTACAGCTTACTCATTTCAATAATCGCCATGGCCTTGTTATTGTGGCGCTCACTATGTCACCACAGGTGTTCGAGTTGGTCAGTTTGTTAACTACAAAAATAAAAAAGCTCGCCAAGAGTTATCCCAAAGGCACATCTCCACTCGAAAGGTTTTTAGCAGCAGTAACCTTAGGCCACTCTGTGACAGTGTTAAACAACCGTATCTCCCAGGATACCGATGATATGGGGCCACCAGTGGTCAGCCAAGGGTTTGCTAAACGTGGCCATGGGCAGGGAATTAAGACTAAAGACGCCATCAATTAGTTCCAACTTTGACGAGTAAGGCTGAGTAAGGCTATACACGACATGTAATATTATAAAACACTATCTAAAAGCTTAAACAATTAACTAGTTATGAGACATGTTTCGCAAACTGATCCGGACCAAGGGTCAAGGATTACATTTTGTATATAAAAAGAACAAATCAAGCCAGTCTGACCACGAATTCAGAGAAGACTCACTTGGATCTGAGGTATTCCGGAGCTTGGGTGGGTGGACTTCATGCTTGTTGGTCTGGGTTAAACCACACTGTGTGAAAGGCAAGATAAGGGTAAACCTCGGATAAGCTTACAACGATGCTTACTGTCTCTGAATCAAGTGCATGGATGGCATAGGTAGAGTAGATAACACTTCTGCTACCCAGTAAGGTTTGATACTTTGGAGTAGATAAGAACTGAGTAGGTTTACGGGTGACCACTGTTTATTTTTGTAATCTCTTTGTGGGATGTTAGCTCTGAGAGGCACCAATGTTGATATAGTATAGTCTTGATGTCTCGATTGGTGTGTTCTGCCTCATTCTCAAAGGGAGTTAGCATATCTCAGCACCCTTCTTCTCAAAACCAAAACTTCTCACAAAGAAGATTTGAATCACATGCCTGTTGCCAATAAAATTACTCGGTTCTTAGTGCTGCTATTCATGTACTTGTCTGTGGGATAAGATAAGGTCAGACACCAGGTGTAAATGGTCTGCTACGGCATGCTCTTTATACAAAGCAAAGTACACGCTCAAATTAACTGCCATCTGAAACGTCTGAACCAGGGAAAGCATTCAAAATCGTTATCTTTTATTCAATGCGACACTTCGAAAACAAAATGACCCCCTAATTCATTTCTCCCGGAAATGTTACCATTTTGGACAAGTAAAACTCCCTTGCGAAAACTGATCCAGACATCCCCCCCTTCCCGGTTTCAAAAAAGTCATACTGATTTGTGATCTTTGGCCAAAAATTAATAAGCAAAATCCTGCTAAACTAATTCATGGGTCAGCGATAATGGCACCAGGAACTGATAACGATACCTTATCAGATTTGATTTGAAGTCAAACATGTGATTACCAGGGATATGGCAAAATAGTCACCCAATATGTTAAATAACTTGACCGTAACTAAATTGAAGCCGAGTGTGAAAATCGTTGGTTCCCTTGATTTGTTCTGTTTACGGAAGGGGTGTATTTTTAAAGACGTATGGTAACAATTCCGGCTGATAAAAGTGATTAGGGAAGATTTAGTTTGTCTTTAAATAAAACAAAGTGAGAAAAAAGGAGACACACTAGATCATAAGAATACCAAAGTAAAGCGTTCGCGTCTGCATGAAGTGTCACAATTGATTACACCGAATTTTATTTTAGTTGACACAAGTTGTGTCTACTGTTTTATTGAACACGGAAACACCTGTGTTCTGATAAAACTTTAAGTGCAGTCCGCAATTTGTTTGTGACAAGTGGAGGATGGAAATATATTCTCTTCACTCAAGTTTCACTTAAGCCTAATCAATAGCAAATCAAATAGACCTATGTCATGCTGCCACCATCTTGGTCATGCCCCCTGTATCCAATAACAGTAATGAATGCTAAATATTCATTGCACAAACATCGAACCAGACTATTTGTTTGTCTTCCAG
This sequence comes from Plazaster borealis, assembly GCA_021014325.1. Classification (NCBI taxonomy): domain Eukaryota; kingdom Metazoa; phylum Echinodermata; class Asteroidea; order Forcipulatida; family Labidiasteridae; genus Plazaster; species Plazaster borealis. The sequence goes on along the minus strand of CM037464.1, from coordinate 12,910,742 downwards.
CCTCGGTTTGCTTACATTGAGTTGGATTGGAGTAACATCAAGATGGCCACCATGCAATCATTCCCTCTTGTTTTGACATTTTGTTTTCTTGTTGCCCATTTTTGGTTTGTCTCTTGTTGCACATGTTTGGTTTGAGGAAGACAATGTTCACAGTAACTGATGGGTAGATTTTCAATGCGAAGAAATCTCGTGCTCGATTTCTCTCTCGAAAAAAAGAAGTCACACCGCACAGAAGTCAAGGGCTGACTTTTTCAAGGATAAAGCTACCCAACAAAGGAATGATGTAAATGGTTTATGTGACCGTTTCTACCCACATGACGCGGAGGACTTTTAACAAAAGAGAATCGGAGCGTCCTCACTTCGCTTTCGTGTACAAAACTAATGGGGATGGTGCAAAAAAAAAAAATAAATAAAAACGGAAAAAAAAGTCATCGATTTACGGGATTAACAATCATGTGTGTATTTAAACCGGGGAAATTATAACAACAGGGACAATAGGTCTATGATTGCTGTCACAATGGAAAACATTCAATGAGATGACCTTGTAAGGACAAAGAGTTGAGCAAAGGTTTACGATTTGTAGGCTATACACACCTGTGCGTGTATGTTACTGGATGGGGTATGGGGGGGGGGGGGCTTTCCCGGTAACCTTGAACTTGGAACAACCTTTTGCAACAGCAAAAACATAACCGAAACCACTAAGCCTGCAGTCGTACATTTTGCAACAGGTGATACAGCACAATGACAAAGCAGCGTATTGTCATAAACATCACGCCCACAGTGCGTTCAACTAATGACAAGAACAACACATTGTCACGGCCATCATGCATTAATGTCAATTGATGCCACTCAGTGACCATGCAGTTTCGTCTTGTTTTACTGGAAGAGTTAATGAACAAGTCAGTGTATTGCAATAAGCAACACGTTCATTGTTCAGAGCGGGAAGTTGACACACAAACAAATTGTTAACCAATTGTACCAGTCAGGGTAACAGGTTGTAACAACGAAGAGCATCTGTCTTTTGTTTTCTATTTTTTAAGTTGACTTCAGCCAAGTCTTCTATTAGTACATGTGTCATGGTTAGAAGTCTTCGTGATTGAATCTGTACACAGCAATCTATCGTTGCCTAAGCCAGGATACTTTGTCGCCCAGATGGAGCTTGTCTAAGAATAGCATACGAGGGCGTACTAAAGCCTACAGTTTCTTGTGTTTTAGTGTTGGTGACGGAACTCACTGGCAGACTCCTTTATACACATCAGACACAAACAAGACATCTAGGTCACGGGATCATTATCCCTGAAAAGCTGCAAAACACTTCCGGGCCGTTTGGTGGCGTATAATCCACTTCGACAGTAACAAAACGAATCCCTGGGTATCGCTAAGATGTAGCGATCACACTCCATATCCCAATTCGGGGTATGATATGGGATTTGTTAGGGGGGATTATATGGGATTTAATTGGCTTAAGTGGAAAAGTACATTAGAAAGATACATTATCGTGATCGATATCGGGTGATTTCATCGCATGGGATCAAAACATATATCAGTATCGGTTTATGGTGATCACTTTGTGTCGCAATTTTAGAATGCATTGCGGTGTGAAGAAGTCAAGCAGGAATTCATGTTCTTCCATCGACATGGGATGTTTAAATATACTGGTCCGTGAGTCAGCGGCATGTGACGGCCTTTTTTTTCTTGGGGTTAATACTGCTCCATTAAAAACAGTCTCCCGGTTTTAGGGAGGGGCCTGCTCGCAACCTTCAAGACGTAGATAACGGAGGTTAAGGTCTTGCATCCTGACCTTTGACTCTTTGTACGGCATTTCGACAAAACGGGCTAAGCTCTCAGGTTCCGCGTCAGGGGATCAGATTATTTACCGTTTACCTGTGTGGACCGTGGTTAAATCTCACCTCGATCTGGGGCCGCTCGGTTTGGTTTGGTATTTTAGTCCCTGCATGCCAGAATTCCCCTGTTATGTTATTTCCTCTCACATTTTATTTACCTTCTTCCCTTCGCAGAACTCTTGAGGCAGAAAGTTTACATTGCAGCTTGCGTTTTAGGACCCTGGGTTTCTATTACCCAAACGTTAATAATACTTGCATATTTTGTATAATCTGTTCTATGTTTAAACTGGGAAAGTTCTGATGGCCATGAGCCAGTGAAAATGAAATTTTTCAGCACGGCCAGCAGTCTGCATCAGCTTGTCCAGTACTCTGGGTCAGATGAGTATCACTGGGTCAGAACGACCAGCAATGTGGGTCAGATGAGCAGCACTCGCGTCAGCACGACCAGTAATATGTGTCAGATGACCAGCACTCGGGTCAGCATGAACAGCAATCCGGGTCAGCATGACCAGCAATCTGGGTCAGTATGACCAGCAATCTGGGTCAGCATGACCAGTAATCTGGGGTGCGTTTTGGCGGCTGTAACCAATAATTGTTTCTGACGTCATAACCAAAACGGTAACCGAGCTCACAACTCGGTTATCGTTCAGTCTGAACAGCAAAACCAACGACCAACAACCGAAACAGTTTTTGGTTACCGCCGCCAAAACGCACCCCTGGGTCAGCATAACCAGCAATATGGGTCAGCAGCATGACCAGCACACAGCATGACCAGTAATCTGGGTCAGCATAACAAGCAATCTGGGTCAGCAGCATGACCAGCAATCTGGGTCAGTATGACCAGCAATCTGGGTCAGCATGACCAGCAATCTTGGTCAGTATGACCAGCAATCTGGGTCAGCATGACCAGTAATCTGGGTCAGCATAACCAGCAATCTGGGTCAGCAGCATGACCAGCAATCTGGGTCAGTATGACCAGCAATCTGGGTCAGCATGACCAGTAATCTGGGTCAGTATGACCAGCAATCTGGTTCAGCATGACCAGCACTCGGGTCAGCATGACCAGTAATCTGGGTCAGCATAACAAGCAATCTGGGTCAGCAGCATGACCAGCAATCTGGGTCAGTATGACCAGCAATCTGGGTCAGCATGACCAGCAATCTGGGTCAGTATGACCAGCAATCTGGGTCAGCATGGACCAACAGACTTGAGCAGATGAGCAGCACTCTGGCTAATCATGACCAGTTATACGAGTCACACTGGTTGCTGGTATAGTGAAGTGATGCCGGGTACGTCGATACTATATCTGTGTCAGCCTGACCTAGCAGGCTGGTCAGGTCTATTTTTGAACAAGACTTGAGTCAGTCATCAAGTATTATTGTGAAGATAATGGAAAACAAAAACAAAAAACAAGGCTATACAAATGAAAGATTTTTGCTTAAAACTATCTCCCCTTTGGAAGTATTAGTGTACTGTCTCTGTGAAGTATCCTCTGTTGATTTAGAATGAATTTTGAGATAAAAGAGAGTACACTGATTAGTATGTCATTACTGAATGTGCAGTAATTGCTTTTTGCACTTCATGTAAACTTCTGATTAAAATACTCAGTTAATGCGTACCTAAACTTAAATATGTCCCTTCTTCACCTTTTCACACGAGGTTTTGAGCAAACAAAGCTGGTTTAGCAACTGCTATTAAACTTTTCAAATACCAAACAACATAAACCACTTTGACTTTGACCCGGAAGAACTTTAAGCACTTTAAACCCCCGTGTCACCAGTGATTGCTGAATAAACCTACACACACACTCTGGCATGAATTTATTCCACGAAGAGCACCGTGTCCAAGCGAGGAAATTCCCCCAGGTTCAGTTGGGGGCTTACGGTAGGCCACAGTCACCCATCCTGTTCAACTCTTGTTATACACGCATCCATCGACTTGCCACAGTGGAGTTCAGCTTATCCGTGGTTTCGTTTTTACACCTCTGAGATTTACGAACTAAACAAAATGTTTCTGAAGGAACACCACACAGTTTTTGTCTCCCATGACCTCGAGCAGGTGTTGATTTATCTTTCAATGCCATCATTGTAATTCAGTGTGGAGTGAATCATTGTTTTTAATCAACACCTAATTTGACTCACATCAAAACAAGGGGGTAGTATAGACTCATCCAGGGTATCAACAAGTATTATGATTATTCCAGCGGTTTTAACAACTTTGTTTTGAGATTCACAGGATTTCAGTTGAGCATAACGTTTGCTTGACGCACAATTTAGCGAAGTAAATCCCACTGAATGTTATACCAATGTGGTGTAATTGTCGAAGTTAATGTTTTGGTTTTTTTCCGCAATTATTTCCTGGCGTTGTATTTGAGTAACACATTCATAGAAAAAGAATTCGAAGAGTGATTTTAACATAAGTTGGCGATGTCGACAAAAATACAATCTCTGACAAGTGACGGCACTTCCCTCAGTTTCTTGTTAACGGCTTGTGAAGAACTTAATTCACAAGTGCTTGGAAATTTTCCAAAATTGGTGGCGAATAAGGACATGAATTCAGGTCTAACTTAATGGTGTTGGACGCGTTTATGATGACCACTTTCAAACTTAAGTCAAGAAACCGTGCAAAAGCATTGACATGCAGAACCGGTGTTAGAACCGGTCTCAACGGGTATTTTCTCACTGGGCAGAAGACATTGAGAACTACAATCCCGGCCAAAATGCTTGGGCCACCCTTTCCTGACGTTATATACAACAATTCCATGTGCGCTTCCCATTCACATTCAAAACATTTGTCCCCCGCCCCCCGCCCCCGCTCAATGTTGACTGTAACTCAGAACACAGTCGGCAATTGGAACCAACATTGAAAGGGGGCAGGGGGGCCCGGGATTGTAGGTTCTTCAAGCAAAAAAGAAAGAAAGTAGAACCTCCGTTACTGATAAACCCAGTTATAATTCAAAGGCCTTCAAATTGTCATCGTTACAAGTTGCGATCGACTGTAATAAAGATAGTGTTTTCACCACTCGAAATTTACCTAATTTAATTCCGACTATAGTAATAGCGATTGTTATACGTCAACTAACTGTCATCAACCAGTTTTATAGTTGTACACATGGAAATAAACCAAACTAACCAATCAGATAACTAACGTAATATTTAGTTACTGTATCATTACTTTAAACTGAAACTGAACGCATCGGAAAAGTAAACTTTGAAGCTTCATACATGGTGGAATATTGTAATAAATATTTAGTTACGCACTTGGATTTCTCCTAAGGAATTTATGTTGCGCAGGGTTTAAAAAGCTAGTTTAATAATTTTAGTGATAGAAGTTAAAAGCTGGTTTAAAACCTGTGTTGGGTTGTTTCTGTATTTGTGTGGTTCTTTTTAAACAGGACCATGATGTAAAACAGCCTCTGAGCTGATGTATGTATCCTGTATAATAAACAAGTTTTGATAAATAAAATAAATACATAAATTTAAGAACCACTTAAAAACAGTTTATAATTCAACCCACTGGAAAACGTTCAAGACGTATTTCCGTATTGAAATTCTTAAGAAGTAATTCCTTATAATGCTCCTAAAAGAAAACTGCACCTGACAGTTCTTGGGTATAATTAAAGAAATTAACACATCCCGTGGGCTGATCAAGTTAAAGTTCCCCTTTCCGCAATGTAAAACAAGCGTGAATATTGACATTCACGGTGTCTGTATTAGGTTTCCGTAGTAAGAACTGCATCCACCAAACGAAGATGTATCCAACAAGCCTCATTGCAGCGGAACACATGGGCTTACACAGGAGGGAAGTGTAGCATCCACAAAACTTAAGTCATATTCTTTTGAAGTAATTAAAGAACGGTCTAAATATAGGGGTAATGGCGTATTAGTCAAAGGGATGTTGGACAAGGCTTATCTCGAGTCAAATATAATAAACAACAATTTGATGCTCATCCGATGGATGGGTGGGGCAGACAGCAAGATACGAAAGCGAGAGATGTTGTTTACAGTAGTTTTGTTCATAGCTCGTTGGTTGTAGCAGAGCTTGGAGACGGGGAAGTGAACGATGAAGTGTCGATTGATCGACTTTGGTTATGGCTTCAGGTTTATTGACTAAAATGGGTGGTCTGTTTATCTTTTATAAATTCACCAAAACATTCACATTTTCTGCTGTAGTTGCATTTTGTTATTTTGTTCTCGAGGATGCAGTTTTGATTTAAAAGCTGTTAATTGTCTCAAACGGGGAATCGTTAAAACATTTCTTGTCGATCATTATGAAAAGTAATGTCAGTGTCGATCGACTTTTTTAGATTTTCGGTCAGCTGTATGATTTATACGTGGGAATATATTTTACTTGTTGGTGTCAATCATTGTTATGAAATATTTTATTGTGTATTCTAAGCTTGCATAGCTAGATCGGTGACAAGTTCGAGCATTCTCCGCCCAATCTAAATAAACTTAACTTGTCAAACTCGACAAAAATACATTTGCAACTTTATATAAAAGGTGTTTCCATGTCGGTAATCTTCTCAAATATTGACGACCAAATTCTCCTACACTTGCAATAATTATACACTGAGAGTAAAGCCCTCAAAACTGTTGTTGTCGATCAACATTGCAGCCGTAGTATGAAAAAGGGGCTTACCTTGACTTGCTCGACAACGCTTCCCTCGCAGCGAAAGTAACACACACAGAAGAACAAAATACCGCAGCGTTTCCATCGACAAAAACGAGAGCGTTGTCACCATGATTATTCTCAAAGTATCTTATAATCCTTGCCCCGGCTCAGTCATACATTGCACGAAGGTGTATACAACGCAAAAGCCGGCTTACAGTGCTAGCCGCATGATCCCTAGGCGTGGACGGTGTGCGAGCAGCGAGCACGTCCCAGTGACTAGCCCCCGTGGTTTAGTCTCACGGAGCCAGCTCAGGAAAAGGGGGAAATGGTGATGACATCACCCGGGTTGACTTGTCCCCTGATCAGGGGCCTGGGACAACATAGACTAGCCTTGTACTCCCCGTCATCTGGTGACTAATTCGGAATCTGGGAATTGAATATCCAATAAGCAATACAGTGAGTTAGATTGTGAAGGGTAGGCCCCTACCTACAATTACCGAGAGGGTCAAGGTTCTTAAATCGGTATACATAATGCAGCTGTTAATGCTAGTATATATTAGTATTTTTATTCGTGATTTCTCTACAGGGCAGGGCAGCCTACGGAAGGAGCTTAAAGAAATCATATTGATTTCAATGTTGCCAGCTGAAATAATATCGCAGAGAGACGAACAAACTTACATGATCATGTCCTTCCGTGGACTCTCAGAAAAGCGAACTCAATGACTACACTAGCCAAGAAACCAATTTAGAGAAGACAAAGAAGGAAAATGCAGTTTTAGATGTGGGAGGAAAACCCAAGAGAAATACTCCAGGTAAAACCCACGCAGTCAGGACTGAAAACCAAATCCACAGAGTGCCCCCGGTGGGATTCGAACCGGAGTCCTAGAGGTGGAAGGCGAGGAAAGATACCACTACACCAACCCAACCGCCCTTATGCTATCAAAATACGTGTAGTTTGTAGTACCTGGTTTCCATTAAATGAGGTCGTGGATCTTGGAAACCGCGTACTGCAAATCTGACGTCATTTCATGGTATCAGAACACGGAAAGACATCTCAGTTCCATGTTTTTAAGCTGAATTATCGCAGAAAGACCTATCGATAATAAGAGGTCTTTCTTTGTCCATGTTCTAACACAAAAAAATGACGCCTTTCAGATTTGCTTTACATGTTCCAAGATTCTGGACCATGTTATTCTAACGAAAAGACGTACAACAAACTAGAAAAAAGGTTTTTTGTATGGCTTGAGAACACGGAAACTAAAGCTACGTTTTTCGTAAATCTGCGAAAATTCAGCTACGAAACAAGGAAACAGATGGGCGGTCACTTTGAACTTCCGTAACTAAAAGGCAGATTTAATACAATAACAAATATTTGTGTATTTGAAAATGATTCGTTTTTTGGATGAGTGAAATTTTACAATGCAGAAAAAGATTAACACGAAAGTACATAAAAAAATGAAGCACAGGATTTGACCTTTTACTTTTGTCTTCTATCTCCTCCCTGTTCGTTTAAGTTTTTAAACGTGAAATGAAATAATATTCATAAAAGTAATATTACGTCAATGTATTTTTAAAAATTATTACAAAAAAATTATTTCCATAGTTTCAATGAACATACCATACAAACATTCTTTAAGTTCAGTGGTTACGTTTTGTTTATAGAAAAAAGAAAACAGACACAGAAAAAACCCAGGTATAGGTGTAAAGGTTTTTGGGCGAGTTCGTTTTATATTATGCTTATTTCAAATTCATAAGCGGAATGTTATTTAGTGCTTTGGGAGGTCTTCAAATGCATGCAGATTGGCTTTGTTAACCCTAACCTTACTAGCCATATGCACCCTAACACTAACACCAACTCTTCCTATAAAACAAGTTCTATTTTCAATAATATTTTCAATCCTGTACTTTATTGGTATTAATGCATTGGGGATTAAATACTCCCAGCTGCCTGAACGCTGTTTTAACCCACTCGATCATTCTACTTTTCGTTTCCATCACAAAAGTCTAAATCATGGTTTAAATAGACTTATGTCCTTGGGTCTCGTGCCCTATTAGGGGCGGATACAACAAAGGTGTTTCCTTTCAGAAGCCAAAATGCCATGACATCCTGAAAGACCACTTGCATCGCAGACACCGCAAACCTGATTTCTAGCAAATGAAAAGTACAGTTAGGTGTCCCTTGGAGCAAGGGTGTACGCAGTGGATGGACTAGGTCAACTTGGGCGTGTCTTCTTGTAAAACCCAAGTGGGTGCTATGTGAACTGGTGACATCGTAAGCATGGAAAGGTTCCACGTGACGTCACTGCTAGCCAGGGGTCTGCAAAGAGCCAGGCATAATAATGAATAGAGGTGTGTTATCGCCTAACCTCTAGTGAGGGCGGTGTGAGCTTGTGACATCATAACCATGGAAAGGTTCCACGTGACGTCACTGCTAGTGCTAGCCAGGGGTCTGCAAAGAGCCATGCATAATAATGAAGAGGGGTGTGTTATCGCCTAACCTCTGTTGAGGGCGCTGTTTGAGCTTGTGACATCATTATTCACTGAGCCAATGGAGAGACTCTCACGTGGTGTCACGATGCCGGATGCTAGCCAGTGATGTGCAAAGCGTTACATCTATCTAATGGGGTGTGTCACCGCTTAACCCCACTGAGGGCGCTGTTTGGGCTTGTGACATCACATTCAACGAGACCCCAATACTGAGATGTAGACATTCAGTAACGGCAATAAGGGAGATTGTCGCCTGAGGAAATTGTATAAGTGAATAGAAGGACATTTTCCAAAATGCCCAACCTCTGCATGGATTGGCTCAATTTAGTTCATTTCATGCACTTTCAGAAATGGGAATCCGGAACTTAAGTCTATAAGCTGGAACCAGAGCGGAACCTAAACCATTGCCTGAGCCGTAGCTAAGGTTCTGAAAAAAAGAAAAACAAGTTTGTGTATTTATTTTCATGGAGGCACATTGGTTGCCAAATCTACTACAAGGGTCGTCATGTACACAAGGTATGCCCAGAAGCATTTGAATCTAAATCTAGTAAAAATCACGTGAGAAAAACGGAGTAGGTATGTGGCTTTACATCAAATTGTTTGTAAACCCCCTTTTTTACGCCGACAATATTATTATTAAACATGAAGTTTGAAGTTTATATGATTCATTTCGATTGATGGGTTTATTTTTGTATTCAGCACACACCATTTTGTTATTTTGTTCAATTATTGTTTATTTTTGTTACTTGTAGTTTAGCCAATTACAATGCACGAACAGAAACCACTAAAAAAGGGGCCAAACATGAGCGTTACTTTCTTTGCCTGTTTTGGCTAGAATAAACATTGTCAAAACTTAAGCGACCATGACGCTAGAGCATGTGTATCAAATCACACATTCTTCCCAGGTGTAAACACTATAATCAAGGGACTTGTTTTCAAGTCTACCAGCCTGCTGTTTGTTTTACTACAGGGGTCACCGCGCTGAATCACCTCCAGTCACGTGACTGAATACAGACACACGGTTTACTGTTCTGCAGATCCAACAAATACAACAAGGGTTGTGGCTCTTCACCGGTGGGTAATGAGATAATTATTCACTCAAACTTCACCTTGCGTTTCCAAAGGTCGACGGACTGATTTCCATCGTCTAAAAGGTCATGTGATAGATTATTCCCGCTATCGTCGAACCCTTAAAAGTACTTAAAGGGACACGTTGCCTTGGATCGGGCGAGTTGGTCTATGAGCGTTTGTAACCGTTTGTTATAAAATGCATTATGGTTGTAGAAAGATGTATTAAAAGTAGAATACAATGATCCACATATTAATATGCCTCAAAATTGCGTGGTTTTCCTTTTACATCGTGAACTAACACGGCACGCCATTTTGTAGAGCCAAATGGTTGACTCCACAAAATGGCGGACCGTGTTAGTTCGCAAAGTAAAAGGAAAACCACGCAATTTCGAGGCATATTTTTGTGCATCATTGTATTCTACTTTTAAAACATCTTTCTAACCGTATGCATTTTATAACAAACGGTTACAAACGCTTTTCATAGACCAACTCGCCCGATCCAAGGCAACGTGTCCCTTTAAGATGGAGCACGGCAGAAGAGTGAAGAGGTAATTGCCTTATTTACCAAGTTGTTATCGAAAACGACCATTCGGTCTAAATGTTTCCATGGTATAGACGTTTTCATGGAAGAGATAAAGAAAGGTTTCCATTGTATTCATCTCTTAAATTGGAGGGAGAACTAATATAGCTGCTCAAAAGAGAAGATATTGACAACAATTATAGCACTAAAAAAATACGGATTCTTGCAAAGTTTGATGGATAAAGCGTGACATGGTACACATAATGTACTTGTGATCGTTTTCTATACAGGTCAAAATTCATGTTTCGTAAACTTTGTGTTATTGTCTTAACACATCGGCTATGGGGATCCACAAGCCTGTGTTATTATAACGCACACTATATTACTTTGTTTAGATGTTGTTCATTAGCTGCTATACCAATCAGAGCATGTCAGTCTTTATCATGGCCAGGGCTGTGAGATCACAAATCAATCTGGAGTTTTAGCTTTATGTCATCTCTTTCCTCCATGTTAGAATCATGTTCCAAGGTCGCAGATTTCCCTCTTTAACTTTATATGTGCCATGGTTTATCGACACCAGTCTCCCCCTGCACCGACTTGTACAGCTCCCCAGAGCGTAGTCACAACCTATCACACATGTCATTCATTGAATTCAACTTCCTACCAATCCGCACCCTCTCAAAACAAGAAAGGTTTTGGTTTCCCGCCATCAATAAGATGGTCACATCTGCTTCAGTATCCAATCATTGAGCCCCCCTGATGAACAAGTCCATGGATTTTTTTTATATACAAAACTCTGGGTTGCAACTTACCCTTTCATAGTGAATGGTGAAAGCGTTGTTTATGCAAACCTCCGAAGATCGACTGCCACCACCCAATCGCTTCAACAGCAGGCCAAGACGCTGGATGGAGAAACAGTGAACTAAAGAATAACAGATCTATGTAGTCCGTCAACTAGAGAGAAATTGCAGTTTTAACAATTTACTGAGCCCCCCCCCCCGGAAAATGTGCCCTCATCCTAGATTAAGGTTTGGGAAACATTTAGGTACAGGGCAAGGTCGGGCGATTAAGGCTCGTGCTACCTTTAGGCAGGTCAGGGCTAGATTAAGGTTCGGGTTATTTTTAGGTATTAGTCGGGCTAGATTAAGGCTCGGGCTACGGGACAATCTTTTAAGGTTCCGGGTTCAGTTAGAACTCTTGCAACAATGAAGTGCTGCACAATCATGTTTTGTTACCACTCTTTGTCCCCCCAGTCGTGATCGCTTGTTGTTTTTGTTTTAGGGACATTTGGCTCTACGCACACCCACCTGTAATGAAGTACCGGTAATTTCCATAATTAAACCTTCCTCACCGACTAATTATTATCCCTGCCCTCGTGCACTAAAACTACACAGTTTTGGGGGTTGACAATGAATTTCTTAGTGACAACCCGAAACTACTTACCATATTTAGTTTGGATTGTGTAAACCATTATCTTACCTCTTTATCTGAACAGGGGTCAATTTATACGAATCCAAAAGTGAAGGCAATTTTTTTATCGTACTTCATTTGGCTTGCGTTTGGGTTATTGTAATTTGTAACTTCCTCCATGATTGTTAGAAATGCACACTGGCAAGCTCACACGTATGGACAACTGTACGAAGTTATTTGAAACAAAGTCAGCTGTCATTACGTAATGCTACACTGAACATGAATGCATATTGTTCATACTCATTCAGCCGTCAAGTTGTTTCAAACACAGTTCCGAGCGGAGGATCGGTCACTCAACGCACGTGAGTGGGTGCATAATTTAACCACAAGGAGGCAGGGCTGGCTGAAACGTGCGATAAGGTATCCATGGTTGGAGACAAAACTGGAAAGAACCTGTACATTCTGGATCGTAGAGGATGTCACTCGTTTAGTGTGACCTGGTACTCATTTGATGTTGTTCCTGATTCAGCAGGTATGGAAAGTATTACATTCAATTGATTTGATCCCAAAATCTATGGAACACTTGATCCACGACCGCCATCTTAAGGTAATTATTACGGTACCGTAAGACAGGTAGTAAAACAGTCTATTGTCAGTGATCTGCGGTAACACAAGGTTGGCTGGTGATCGAGAAACGGATGACAGGAAAACAGTTCTCCATGGATAGTATACTTAACTGTACAGGAATTAAGCACCATCAGCAATGATGGTGATTGTCAAGATGGAAACGATGACAAAGCTATATAATCCCTGGAACTTTGGAGGACGCTGTGTGGCCCGGAAGTCGGAGACACCCATGGAGCAATGTGCCAACTTCTCAGTTTGCAGCCAGGCTTCAATCCGTGAAAGCAAACGTGAGAGCATGTAGACGTCTTGGTGCGATGCAATGGAATGACTGTTTAACACCGCATTGATGCATGATTTCCCCTCATGGCTACACATACATGGAAGTTTCAGTCCGTGGATAAACGTGAAATGAACTTCACGATTATGCAAGGCATATACTTATCTTACCCAAAGACGTCTGGGTGTTGTACCACCGGTTGCAGCTCACAGACATCGAACCAGCCCTTTCTACAATCTCCTATTTTTAATTAAAGGGAATTGATCCGTGGTAAGTTTCAAAATTATTGTTTATTTGTCAACAAATTTTAAGAATAACAAAGCCATTCACGTTATTTTTTGATTTTAATGCGAGAATTGCATTTTCTGATGACGTCTAATGACGTCATCAGGTTATGAATTTGTCTGTAATTAACTGAATGTTAAAACATCCCGAGACTCAAAATACAACTTTTCGTCACCTTGTACGTCTTGATTTTGTAAAACCAATATGTGACCCGATTTGACTTTCCTTCCGCTCGAAACCGGAAGCTCAGATGAAAGACGTATTCTCAAGCACTTCCGTTTTGTCAACTCTTTGTATAGGAGCGTTCACATTGAACAAACCTGATGTGACCTACTGACATATCAGCCTTCGGGTGTCTGATTATAGTGTACGTCATGTCAGAATCCCTAAACCTCTGTCGTGTTCGCAAACAAAATATTTTTATATAAATACATATGTATTATAATACTACCACATTTAAAGAAAGGTACTACGCGTGCGTATTAAGTGCGTCATTCTTGTCAGCTATGTGCGGCGTCCTCAAAGCTTGCGGAATTCTTTACCGGTCAGTGAAACCGCTGAAGCTAAAATAAACGCAACGGACGCATCTACCCTGATACGCATCGACCAATAAGTTGGAGCTTTTTAAACCAGGTTTGTCTGAACTTAAGTTTGTTACAATTATCAGAAAGATCAAAACATTGACATCAGTACGCGTCCTATTATTTAAAAAGTGCCATCAATAATCTCCGTTTTTCCGTAATATTAAGAGGTTGTTTTATATTTGATTTTGTGTGTACCATTTTGCTAATCGTCTTCAGCCACCCACTTGATTTCAGTTTGAAGATTTGTGGGTGTTAGGCCACTATTTAGTTTTTAAATAGTTAATACGCATTCTTTTTTTTACAATGTTATGATCAAGGATTCCCTATTTGTATAAAATGCCCTTTGCACACACGTTGCGCTCTAAACCATCCCAACACAGCTTGTAGTAAAGCGACTGTAATACCCCTCCCCACCACCTCAACCCCCATTCTTCTTAATTATAACCTCTTACTAATTGTCTTCAGGAAACATTTCTTAGGGACTTCTTCTTCATTGTTCCGATTTCAATTTAAGACTAAGCTAAGCCTTGAAGGAGAGAAGCCGCAATTGGTTATCTTGTTACTCTGGATAAATAAAGGGGGAACGTGACTTGCTTTGTCATTTTGTCTTGTACCAGTGCGAGATACTTTTTTGTTCCGGAAGGCCGTGTTACATTTTAAGATAATATCCGACAAGTCTTGGCAAGTGCCTTGGGCCACTTGAAAATTACGTATCGTTTGCAGTTCATAAGATTTGTTTTTAATAAATAAGTAAAATTATTATTTTTTCTTTTATTCATTTCTTCGTTGTACGAAACTTAATTTCTTTTGGATATTGTGAACAAAATCATCTGGCATTATACATCAGGTTATCACCCGAGTCTATTCCATGATAAATACTTGAATCTGATTTTTATTTAACTGCCCCCCCCATCTTCCCTCGACCAGGGCCCAATTTCATAGAGCTACTTATGCTAAAAAATGTTGCTTAACAATTTTCTGATTAGCATAAATGAGCAGGATACCAGTCACAAATCGTACATGTGACATTGTAGTTTAGCTGGTAACCTTAGTCTGGTAATCATAAGTTTGTTGTGCTTCTATAGCTACTTTTTATGCATTGGGCCCAGACCACTACTAGCCATCAATATGAAACCACACATATTCCCATTTCATCAGAGTCAATTTATAAGTTGTTTGTTGAGTTACCGCTAAACGAGGTTTTTTTTTATGGATTTGGGAAAGCCTCTTGCCCCAGTAATGGAAACTTGTAAATTTGTACGTTTTTATTGTGATGTTCATGATTTTGTTAATGTAATTATATTCAATAGTTTAATCAAGACAAACAAATAATTGCCACAACTATATCACGGACAATTATTAGGTAGAAGAGAAAGAAAAGTTTAATCAACTCTGAAGCAAGATCGCCAACATTTCTCCCACGTGTGGCCAACTTCTACAAGACTTTATTTAGTACAACCATGGAGGAAGAAAATTTTCTCCATGGTACAACCTTTCAATGTGTGGGCATTTCCTTCAAGACGTTGTAGCACCAGGACTTGTTCTATAATGACATCCTGTTATCTATTAACTGATTGGTTCATAGTTAATAAAGTAGTTCCGTTCTTCATCTTGTTCTGGTTAGACAAAAGTATAGGCGTGTTGTTCTAGGGGCTTATTTTAGAGGTTAACATAGTTCGTTGTATTAAGCCGGCTGTTAGTGTTGTTCGAGGTTTACTTCTACAGACGTAGTCACGTAGTGGCTTAGGCCTAAAGAGTTTAACATAGTTTGTTTTTATTAAACCAGCTGTTGTAAAAATGCTGTTCGAAAGCATGCTAAGTATTTTTTTCTGTGAATTGTAAAAGCACGTACGGAACCAATGGAGTGGATTATTTTAATTGGTAGATTTTGCAAAATATTGTATACGGCATGATGGGGCGGGGGGGGGCTTTACAAGAATGGACCTGTCTTAGCTGCCATTTTATTCATATCCTCACTTTAATTCTTATGACAAAATCAGTCTCTACTCTCTTTAACGTTTCATTTCCACCTTTATTTTGGGTGGTTGTGATGTTTTTTTGTTTGGTTGGTTGATTGGTTTGGGGTTAAAGTGGTTATTCTTTACGCTTTGTTTTTTACAGAATACAGACGACTCTTGAAGATGTTATTGTTTACAAACAAAAATGAGGTTTATTGTTTAATGACACTAACTTGTAAATCAACAGACAATTTAAAACAAAAACAGTTTTTGGAGATAAAGGTTATTAACTTTGTGTGTGTGAGACACTCTCTCAAGCAAGAATTGTGATTTTGCTCTATTTTGATGCGAAGCTAAACTGACCCAGTGGGTGAGGGCGCCACCATGAGGTTAACATTAAATTCGGGTAAAAACAATAAACAGCACAGATGATCAACACAGGCATTTCAATTATAACTAAACCAATTTTATACGATTTCAAAAATGAAATTTGTTTCGGACACTCTTGCCTGTACATATCATTTATTACATAAAATATTAAGTTATCATAATGCCCCACGATCACTAATGCACCGTTTCTGGACAATTATAAACCAGTTTTGACTTGCTTCCGAAATAGAGAGCAGGAACACCATTCACAACATGCCAACTTGTGCAAGTAATTAGCACTTTGCATTAATTACACCAACTAATAATAATCTACTCACATGTCCTACCAGCAGACATAATCAAAATTATGTTTCAATCATTAGTCATTATTTACAAACAAAGAATTTACATAAAATTGCGTCCTGCGGCATTTTCACAATTACAATGTACAAATAATATCACGCACTCCGTGTCATTTGATTGGTGAAGAACACGCGTCACTTGTCATACTGTATTTTGCCATGTATACTAATACTCATCAATTTAATAAAGAAATCCTATATTGATAAATATAGGACGCTTGGGACGTATGGTAGCTGCGCTTCGCGCGTACTAATATATTTTGCAATGAGTACCATATGCATTGATTGCGTTATGGGAATGAATATGAACGCCGAACGCGCTTTAGCCAACCGGTCTTTTAAACAGCTCTAGCTTTGTCTTTATCACCCGTTTAATACCTTATTGTTGAAATCAATTTTAAGTTGTTCAAAACTTTGTACAATTGTTGAAATATATTATGAATTATATGAAAACAATATCAAATGACAAGTATCCATGGTCTGTGATAGGATGCATTATGTTCGTACAACATAGCAGAAATCACTCGTTGAAATCTGGACTGTTCCATTTCACTCGGCTTCGCCTCATGTAATGGAACAGTCCACATTCTCCTCGTGATTATATTCTGCTTTATTGTACTCATATGCATCCAGTATTTGTATACTAGAGATACATTTCATACGCGGTTACCTTCAATACTTTTGGACACGTTTTTACAATGTATTGTATCTTCGCGTATTGACTCCTTGTACTGACGTCATGCGCAGCTAGTGTCTGCTCAATACCTTCCATTTTGGGAGTCAAATTGCATGTAAAGAGTATGTTGTGCGTATTTAACCGCACTTATGTCGCCTAAAATGGACCTTTAAAGTAACACACGGGGGGATTTCGACTCACAAAATGGTGCAAGCAAGTTTTATGAACATTATCGCCGTGTCCGACTTGATGGCTTTGACAGTGTCTATGGCTGGAACGCCGAAAACTATTTGAGTATGTGCACATTTCTAAAGAACAATGTATTTGCACGGTATTATTAATATGCTGCCACCAAGAGTCCCCAATGTCTCACATTAAAATAACTTCTCTTGGACTAAGCCGCGTATTATGTCAAATTTCTCTATTATTTTCTAAAGTATGCCTCTAGATTCTAGTTTGCTCTTTTTATGTGCATAATGTCATACAAATGGCAATTAGTTTTTTGTTCTATAAGGTTTAGTATTATACAGTTATTTTATTCAGAGATCAGAGATGCGAAGTTTCTTCTTCGTAGTTATCTACTTTTGCCGACAATGGAGATGGTGGTATAATGATTGGAGCGCTAACCGGCAGCGGGCCGAGCGAAGTACCTCCCCGTCCATTTGGAAGACTTCTAGGCGTGGCCGTTGCTTCTTCTGCATCCTCAAACCGGCTGACGTCCGGTGGACTGTCACGTTCATCATCTGAATCCCCGCTGCTGTACTCAATGGTACTGGGTTCCAGGGTAAAATAGGCCGACTCTACGGCAGGTCGCACCGGTCGCACTGGTGTACCGAAGGTACTCGTACTCGGGTTGTTGTAATCTTCGTTTTCTTCCGGAATGCTCTCGGTATCCGTTCGGACACTTTCTCGGGAAGAGTCCCGGCTGATTAGCAATAGCTGGGGCGCACTGCTCACCAATCCATCATGTTTCGTTTTTTTCGATGGTTTATCATAAAGTCTGTCCACTGGTGGGGGCGGGGCTCGCCCTTTAGGGCGTGGTGCCTGGCCGTATTTCAAGACGCTACGCCTGTGCATCTGAGATGAAGCCTTCCTTTTGATGTAGTCATAATGTGATGCTGACTTGCTCCTGTCACGTGGTTCTTCGAAAAGACCACCGGTGCGATTGCGCACTTCCTCGTACTGTACCGAGCTGGGCCGGTTTTTCTTGGCAACGGCGAGGTTTTGTACCCCGCGAGTACGTTCATTGAGCCTCCTCCCACTGGGAATGCCCGGGGGCTTTTGCCTTGGAGCCTGTCGCTTCTCGAACCTCAACGGCTGGTACTTACTCATTTCATCAATAGACTCGTACTCATTGATTGGACGACCTGGTAAGCTTTTAGTCCTCGGGTGGGGGCGCTGTTGCTCGACATCGCTATCGTCTTCAACATCCACTAAGGCACCTTGGCGGGGTTGCGATATATCATGACTGATGGTTGCTCGCCGTGGGTCTTGCTGCTTCAGTATATCTGAATCCTTGAGTTTGGCCAAATAAATTTCCCTGGCCGGTCTGCTTAAACTGTTACTACACGGCTGATCCGGTTCCTCGGTTGGAACCAGGTTCATTTCAAGAAGCATGCTATCATGTGGTTCAGGTTCTGCCGATCTTTGTCGACGTAGTTGAACCATGCTCCGAACCTTTTGAATTTTTCTGTATAAGGAAAACAACAAGAAGTACTTGTCAGTTCTATAGAAAAAGAAAAAAAATCTGCTTGAAATGGTGTGGGGTACTTTAAACAAAGAGTGTTGAATTACTGAGTCATTGAACTGTTTGAGGGAACGAGATGATTTTAGTCGCCATTCAGTTCAAACTAATGAGTTTTGTTTTACTTTGTACCGTCACTGGATTTTAAACATTACATTTTACTTATAAGTGCATTAATGCAACACATCAGGCCCTTGGTTTATTCGAAGATATTGTATCATTTTGTACTTTGTGTAGGTAGCCTACCTTTGAAAACACATAAAGGCACTGAACACGTTTGGTAATTGTCAAAGACCAGTGTTCTCACTTGGTGCTATCCCAATATATGCATAACATAACAAGCCTGTGAAATTTTGGGCTCAATTGGTCATCGAAGTCGCAAGAAAATAATGTAAGAAAAAACACACTTGTTGTACAAATTGGTATGCTTTAAGACCGAAATAAAAACTTCTTGCAAGAAGTTTTTATTATTTAAGTGAGAAATTACCTCTTACTCAAAAACTATACGTTACTTCAGAGGGGGTCGTTTCCTTCAATGTTTATACTATCAACAGCTCTCCGTTGCTTGTTGAAGTAAGTTTTTATGCTAATATTTGTTTTGAGTCATTACCAAACGTGTACGATACCTTAATGCAGTGAAATGCACACATATTTGTTAAACCGGTGCACGTTTTCACATCCCTTGAAATGTTACAGGACAGCTCCACACCAGGAGTCAGACACTTCGATCGATTATTAATTAAAACGGTTTTCCAAGGCATATGGATGAAATCTTAGCCTACCTCTGTTTACTCCATATAACGCAGTGAACAGTGATAGTTAGAACGCAAACAGCCACTGACAAAACAGCCAGAATCTGCGCCAGAAGAAGAGTCATTTCTGTGGCAGAAAACAACAACAACAACAACATTATTTTACGGATACATCATTTAGGGTCCATTAATTAACTTAAATTTTCTAGTTTGAAAAAAGAACATTTCATCAGAATATGGATACAATTGTTCTTGACATCATTACGTCCGCTAGATCGGAAACTGTCTTATTTGCTTTTGAGCATGTTGTGTATGAAGGGTGCACCCCACTAATTAGGGAGAAAACAGAGCGTCGGCCTTATAATATTATGTTGTATAGGCCCTCAAAATATTCTATATTAGACAGATTTGAAAGCCCAATAAAAGGGGTACAGTGTAAAAATGTTGTCCAGTTGTGACCTGGGGGTTGTTGACTTCCAACTTGAGGTATTTTGGATGACATAGGCCCTCATTTTTCAAGATTGATGCTCGGACGTTTGGAAAGTTACACCGGTGTAGGGGTGTTTTTATTTGGAGGGGGAATAACTCGACGGGCTTTGGGACTGCCCATATCAAATTGAGCAGAGGATAACAAGTCAAGAGTCATTGGATAATTTTCCTTATCTGTAAAAAGCTGTGAAATTTCTAAGTATTTTTTTAACTTTTGAATATTTAGCAGTTTGCACTGTATGCTAAGTGAGTTTATTTAGTGGGTGCACCCTGAAGCTTTGAGCTGTGTTCTTGTGTTAGGGCGCCCTCCAGCGGTTCATGTACTTACCATGGTCCAGAAGTTTGAAGCTGTTTGCAGAATCTGATCCGGATGATTCGTCTGTGGTTGCATCTTGATTTGGTGTCTGGAATCCAGTCGTCGCTGTGTGTAAACCAATAGCATTTTAGTGCCCTTCGTTTTATGTTTCTATAGAGGGCTTGATTTGGGGAATGGTACGTGCATGATTCTCCTCGATATTCAAGAAATCATACTGAAACTCTGACTCGCAATTGACTGCAATTGACTGCAATTGCCTCGACCGGTTTCCTGAGTACTTTATGTCTGTATTTTTCCCGTTGCTATAACGCTAATCAAGACGTCAGGTATTACAAAATGATGTTATTAATGACTTGTCATTGTTAAAATAATGATTTAGTAATGTGATTGAAATTCGGTGTCATGCAATGAATGATTTTGTTGGGCGTAAGGATTTAAATTGTATTGCTGTGGTCTGTATATTATTATTAATGGGAAATTTGATTGTTCAAAAGCATACGATACGTAACCTAAAGCTACTAGTGTTTCGGGTATCTCCCCACAGAAAACCAAATAAGCATTTGTCAATCGTACGGTCACTGTCTTTCAATATTTTATAAATTAGTTAATACACAAATTATTATTGAGTGACTTACGTGGATAACCTCCAACATCTTCAACCTCTTCCCCGGGGGTCTGAGTAGTGCTTTGTAGGTTGGCGTCGTCATCGGTGGGATCCTCCCCCGAGAAACAGTCCAGTGGGATCTCGAGAGGGATTGTGGGTAAGGGGAACTCTGCAAAAGATCATATCAATACACACTATTAAGGTCATGTCCAGAAGAAGCGACTTTGACTACGGTTATAAGTGTTGGTAGCAGATAACACATTGAATAAAAGGGCCTTGCAGCGATCCTACCGTAGCCACTGCCGAAGCCATCAATTTGAACCCGGCTTAAGTGTGCAATTCAACCCTCTAATTTCAACATTATTTTCACAGTCTCTTCTGAAAGTTATTTGATAAAAAATGGTCAGAAGGTGGCGCTGTTTACAATACAACCAGGCAGGAGAACGCTTTGTTTTATCTTCTTCTGCGACTGCTGTGCACGCCCTCTATGTAAGCAATGGTTACAAAATATCAATACCATGTAACATAAGACAGTGTCACCGTCTTAGAGGTAAACCGATGATGAAACAATGAAAACGCAAAGATTTGTGAAAATAAAAACGTACATTTTATTTGTGAGCGCGGTCCGCAGGATTGGCCAAAGAGCAACCTTTTTCACCCCCACGTGAGGGTGCCCTACTCACAAGTGACGTCGTGTGCATGATAGTCTTTGGAATGGGACGTCGGTGCAAGTGGGTCAATACTTACTTTGTAGTTTGTTGCCTTGGACTATGACATCATCGACACCGATGACTTGTCCACTGGCCCCGATCTTTGCTTCAAGTGTTAACTGCGGAAAATTAATAAAGCCTTTATATAAAAACAAGGCATTTCGAACTAAAGTTTGTGTTCTAACATAGAACCAGTAATAAAATACCATCTATTCTACGACTACGTTTATATACCTTCGAGGAGACTTTTGCATAATTTGGGGATTTTTTTTAGGACGCTTTCTGTCAGCAGAAACAGAGCTGTGTATTGAGAGAGTTCGTATACAACTCGCGATTGTAAGCCATTTTCAGTCCAAACTACGCATGTCCGCCAACAGGGTGCCAGACTAGACTGCACATCGAGTTGTGCTGCATTTGGACCCAAAATGGCGTCTAGCAACAACGTGACCCCCAAAAAATGGTTTCCCCCAAATAGTGAAGAGAGCTCATGCTCACAAATGCGTGAATATGGCAATTTTCCTAATATAACTGCTGCCAGCCAGCCAATGTTATTTCATCGTACAAAAGTGAAATCCATAAAGCAGACAACTACAACTCACACTGAAAACTTCCCTAGCTTTAATATCCACGGAAGCAGAAACCCAAACGCCGTCAGTCCGCGAGTCTGACGTGTCCAGGGAGCTCCAGACTTTGTACTTGAAACAATTGTCACAATGCACGCTCAGTACGGGTCTATTATCTGGCTCGGTGGACATACTCAACTCGTCGAGGACGTTGATGGCGTAGCTAAACGTCACTGTGCCGCCTCCGCGCTCGAAAGAGACGCCCTCTACAACCGTTAGCTGGTAAATGCACATGTTTGGACACGTGGCTACAACACGTTTGCCTGAGGAGCAAACATAAAAATTTAACTTAAGATCGTATACTCAATTACTAGAGATTCAACGTTCAAGGGTCTGTATACGTTTGTTAATTACTCTGAAAATAAATGGCAATAAAAACTTACTTGGTAAGAAGAAAAGCAGAGAAATTTTGAGAAACCTTCACTTAGAAGTACTGCGGTTATGGAAAAAGATATCACTTGTTATCCCCCCAAAATTGAATCTCGGTAACGTTTCTCAGATTGTGTATTCCAATTGCAGAATATTCTTTCTGCATGGACATAACCGCTCCAGATTTTCGGCAATATTTTAAAAACGCTACCACCTTTTGAAATGAATCTTTTACTGGTCAGTTTTATGATATATCTACAACTATATATAGGATTGAAACAAACAGTGTGTTTAAATTATTACCAAACGTATACTTACCCTTTAAATAATGTTGTCTAACCTATTTCTGGTGAAAGTAAAAACCGAGGAGGAGGGTTCAAAAGAGGGCGCTATCAGAAGAAGTTGGGGGGGGCGGACAGAATCTCCGGGGGGGGGGGACACACACCACCAGAATCTCCGGGGGGGGCAGAATCTCCTACCACACCGGTCTACTAGTACTCGCTTCAACATGTATAAACAACAGTCACGGTGCTTACGATGTCCGGTGGTATGTCTTTGTGTGCGGGTAACCACTTATTTCGGAAATATTAATCGTCTTGAACATAAGCAAGCAGATATAGTATTGAACCTTCTTCTAAAGAGCAAACTGGATTTTGCGGGTTCGTTTGACCCGGTTTCAGTTTGCCAAGTTTTGGTTGACCCAGCATGTGATCCTGAGTCCGGGTTCTGGCCCACTGTGACAAGGATGTATAATAATATCTCTGCTTGGAATTTCTCAGGCTTATAATGTATTTAATACTTATATAACCGAGAGGTGATGAACTGGTGGCTACAAACCTTGTTTTGTCTGCTCAATCGACCACCCTGAAGTCCCACACGTAAACAATGGAAGAACAGAATTGATACGTCCATCAAACGTCTGGATTTTGCTAGCTGTGAAAATAAAGTGAATAGATTCAGAATCACTATTAATTCAGGTTCAATACATCACTGGTTGTTGAAAGAGAATGTTCCATTTCTTACAAATATCCCGGGTCAGAATTTATCCGGATTCCGTGTTCCAGGGGGCTTGCTGACCCATATCCAGGGTCAGGCTGACCCGGAAAGTGGTTAAAAGAATGGGATCATGTTAACTCGAATACTGCGTCACTTCTGGGTCATTTTGACACAGATTTCTCGGTCATTTGACCCAGAAATCGGTCAGGCCACACGGACCCAGATTCGTATGGGTATGTGTGACCGGTGAGGTTTTAGAGTGTATCTCTATAGAAGAAAACACCAGTTTTGATTGATGACACTATAGTTTCATAGTCGCCTCTGTAGAGGGTGCAACATGAAGGGACTGGGCTAGTCTACGAATCTTGGTTTTGATACAGATGTTTGTTTGATACAGATTTACTTCTCCCGTAAACGTCAACAAAAACTAACGTCGCCAATCAAGACTATGAAAACACCAACCCATGTAAAAACAAAACCATCGAATTAGGGTTTTCACTTAGTTAGAGGAAACACAAAACTTGTATTATGTAAAGGTTCAATGTGTGTTCAATGCTTTGGTCGAAAGGTGAGACCAACATCACTTTTCGCAGCTGCTAAAGGTTTTAAGAAAAACCTGGTTATAATTTCCGTCCCTTCCTTGTCAGTTAGATAGCCCACTATCTTTCGATCTACAGTCAAAGTGCAACATTTGCAATACCAGTGTTGACACGCGTATGGTTTCTACTAGCTTCATTTTCATGGTTCAAAACGAAAAGTACAAGAATGTAGGAGATGTTTTGTCTGGACTATATAGTTGACAATTAGAAAGTGAGGCTTTTGCGTAAAAGTAAAAGATTAATAACAAGTTGTCAGTCTTCTTCTTCTTATCGTGTCCACACACGCTAGATGTTGTGTTTCAGCCAGAACTGAGCACAGTCGTTGGCACTTTCATTGAATTCAGCAAGGTCTCCAGCCTCGCACCTCTGCTCCAGTAGGGGAATTTGACATTAATGCAATATTATTATAACAATTGCGGAATGAGAAGGCTAATTTATCTATATTTATTTTTAAACCTGAACAATTGGCTTTTCCGAATGCGGTAACAGGAAAACAACTATGCACTGAAAATAAAGGCTACCGGATAAAGGTACCGGAACAGCGGAAGTGTACATTAATCTTTGGTTTATAGGTTAGTCTTTGGTGTTAAACCCACATCTTCACGCGGTAAACGAAACAAATAATGTGATTTCATTTGCTGACAAATTTTGTTCATGCAGTTTTCAAAACACTACATTTCAATCATTGAAATCATTTTGTAACTGTCATTATTGCTTCATTTGTTCATTTCGTATTAAAAGTAGCAAGTTGAGGTTTGCAGTTCTTTCTCGTGGTGCCACCATGTTTGTCGTGTTCCCAGTCTTCAAGGGCAGCTACTAACGTTGATTTGCATTTTATCAACGAGCGGTCCACCCATTTTGCATTTGTTTTTACAACCTCGGCTGGATATTATTATATGGATTATATTATTTAGAACAAGATGGACCATGGTCGTTGCGTATAGGGACCCTTACGTTGATAAAACTTTTGTAGAGTTGGGGACCGCATGTATACACAAAATGTGTCCCGCAGAAAAGTCAAAAGGAGAAGAAAAAATCGTGTGTGAAGTTGTGAGTTAACGTTGTTTTATTTCCATGTGGCCGTGATGAGTCAACGAGTGGGGTTTTTCATCAGCACGAGACGCCGTATTCAGGATGCGTTTCTCGGGTGGGCTGTTCGCGGCCTCTGCTGAGGGTTGCGGACTGCCCTCATTTATTAGTTGAGGGCAACACTTTACGGTAACGGCTTTATTTTAAGGACATGTTGTGGCACTTTAGTATTTAGATATCGATGACTACACAGACATGAGGATGTGGTAGATGAATCCACGGGCTGGATTCTAACATGATAAACGAGGTACGGGGCAAGAATAGCTGGCCAAGGGTTTTGGTATTCCCCCTTCTTTTCGTGAAGTGAAATTGACTTACTATACTTTGTAAACCCCATCCAAATTTACATTAAGTTTCAGGCTACATGTTGCTGCTGCACTGTTGGGATTACAGACTATAAAGGTTGTAGGTATAACTGGGGTAGTTTTGAGCTGCATGAAGGTACAGGGTTGGGTTAGGTTGTAGTTACTGGGTAAGAGTTACATTAAGGTTCTAGGTTTAAGTTAGCTACATTGGGTACTTCTGGGTACAGAGTTGGCGTTACCCAAAAGTTACATTTACGTCCAAGGGCACCGGTACTTAGATCACGGGCTAAACTGTTGGCGTCTCGTATAAACTCTGACCTAATGATACATATCCAACCTTATCTGTGTTGTTCATCAATACTCATTAGTGTTTTCCAGTTTACTTTCATAACCTATGTGTACAACCAATCTGAGTACAATCTGTTTAGACAAACGGATACTGATTTCCGTTGTCATAACAGTATTGAGTAAGTACCTTCACTGTGCATTGCAGCAATCATGGGAAACTATATTCAAAACAGAGACTTTGTGTACTTTTGCACAAGGACATGTTATTGAATCATAGTTACCTTCTTACATTTCAATTCACATTTATTTCCACTAACATATTTCCACAAATTACAGAGCTACATTGTAATGCATATATTAATATCAAGACAGAATAAGAATAAACTAGCGGGAAAGCGCGTGGGGGCAAGGCCCAAAATAAGCCAGGTAGCTTGTAGCGGCTTGCCTTTACATAACACAATACATAACATAAGGGTACATGCTTAGGACAATACAAAGGCAAAACAAACAGACAGACAGACAGACGAACAAACTACTGGAGAAAATGACAATGACAAGGTATGCAAAAACTTAAAGGAGAAGAACGGTATAGAAACTTTGTCTTATGCCCTACTTGCGAGAGCAACAATGAATACCAGTTTTCATTATATCAAACGGAATCAGACTATACCCCCCCCCCCCTTAACCGTCGCTTTGCTTTTATTAATTAGAGAGAAATAAACAAAATGTGGCCGCGCCATGACAACGGTCCTTTGTACTTTAAGTCTGACCACGAATCAGGCCATGACCCGGTCCCCTCTATGACGTCATATACAGTTCTACGAGTCGTCAATAATACTCCTACGCGTTTTATACAAATCGCTGAGTCAAAACTGTTAGCTTCTCTATAATTAACTTTTTTTTGTGCGATTTCATATTGATGATACAATGCGTCCAGGAACATTTGTGTAGGACTTAAGTGGAAGTTGAAGTTTGTTTAAAGGGTGCGTACACGTTTGGTAGTTGGAGCCCATTGTTTGTTTCAATCCGTAGTTGTAGATATATACCATAAAACTAACCTGTGAAAGTTTAATTTCAAAAGGTGGTAGCGTTTTTGAGATAGTGCCGACTATCTTGAGCGGTTATGTCCACGCAGAAAAAATAATCTGCAATTGGAATACACAATCTGAGAAACGTTACTGTCAGTAACGCTTCTCAGGTTCAAATTTTGGGGGATAAACAAGTAATATCTTTTTCCATAACCGCAGCACTTCGAAGTGAAAAGTTTCTAAAAATGCATTATACTATCCAAAGCTGCTGTACTTCTTACCAAGAAAGTGTGTTGATGTTCAGAGTCATTACCAAACGTATGCAGACCCTTTAAATACAAATAGCAATTGGTGCACTACGTACACTGTCTGTGGTTGTTTAATA
This sequence comes from Plazaster borealis, assembly GCA_021014325.1. Classification (NCBI taxonomy): domain Eukaryota; kingdom Metazoa; phylum Echinodermata; class Asteroidea; order Forcipulatida; family Labidiasteridae; genus Plazaster; species Plazaster borealis. The sequence goes on along the minus strand of CM037464.1, from coordinate 12,883,361 downwards.
AAACATATCGTATCATCTTCATTCAGTCGCTTTTTAAAATTGACACACAATTATACCAATAACAACGAAATCAACAGTTATTAGTCCTTGCATAGTGCAAAGTTGCAATACATTTGAATCTTTAGGTTAACAGACAAACCAATTGTTGGACGATTAAAAAACAAAATTCAAAATCAAAGCTCTTCCTTTCTTATTTATTTTTCCCAGGACGTAGGCCTAATCGCTTTATTCACGACTTGTTATTTTCGCGTCTAAGTTTTTATTACCTTGAAATCAGATCGTCTTTAATAAATGACTTCCCGAGGCCCTGGCCTGATCAATTAAACCAGGCAATGGATGAATTTATCTGTCTATTCAGCGTGGATCTCAAGTCAAATCCACTTCAACTGTAGTTGATTTTTAAAAATTTTATCACAAAGTATTTCCCTGTGAGGGTTGTAGCAATGAGTTTTAAAAGTGTATGCTACTGTTCTCCATTTGATTCACTGGACCGAAATATTGTCCATAGGTTTGTAGTGGTTGAATGACCTGCAACATTGAGTATTTTGAAAGTATGTCCATCACTGTCCTCTGTACGTTTTGTAAGAAACATACCCAACACAGGAGATTATGTTTTGGGTGAAGTAACGCCCCCGCCCCACGCAGCTTGCAAGAAGCAATGCAAGAAGGTAGTAAAGTTCTCACTGCAGAAATTTAGTAAGAGATTTTAAAGGCATTGAACACGTTTGGTAATTTTCAAAGACCAGTGTTCTCACTTGGTGTATCCCAACATATGCATACAATAACAAGCCTGTGAAAATTTGGGCTCAATTGGTCATCGAAGTTGCAAGAAATTGATGAAAGAAAAAACAGCCTTGTTACAAATTTGTGTGCTTACAGATAGGAATAAAAACTTTATAGGCTATATTATTTCCAAAATTGTTCGCTTGTGAAAATTTATTTTGTATTCCTCTCACCCAAACACGGGCAATGTATCTCGTTGTTAACATCAAATGAAGCCCATTTGTAATCATCCTGCAATTTCAAAAACTATTGTCTTTAAAGTAACAAACCTGTTGCATCAAAAATGTAGACCGGAAGTCGTGTGTGCAAATCATGACCTTCAGGTCTAAGGTCAGGAAGCGATTCGACTTCCGTTATCTAAAGTCTATAAACAGAATTGTATTCCCCTATTGAATTTTGTATTTTGCGTTTTTTGTCTACTCAGATTATCATTTCAGTTTTGTCTACTTAGATTATCATTTATTTCTGGCTTCGTTTATTAAGGGTACTTTAATTAATTATGTTGTTTAACATTTCAGTGAGTTTGTCTTTATCTGTCAAACCAACTCTTTGCAGGTCGAGTTGTCCTTGTGTATTAAGGTTGTAAAGTCAAAGGCAACTTTCTAACAGAACAGAGCAATGGAATCATTGTGACCCACACGACTTTAAAAATTAAAATTGGTTCTAAAATGTAAATGTGAAGGTATAACCATCACATTCAGTGGTTTAAATCAAGCTAAAATGTTATCATAAGAGAACACCGTACAATTGCTGTCTTCCCTTATAGATATAATTTTTCCATTGTCATGTTAACCCTTCACAAATGTCTAAGACACTCGCTGCACGCGGAGCTTGTCAGCAGGATTAGTGCCGATACAGATGTACCATTATTGAACGAAAGAATTACGTGTATCACGCTGACATTAAATTAATATAAGATATAGAACATATATATTATAAATACATGTAACAAAATATATAAGTGTACTTCCACTTGACTGCTTCTGTTACACTTATATACCTGTTCATGTGTGTTGTGTTGTCATTTAGCCTTCGAGAAAGACTCTCTGGGTCGAAACGTCAGGCCATTAAATATTTGTTGCATTAAATTAATATGTGTACATAGAACAAATATTTAAAAAACTGTGTAACTTAAAAATTCAAATTTCCTGGTACTTACCGGCGGCCGACACTGCATGTGGAGTTGTTACATTTAGCAACCATGCAATAATGTTTAGTAGAACTCCCACTGTCGTCCAACACCGGTATCCCTGCCAAGTTTGTATGTTCTTCCATAGATCCATATTTTAAGGTACCTTCCCGGCATGAAGGAAAACAATAAATCCATACAACTTTTTCATGTCAAGTTGAGTTGAGGTTCATCCGGCTTATCAAGTTGATCAAAAAAGTCTGCAGGAAACTATAGCGTGGGGTTGTATCACTGCGCACGCTCAGAGTCTCCCCGCCATCTTGTTTGTTTCTTTTGTTTGGTGACTGTGTGAAGTGAGTGGTATTTGGTTTCCGTTATGCTATGGCAAAAACGGGATGTGGCAAGGTCTGAACTGGCGGTGGTTGGACAGCCAGGAAAAACATGGTTTTAAACGCGACACAAGGAGCTACAGAATGTCCCGCGTTTGGACATCACACTCCAAGCCCAGTCACTTCACGTGCTTCTCAAAATGACGTCTGCTGCATGTTGACGAGTGGAGACCAGTGGGAAAACACTGCTGCTATGATCAATCCAGCGTCCAATCAGATGTGTCAAGTGTTGTCTACGAACTTCCAGTGACCACCGACTTGGGCCCTTTCGCAGAAGTGTTGCTTGCGTATACTGGGCTTGATGAACATCAACTCCCGCTAGTTCCTCATCAAGGCCCCCATAAGATCGGAAGTGTGTCACTAATTACCAAACAAAAGAACGACGCTGAACCAATATTTTGACATCAGACGGGTTAATAAACCCTCGTGGCACATTAAACATCTCCAGTCTTGACCGTCCATTACGCAAGTTATAAAAAGTGCGCCAAAAATACCCACCTTATTCCATACATCACCAGTGTGCTAAAGCTCGTGCAGACGTCATAGGCCAACCGCAACCGTTTCCCAGTCATTAGGGCTCAAGATCACAGGATGGTCACACATTGGTTTGTAACCGTGGGATGGATTTAGAAAACTAACGGAAAGACAGTTAATTTGGGACATACAAATATATATACATTATATATATGTCTATCTACCAATTAAGTCTCAACATGTTTATAATGCTGGAAATAGTTGTATGGTGGCTTTACGGAAACATCGCAGACTTCAATATTGACATTGATTTACATGTCTATATTTCGTCCCCATATGTCTCTTTAAAGCCTCCGTAGTATATACTGTATAATACGATGTAAGAGTTAAATAACGAAATTGTTTATACTTTATAAATAAAAAAGAGTTGTGATCACTTTCTCAAGGCAATGTTGTCAGCGCGTTGTATTTACCATGACGTAGTTCGAAGTTCTGGCTTAGAAGCCAGACACTTCACGCAATGACCCTTCCACGTTACTGTACCGTTATACGGGTAATTGGCAGCAAGTGTCTGGTATTTTAAGACCAAGGACAGAATCGGTAATTCTTGGGAAATTTGTTTAGCTTCTATCTGCAAACGTGGCGATTTTAAAGTTAATTAATCCTCCAGAATATTTCCAATCTGAAATGCAGTCAAAGCCGAGGCAACGGCATTTTGAAGGGGCTGTGGATATAGTGCGGCCGGTAGGTGATGGGATTGTGTCTTTGACTATAACAACTTTGAATTTGGCACTACAGTCAGAGTATGTCACTGAGAAAGTTATTTGGCAGGGCCATCGAAGATTTGTCATTTTGACAAGAGGATAACAAGCAATGGCATCCATTTTTGAAGAAAAACGATAACAATAATAATGGCCTTATATACACAATCTTTCTCATGCCATACTCTGACTGTGTGCCAAATTCCATGCTTGTATCACCAAAAACACAATCCCTAGATATTTGACGTTTTTTTTCTTTTCTTTTTTTTTTCCGAGAAAATGGTTTCTGCCGATAAACACAAACTAGACACGGAAACTCTTCCACCCCACACTCTGAAAATTAGAAGAAAAAAAACTCTGAACAACGTGGACGACTCTGTGTAGACACCAACTTTGTCCGCCGTGACACGACCTTGCCTCGTTTGGACAAACGGGCGGGGAACGATTTGTTTTGGAAACGACGCTGCGCGAATCGTCGCTGTGAAGAGTCCCAAGTGTCCGTCTTTATCAATATAGGACTCCTATATTAAGTTTTGGAGCGTCACGCGTCTCGGCAGTAAATACATGGCAAAATAAACTATGACGAGTGACGCGTATTCCATTCATTCATTCCAATTAAATCACAACTTGTGTGCATGCGGTATATGATAAGAATTTCTAGCACTGTGATCCGTAGCCCTGAAGATAACCTGTGAAGACAAGACAGTGAAGAAACGTCAGTTCTTCTGAGACCTCAATTTTAAATCCATATCCGGGCTTGACACGGGTCACCTTGCCCTGCTGGATGTATTACGCAAGAGTTTCGAGGGGAGATTTAAATGCATTTCCCCCTTGCCTCCTATCCATCCATCTATATTCGGGAAATCTATAGATGAGATCACTATTGACCAGTCTTTATTATGCGAGGAGGACATATCATAACTATGTGACCATGGCCCAGGGCAGGAACTGGGGAGGGTATATCTTCTAGAACAGCCCCCCCCCCCTCCGTCCAATTGGGAGCGTAGAGGGTTGGGTATACTACTGAATGTGAAACAGTCTCACAACTGTTTTAAGTTTTGGGAAACTTTAGGTTACCATGTCAATGGGTGCGTTCGATTATCTTCCCCGGGTCGAATCACAGGTCTGACACATAGCTTTGACGTCATTATCGTGGCTCAGCCGGATCAGACCCTAGTAAACGAGGCTCAATTGCATGGCTCTGCTTACTGTAAGCAAAGAATCATCGGTGTTACGGAAACAGGGAATTCCGCGCATACGTCAAGCGCATTTCACAGGTTAGCGGGGAATTTAGGCTTCTGTGCGTTCTTCGCTTACACAGCTATAGCGCAGAAATTCGGCACTTGCCCTGAGCGAAGAATGGTGATCGCAACTGCAGAGTTCAGCGATATAAGCAGAGTCATGAAATTGGGCCCTGCAGTGTGGAGTCCATATATTATTTTGTATAATGGAGAGGGGGGACGATACGAACGATGCAAGCTTTTGGTTCCCATTACACATGGAACGTCGAATCCATCCACGTTTCGACAGCGGGTACCAACCGCGTCTCAGGCCGCAGCATTCGAAAACGGACACCAACCCTCAGAAACTCTGAGAAACGATTCATGCAAGAATCGTTTCTCAGATTCAATGTTTTGGGGTGAAAAAAATAATCTAAGCCATATTACTTCAAAGGGAATCCTTTCTCGAAATTGTTTATACCATCAACAGCTGCAGTGCATCTCAACCAAGTAAGTTTTTATGGTCATTAATTTTTTTGAGTATTTACCAATCTATGACCCTACCTTTAATTAAGCTCCCACTCACCCGGCTGAGTGCTAACATCTCTGCGGTAAACGTATTTTTGTTTTAATCCTGGGCAGCTCTAGTGCAGACAAACGTCAGAAATACTTCTTGTTGGATAATCCCGAGGGGGGCAACGTATCTCCGCAGAATCCTAATTATAACTTTATTGAGTTCTCCCGCAAGATTCTAATTCTGGATAAGATGACGTCACGCTGCACTGGCCGAAAACGGGCAAACTCACGCTTACCGCAGTCGCTTCGTTCGTCGTTAACGTAAATAAGTCAAGTCTAGATTATAGAAGTTGAGGATTTAGTCACTGTGGTATTTGTGTTTCAGACTGGCGTAACCTCAGACCTATTTTTCTATGTAAGATCATTTTATTCATTTTATTTTACGTTTATTATTTTTTGTAGGGGGGGGGTGGGCGTATTGGGGTTGATGTAATGTATAAATTGTAGATTTGTAGATTTGACCAGGGCCCAATTTCATAGAGGTGCTTAATCAAAATAAAATTGCTTAACAATATTCTGCCTTGCATAAATGAGCAGGATACCAGTCACAAGTTTCACATGTCGCATGGTAGTTTGGCCGGAAACCTTATTCTGGTAAGCATTAAACAGCTTTATGAAATTGGGCCTAAAGCAGAAAATAGGGCTTAAACATTTTTGTTGCCAGGCATAAACATTTTTGTTGCCAGGCAACAATAAAGCAGGAAACCATGCTACACGTCAAATGGTATTTTAGCTGGTAGCCTTTTTCTATTAAGCATAATTTTGTTGTGCTTAGCTAGTTTTTGTGCTTAAAGCAGCTCTATGAAATTGGGCCCAGGAAAACATGCACAACCCATTTAGCTATATTGTGATAACTTGTGATAACTTGTACCGGTCAGATTTAACCCCTTATTCGGGTCTGCGACTTGATCCGTTAATCGGGTCAGACTCGAACCTTGGGTCAGACTTTACCCATAATTGTAGGGTCAGACTCGACACGTGGTTCAGGTCAGAGTATAGTAAACTTGGATCAACTCTTTGCAGCTGACCTATAGTTTTGACCGAGTTTAATTTAAAACAACATGCTTCTACGGATGTGCTTATAAATAAATTAAAAAACAGTAATTATTAGTCCTATACAAATAAATAAAACAATAAACATCACCCGTCAGGTGATAAAGCAACTTATTTTATTTCAAAAAGGGCAATTTACAAAAATCTCTTTGTTCTTCTTGCTTAGCCCGAATTTTCCCAACTTGCCCCTATTTGGAAGGGCAGTCCCCCTGCCCCCGCCTCTGGGTCGTACGACTATTTCAGACCGTCTCATAGCTTGTACATGTCCGACACGTTTACAATGTGCTTCCCGTTATGTTGCTCGGTATACCTTTCGCACTATAATGTTCAAATCACAATCAAAGATTATAACACGTAACGATTCAGCTCAATACTCATAATCATTGTTCCCTTTAGATTTTTCTGATTATTTGTCTGGTTTACGAAAGTCTCAGTCAACGAAAAATTGTAATTTAAAGACAAATTTTAAGAGCTCTAAATGTCAGCTATCGATCTTCCCTTTTTCAGTATGATAGTCATTTTAGATATGTTTCAGATTAGTATACAATTAATTAATGAAGCAGCTATAAACTACTATATTTATAAGACTAACCGTGAATCTGATTGCCTATTCGACTGCTGTGAATATTCGACTACTGTGACCTTTCGACTAGTGTCACTATTCGACTGCTAGGACTATTCGACTAACACTATTCGACTACTGTCACTATTCGACTACTGTCACTATTCGACTACTGTCACTATTCGACTACTGTGACTCAAATGAAAAAACTTTAGTTACTTCCTGGTCATCATTTTCACGGCAGCGCTCCTTATCACCCGTGCACAACCCCGTCCCTTCTTTGGCTACTTTCGAATGGATCTCTTTTTCATCTGAACTTTCTTCATCTTTGTTGGGGTCGATGATGACGCTCACCGGGCTCCTCAAATCACAGATAAAGATGGTTAGGCCGATCAGAAGAACGCAGAAAGATACTGATGTTGCTATGGAAATCGCCAGAATCCACTGTTGCGTGACCATCTTCTCTTTTTAAAATAGAGGGCGCTGCTTAACAAACATCCTCTCGAAATGTTGGATTCACTAGATTTCCAATTCAAACTGTAGTACAGTGGAAGCCTTCACAACGTCCGCCTGACACGGGAGAAAACTTGATTAGAGAATGAAGTTGCATCTATTTTAAAATATCACTTTTTTATAAATATCACAATATTGAGAAATATATAATGCAAAAAATGTTATCGACAAAATGCTCATGCAGGCAGTGCCACAACATTCTAAACGAAAACCTGCTTCATCGAACTTCAAGCTAGAAGAAAGTGATTGATCGATTAATTTTTGAGGTAACAACTAAAAAATTGTCTTCGTAGGTTTTGGACCTCACCCAGCCTTATAATCCACGAAAAAGAAATAGAAGGTGAGGGATAATTTTTTCCGTTTTCTTCAGACTCACTTGGTAAAGGAGGGGTGTGGAGGGGTTGATTTGCCCGAAATTTTACAAAGTACCAATCTCTTATACCGGGTAAACAGTATTTGGTTTTGCTTCCGGCTAATTGTTTTTCCTCTTGCTGTGCCCGAATTTTTGCCCGAATTGGGAGGGCAGTTCCCCCCCCCCCCCGTTGGGTCGTACATATACGCCGAGTATTCTTTGGCATCTCGGTGTAGAAATAAGATCTCGTTGGAACAGTCAAGGAACAATATTCACCTGGTAACAAAAAGGTCAATCTGTAAACTAAAACCATCGATATACCTACCACAAGTTGACCCTTTGCGTTTACTCTCTACATTGTTTTCAAGAATGTTCACACTAGTTAGTTTTTCATAAGATAAACCAAGTTAGGTCACATTATTCTTCGGATTACCTTGTGCAAAGAGCTGGAAACCCGGTAGTTCATCAGCTGAGGATTTTGGCAAAGAAACTAGCAGTTCACCATAGAGCAGTGGAACAGCTAAACACACTCGCAATGCAACCCTGTAGCTTTAAAGCTCTATATATTATGATACAACCGTGTTTGGAAAACTCGAGACGCAAGGCGCGTTCGATGCACACAGCACGAATACGCGTAGGTACATGGCATGCTCTCGTGTCAGTCTCGGTACCACGGGCAGCGCGCCGTATCGATACAACTTCGTCACTCTAACCCTATGTGGGCCCAATAAAGCTGGGCCCAAATTCATGGTACTGCTTACTGTCGAATTCTGCGCATGCGATCACCATTCTTCGCTTACAGGGCAAGCGCCGAATTTATGCGCTAACTGTGTAAGCGAAGAGTGCCTGGTATTAACATGGGGTACGCATGCACTCTTTGCTTAACAGCCGATTCTGTGCTTACTATATATGCGATTTACATTATACTGCGGTGCTAACGGTAACCACGGAAAAAGGTATTCTACCCTTCCGGCTGGGGTTACTGTATGACGTAATGCAAGACCACAGTGAACGCGTAAGCCGGCCGCATAAATTTCTTGCTAACTTGTGAAATATACGCTTGCATTTCAGCAATTTTGTTCCTGCTGAAGCATAAGCAGAAAATTATGCTTAGCGTTATGCAGCTGTATGAAACTAGCATCTGTTTTACACGGTTACCCTAAATTGCGTTACAGTTAAACTTGTCACAAGGTCAAAGAATGAGAGGGATACGCGGAGAAATGCATCGAACCCGTTCCGTATTCAAACATTATTGACAATAACAGATTTGTGAATAGGCAGTTCCAGGTCTGAAGGATTATATTAAAAAAAGTACATTAAACCACGCTGCAGGGAGAAGTAGTACAGGCTATCCAAATATTAAAAATTGGGTCTTTTGAAAATTGAACAAAGAAAAAGAAAAAGAAAAAAAAAAAAATGTACTTTTTTTTTTTTGAATTGAACGGGCAGGAACAATTAAACCATTAAATTCCTTTTTTATTCAAACATCACCCAAACCAAGCGGATGTTTTTTTTTTTTAAATTACAACGTAAGAATTATTTGCAATGAAAGTTGTTTACGGTCGTCTAGTTTCCTGTCTGTAGTGTTAGATAAATTCTATCCATATATTCAAATGCTGGTGTCAAGGGCTTCATTTAGAGTGTTGTAATCACATTTCATTTGAATTGCATTCAGCCTGGAGCTTGGCACTCTTTCAAGTTTAGAGCTTTCTAAGTACTATTGTAGTTGTTATTGTCAATAACACATTCCAAGTGAGGAACACAAATAACTTGCCTTGCATTTGTGAATAGAATAACACCAACAAAAATGTATACGAACATTGGGCATTGACGGAAAAGGATCGACTTGCCTATAAAGACCGGGTTAGGGCTTTGGGGTCGGACAGTATTTGCTAAGAGATTGACACGGAACAACATTATTTTCGAGGAAACAACTGTAGTGTAAATCAGCCCCTGCATTGAAATGGCAAGACATATTATTGGTAAGTTTTTTTAATTTTCAAACCGCACCTTTAGATTTTATAAAATATTTTACAGTTTTCTTACAAAAATTTGCCATCATTAGTAACCTACACGTCATTATAAATATAGGTGTGTTTTTTTCTCTGGTCATTTCTGGCGAAACAGCAGCCTTTTCACTTTCATGCTTTGGTATCAAAGAAGTTAATTTGTTTTCCTTGACTTGCGAAAATGTACAACATTAATTTCAATAAAACTGTTAAGTCGTTCGTTTTAGCCATGCAAAATCGGCATTCAATTAAGCACAACTAGAGATTTCTATGAAAAGCTGATGCAAATTTGATTGCTGTTGGTGTGAACGGTTATATTTTTTAATCACAGAAACAGAACAAATTGCTTATCACATCAATTGGAATCATGAATGACTGTTTTGAGGAGCATTCGCGCAAAAACGATTTTTAGATTATGTCGCATGAACTCCTGTAGCGTTCCAGGCGTTTCAAGATTTGTCCTGATTAAACGTCACTTTCTTAAAGGGACACGTTGCCTTGGATCGGGCGAGAGGGCTATAAAAAGCAGTAACCGTTTGTTATAAAATGCATATGGTTAGAAAGATGTTTTAAAAGTGGAATACAGTGATCCACACAATGTCTCGAAATTGCTTGGTTTTCCTTTTACATCGTGAACAAACACGGTCGGCCATTTTGTTGAGTCAACATTTTGACCCCACTATTCTACTGTTATATTTGTCTTTCTAACCATATGCATTTTATAAGAAACGGTTACAAACGCCTTTTTTTTAGACCAACTCCTCCGATCCAAGGCAACGTATCCCTTTAACAGCTGCGGCGAGTAGAGTTAAGTTGAAAACAGGAAAATGGAAAATCAATAAGCAACACGGTTATACAAAAAAACAAAAACAAAAACAAAAAACCCCAACAACAACAACAACAACAACAATCTAATTAACGATCAGGGGTGTTAGTTATTTAGTTTAGAATTTGTGTCATTTGTGTCATTCTGCATTTTTACTTTTTTTCTTCTCAGAATTACGATTCTTTCGTCTCGTGATTTGGGGCGCTCTCCTCGCAGTTACCCTGAATCCAGTGGGTCTCTACGGCGCCAAGACCCCGTGTCACAGGGCTCAAATAGTCAAAGCTGCTATTAAGAAAATCACCGACAGCGGCATCTTCCCAGATGATTGCGGTTTCCTCCGTCGCATCGCCTTCGTCGAGTCCAAAGATGGCAAAGACTTGCCTAATAACCCAAATGGAGGAATTTGGCAAATGACCACCATTCGTTTTGCTGACACCAAAGCAACCGGTAGTCATTCAGGTTTACAGGGGAAGTTAGATGCAATCAACCTGGCATTTGCCATCGACTGGAATAACGTTGAGTTCGCACAGCTTGAAAATAGCCCGTTTCTATCAGCTTTAGCCGCTAGAATCTTCCTGTCCAACATAGAGCCGCCCATTCCTAAAGACATACCGGGACAGGCGACGTATTGGAAGCAACACTACAACACTCCAGCCGGCGCAGGGACTGTCCAAAAATTCATTGATGACATAACCTTTCTGGAGAAACAGCATTACAAATAAAAACCACAAACCTTCAAATGAGTGGTTATTTTCTCGCCTTAATTGTTTAGATAAATAACCACGTTGCACATTACTTGCACTGCGAAAACCGGGGTGTTAAATTGACACCATGGGTGTTGTCATAATATAAAAACAAAAACAAGAATTAAAATGTACACCATGGGGTGTTAAAATAACACTAACTTTTACCCAAATAATTACATTGGTGTTGTTTTAACACCCTAAGATGTTAATTTTGATTCTCTCTTCGGTATCTATGTGACAACACCAATGGTGTCAATTTTAACACCCCCAGTTTTTGCAGTGTGGTTGTTACTATTTTGTATCCAATCTAATAATTTGTAAATCAACAATTCTTTAGCATAATTATATTACCCCCCCCCCCCTTTTAAATATTGTTTTTTGTCTGGTACAACCAATTCAACTAGCCACCGTCACAATGCTTCGAGCAAAAACGCATCGCTTATAAAACCTTTCTACTTCATCATCGTCGTCATGCAGTGTTCGTCTATTGTTGGATGAAACCCTCCTCATGCAGTTTCCATTCTCCTCTCCTTCTTGCTATTCTAGTCCAAGTTGTCGTGTCTGTGTATGTTTGGATGTCGTCTCTTCATCTTCTCTTCTGTCTTCCTCTTCTTCCTTTTCCATTTCTAGGTTGCCATTCGGTTCGTCTCTTGCTCCACCTGTTGTCATGCCTACTTGATAAGTGCCATTCCCATCTCCAGTTCATTTCCTTGATCTTGTCCATGATGTCTTTGATCTAATTGTTTTGCCTTATGTTGGTATGTCGAATTTTGTCACGTATTTAGTTGGTCCGACCATCCTCCTGTCCATAGCTCTCTGTGTTGATGTTAACTTGTGTTCCATCTCTTTGGTTGTTGACAAGGGCCAAAGAGCTGCTTAAGCACACAAAGTAGCTCAGCACATAACGATTTTGATTAGCAGCATAAGGTTACCAGCTAAAATACCAGGTAACAGGTACTGACTTTGACTGGTTTCCTGCTCAATTGTCTTTTTTGCAGGGATTTGTCAAACAACATTTTCTGCTTAAGCAGCTCTATACAAATTGGCCCGTGTCTCTGCCCCGTATATAATTTATACATAATTCGTATAGTGACATTGGTATTTCCTTGTCAGTAATTCTGACATTTTCAGGGTGTGGCTGAGGTATTATCTATCTGATTGTCATCTATTGTTATTGTTTCCGATGTTTCAAAGTTGGTCATGAACTTTGTTTTACCCTTGTGCATTTGTAACCCAGCTTGTTTACTTACATTCTAAATAACCCATTCTAAATCCGCCTCGCTTGCAAGAGATGCCCTATCATGATGCCATGATTCTAGCAGTATGAGCGTTTTTTAAGCGAGGTGGTAATGCTCGTAACAAGTGACTGTGGCTAGTCGAATCGGGTATCTTAAAGCCACTGAACTCATTTGGAAATTGTCATAGACCAGTGTTCTCACTTGGTGTATCCCAACATTATGCATAAAATAACAAGCCTCAAGTGGTCATCGAGGTTGCAAGAAAATGATGAAAGAAAAACACCCTTGTTGTACACTTTGTGTGCTTTCAGATAGGAATAAAAACTTCTTCCAAGAAGTTTTTATTATTTTAGTGAGAAATTACCTCTTTCTCAAAGACTACGTTACTTCAGAGGGAGTCGTTTCCTACAATGTGTTATACTATCAACAGCTCTCCGTTGCTTGTTACCAAGTAATTTTTTATGCTAATATTTGTTTTGAGTCATTACCAAACGTGTACGATACCTTTAAAGAATGATGATAATAATCACGTGTTATTTTGCATCTAAGTCAATGGACTATTTAGCACTTTGTTTGTGTGAATGACATGCATGCGCTGGTTGTGTTTAATAGACCTCTTGCATATGAAGTCTGAAACCGGGCTAGATTTCACAAAGCACTGAAGATTCATCTTAAGATGAGTTGTTATTATTGCCATAGTGATGTGCAATGGTGACATCACACTTTGCTCAGCAAATCAGATTGATACACAGCTTTAAGACCATTCTCTCTTTGTGAAATCGCCCACAGGGCTCCACTGAGCTGAGGCAAAAGGAGGCAGATTGTTTAATGATATGCTGTTAATGGTGTACCAACAGCGTTGCACGTTATGCAAAGGGTCTATTGTTTTAGCGTCCATTATTAACTAATGTAACAAGTATAGTGAGTTGCACATGACGTCATTGACCGCCATTTTTGATGACAAACAATTGAAACGTGCACGCGTGTACGCGCTGCACACGACTCGCAGCCAATGAGAGCCTTTCACGCGACTCGTTTCATCAACGATAGCGGTCTATGCAAGCTTGGGTTATTCTCCACCACAATTCTCTTTGCCCCCCCCGTCAGCCCCCGCCCCGTTTGTCCCTTTAAAATAAAATAAATAAAACATTTCAATAGTGTCAATGCTAGACAACTACGCTGCCAATTGTGTATTTTGTAGCCAGTCTTTTATTATTAGCCAGATTTTTTATTACCCAAACCCACCCGCACCCCCCCCCCCCCAAAAAAAAAAAAAAAAAAAAAAAAAAAATGCTCAGTTAAAAAACCCCAACTTATCTTCAAGGTCCTTTCCTTCAAGGACTTTGGTCCAATGTGTGCCAAGTACCACACTCATAAACCACAATCACGCAACATTAATCTGGCGCTTTGCCGTTGGTTCGTTGCTTGCCCTCGCATTCCCACCCATTCTCAAGGGAATCGTTACAAACTCTCGCATTTCAGCACGCACACCCATTGTCCAATCCCCTGAAAAGGCTTGCCCTTGACATAACCGTGAATATGGAGTAGAATATTATTGATATCATATTGAATGCATATTTTTTTTAAAGAATTGAACCCCTCGTAAAAGTTCCAGCTCAGTTCATGGAAACCCAGTTAGAACACTCTTTCATCGATTTGTTATGAAAGAATTATGGTCTCTCTCCCTAGAGGGCGCTCTTTGAAGCTCCCATTTAATAAACCGCTTCGAAAATATTCAGTGCGCATGCGTTAGCCGAGGAATTTCATAGAGTTGCTTAAGCACTAAAAGTAGCTCAGCGCTAACAAAATGCATGCTTACCGAACTAAGGTTACCAGCCAAAATACCATGTTACATCAGGTACAATTTGTGACTGGTATCCTGCTCATTTTTGCTTAGCAGGACTATTGTTAAGGCCACATAAAAAAAAGAAACTGTTGATCGTCCCCACCCGACCCTACGGAACCCCCCGACCCCATTTTGTTTTTCTTTTTTTCTTTTTTAATCATAAAAAACGGTCTTTTCAATGATCTTTTCGGTCAAATTTGGCTCCCAGATTTTTCAGCTGATTTTTTTTTTCAAAATCCATAGGCTGGAAATAGATATTTGAAGAAAGATTGTGTTGGCAAAAACAAGAACAATTCTTCAAATATTTACTTAAGAAAATGTTTCACAGAAAATTTCATCTAGGAGTTAAATGGGTTTAACAAAACAATTAAAAACATCAAAATCACACAAACCCTCTGTTGTATAGTGATTGTGATGATTTCTTTATTCTTTGTTTGATATTTTGCCATGTCCTAATAAATAAAAAATAAAAATAAAAACCGCCCTCCCACCCCAACTTCCCACCAAAAAAGGACGATCAACAATTTTTTTAATTTTATGTGGCCTAAACATCTTATTAATTAAGGAAACCCCGCACCAAAACATCAAGGGGATGAAAGATCGTTTACTTCTGCTGCCCCTTCATTATGGAACAACTTACCATATCATATTAAACTTTCTCCCTCACTGGCTTTGCTCAAAACTTCCCTCACCTAATGAGGACTGCATAAACATTCTCCTATATTGACGTGTTGCTGCGCCATGTGCTTCATAGATGGATTCCGGTGCATTATAAATGCCAACTATTATTATTATTATTATTATTATTAAACAATATTTTCTGCTTAAAGGCATGGTGCACGTTTGGTAATTAGAGCCTAATGTTTGGTTCAAACCTACATAGTTGTAGATTTATACCATAAAACTAACCTGTGAAAATTTCATTGCAAAAGGTGGTAGCGTTTTTGAGATATTGCCGAAAATCTGGAGCGGTTATGCCCCGGCAGGAAGAATAATCTGCATTGGAATACACACTCTGAGAAGCGTTACGCGACATGCTTCTCAGATTCAAATGTTTTGGGGGATAAAAAGTGATATTTTTTCCATAACCGCGGTACTTCGAAGTGAAAAGTTTCCCAAAATGCATTATACTATCCAAAGCTGCTGTACTTCTAACCAAGTAAGTTTTTATTGCCATTTATTATCGGAGTCATAACCAAACGTGTACGAATGTTTTAAAGCAGATCCACGAAATTGGGCATGGGGAGGCCCGGTCCGAATTTGCGGCTACAGCTATGGCTACGGCTAGATCGCCACGTAATCACGAGTTGAATGATATAATGACGTTTTTAGCCGACAGTCGTAGCTGTAGCCATATTCCATTGGAAACCGTGTTATTCTAAACGAGTTAACCAAGTTCCCACAGTAACGTCACTAGTTGTTTTGTGGAAAGAATGTTTTCCCATAGTTAGATTCCGTGTGATATGAATACGTTATTATTTACAACACACTGATCGAACAAGGAAATGGTTATTCATATGCTTTAATATTTCAAAAAATGTCACAACTTGTATCACACACAAGGAAATGGCAACAACAAGGGGAACTTGTGAATATCGTATATATAGGCTAAATGGTGTTGCTGTTGTGGTTGTTGTTGTTGTCGTCGTCGTTATTGTTGTTTGTTTGTTTGTTTGTTTGTTTTGTTGTTGTTGTTGTTGTTTTTTGTATTTTTGTTGGGGTGGTTTTTTTTCCTTCTTCTTTTTCCTGTCTCTTTTATCAATTGGTCCCACAATTATTCTCACAAATTGTTGATAATTCTACACAATTTGTAAACGCAAGGCGATATGGAGCTTTTATCTGTGCAACTTCGGGGACCAATCAGGTTTGGAAATTGATACTGTGTGTTAGTTTCTCGTGATTGATACAAGTTGTTCCAATATATAATAATATTATATATTATACCATCAAACTGTTCTGACCCCCCCCCGCCTTGTTTAACCTAAAAAGTTCCGGATGCTATGGTGATAGCTCTATCTGCATCAACACAACGTATCCGCATCATCTAGTTTCTTGTATACCAAGTCACAAATGACTGTTCTCATGTTCAATTCGTTAAGGCACCAGACTAATTGTCCTCCAATCCGGTTTTGAATTGAACCGGATTCCGGGTCGTGGGGGGGGGGGGGCTGACCCATTTCTGGCTTAGTATGACCTGGAATTATTTGCTGTTAACCATTGCCGATTTTGTCTGTTGTATTGTGCAGACCGTTGAATTGACAAACGGCCTTGTAAACCCCGAATGGCCCCCAAATTAATATCGTGTAATAATTCCGTTCAATGTATTGAACATGCTTGGAATTTGGCACATAACTTTACGTTGATTTTACTAATTGCGTTATTCATGGGTCAATCAATAATCAAAATTTCAAGCGTTTCTGTTTATATTATTGTTTATTCTGGAGATAATTTTGAAATTATTATTAAAAATATATTATTAAACTTAACATTATTTTTCCATTATCTTTCAACCAATCCAAATACTACAGGCTGTAACTTAAGGGAACAATGGTTGTCTTCTATTTAATCAATTAAAAAAATTCAGTTTGTTTTATCTTTAAAGGCACTGAACACGTTTGGTAATTGTCAAAGACCAGTGTTCTCACTTGGTGTATCCCAACATATGCATAAAATAACAAGCCTGTGAAAATTTGGGCTCAATTTGGTCATCGAAGTTGCAAGAAAATGATGAAAGAAAAACACCCTTGTTGTACAAATTTGTGTGCTTTCAGATAGGAATACAAACTTCTTGCAAGAAGTTTTTATTATTTTAGTGAGAAATTACCTCTTTCTTAAAAACTACGTTACTTCAGAGGGAGTCGTTTCCTACAATGTTTTATACTATCAACAGCTCTCCGTTGCTTGTTACCAAGTAAGTTGTTATGCTAATATCTGTTTTGAGTCATTACCAAACGTGTACGATACCTTTAACACTCACACATTCTTTTTCTTCCATTCAAGTTTCTTTGTTTTCCCTTTTTGTTTTGTATGAACAATAACTGCACCATAGCATCAGACAGGCCTTGATATCACTGTTCCCGATCAAGGAAATGCTGGCACGTCCTTGGTTAACAAAACCGATTTGCTTGCAATAGCATGGCCGTGTCGTTTGTCAGTAACAGGGTCTGTGTGGTATATAGACAGCCAACGCTTACAAAAAAATCAGACAAAATACATAATTCAAGCGATTGAAACTAATGATGTTATGACATTGATTGTAGAAAATTACTCTCTTTAAATCGACCCTGACCCGGGTCCCGTAATGCCTGACCCATTTCTAGGTCAGTGACCCGGAATATGAGTCAAAATGACCCAGATATGGGTCAACATTACGTTGGATCAGAGTTAGAAATCACTTTTTTTGTTTACCACTTTTTGTTTAAAGGAATGTTATACGTTTGGTAATTGGAACCCACTGTTTGTTACAATCCTATATAGTTGTAGATACATACCATAAAACTAGCCTGTGAAAATTTAATTTCAAAAGGTGGTAGCGTTTTTGAGATAGTGCCGAAAATCTGGAGCGGTTATGTCCACGCAGGAAGAATAATCTGCAATTGGAATACACAATCTGAGAAACGTTTCTGACAGAGGCGCTTCTCAGATTCAAATTGTTTTGGATAACAAACTGATATCTTTTTCCATAACCACATTACTTCAAAGTGAAATGTTTCTCAACATATTTTATACTATCAGAAGCTGCTGTACTTCTTACAAAGTAAGTTTATTGCCATTAATTGTATGAGTAATTACCAAACGTATACTTTGTTTCTTATTCTTCCTCTGTCTTGTTTTCTTTTTTGATACTTTTGTTAACAAAATTGAAAATTAACAAACGATTATGTACACATACTTGGTTAATTTTCTCGTCCAGTCACATTTTCACTTTTCGTATACATTATGGTAAACAAAAATCTTTTTAATGAATAACATTAATAATATTAATAACACTTCCGTTTCGTATTTACATATACGTATACTACTTTGTTGCTCATCTAAATAATTGAATATTCATCAGCATTATTATTTCATGTTGATAAGGAATTGTGATCATACTCAACTTTCTGAGTATTAAAAAAACAGCCAGCCATGTATTAATCTTCAATTATTAGTATTAAATAATCAATTACGGATCTTATTTCCTTGTTTGACAATAAACGTTATTTCTCCCTCTGCATATAATTTTGCCTGTACAACATTGGTAAGATTGAAAATATAAATGTTCGTAGATTTGCACATAACTATACGTGATAAATAAAGATGGTAATGGTGGAAAACCTCCCTTGAAATAGTTTTGTATGAAATGCTATAGTTTTTAGGAAATTAGTAAACAATTAGCTATTATCTCGTGTGTCCAAAACCTGATGTTTGAAAACAGTGAAAACATATGATGTTTTTGTTTACTGTTTTCTGTTTTCTCATGACTCTGACGACCGATTGAGCTTAAAATTTCGCAGGTTTGTTATTTGATGTATATGTTGGATCACATAAAGTGTGGATACCGGTCTTTAAAGGCACTGAACATGTTTGGAAATTGTCAAAGACCAGTGTTCTAACTTGGTGTATCCCAACATATGCAAAAAAATTGCATTGGTCATCGAAGTTGCAAGAAAATGATGAAAGAACAAACACCCTTGTTGTACAAATTGTGTGCGTTCAGATAGGAATACAAACTTCTTGCAAGAAGGTTTTATTATTTTAGTGAGAAATTACCTCTTTCTCATAAAAACTACGTTACTTCAGAGGGAGTCGTTTCCTACAATGTTTTATACTATCAACAGCTCTCCGTTGCTTATTACCAAGTAAGTTGTTATGCTAATATTGTTTTTTGAGTCATTACCAAACGTATACAATACCTTTAAATCAATGGCAGCCAACCAATAATACTCATCGCGATTTATCTTTAATGGCATTTTCCTCTTTGCAGAAAATGACACCTGACAATTTCAATATTGACCCCCAATGCATTAACGTCATTAGAGGTAAACCGACGACGAACCAATGCAAAACGCACCCTGAGACTTGTACACGCGGCGCGCATAGGATTGGCCAATGAGCTACCTTCTTTTGACCTCTAGTAGCCGAGGAAGCCCTACTCAAGTGACGTCATGTGCACAAGCTCAATTTGGCAGGGGGCTCGTCAGAATCAGCAGAGTAACTAGCCGTTATATAGAGTTCGGTTGTCTCTTAGACAAATTATTCCAGTTTGATTACACCCAACAGAATAACGCTATAAATATAGACTGTGCAGGTCCCGCAAGCATTCGAATGTTCCCCGTTAAAATGCGAGGTTTTGTTTTCCTTCACACGGTAAAGTGCAAATACGTGGAATTTCATTTAAATTTTTTTTTAAATTCGCGCGAGGAACGAATGGTTTATAACTAAAGAGAGCAACGTGTCACGTGACTCTTGCCGATAATAAAGCCGTACTTCCTGCCCAATTTCAAAATGGCTGACTGATCAGAAGAACGTATCATAAAACATCGCTGTATAACAACGTTTATTCGAATATGGGAAATGGCCACTAGTTATTGCCCAACTACAAAATGGCTTAATTTAGAGGAGCGATGAAGTAGAGTTTGCATAACGAGTTATGCATTTTTAGTTGTTATAACTTCATGTGTGGAACCGCAACTTTAAATGAATTTCTGATGTGCAGAAAACGATTGACTAACAAATAAATAAAAACAATAATTAAGTGAGCCTATTGTGTCTCATCCAAGGATCAACTAAATTACTGTCATTAACAAATAATGTTAAAATCTCTTTGGAAAGTGTCGAATAAAAACAGTTATATACTGATGTTTGTATAAATTCTTGATTTTACTTATGAAAAATAGTACAAAATATCAGCTAAACAGGATCCGAGCTAGCATTTGGATTCAGCGTAAAATAAACAGGGTCGCCGCAATTTGTTGAGTCGTCGTTATTGTGTTTACTTGTGTTTCCGTTTATAATGGGTTTCTTTGGAACCGTTGGTTTTGTGTTCACCGAGTCTTGCCCCTGAGGTAATGGTTTGGGGGAGATATCAGGGCGCCCCTTTGGTATCTTTGACAAGGAGTTAGTTCTCAGTAAAGGTTTCGGGCTGGTGTTAATTGCAGGTCTAGTTCCCAGAGAGCCCCGTCTTATCTGGAACTCCTGGTGTAAGGTGTCGTAGGTGAGGCTGGTGTTCCTTTGAAGCCGTAATGATTTAGGCTTCGGACTTACTTCAGGACGCGGCTTGAGTTGCTTGGCGGAACCATCTGAGGTCTGTTGAGTGAAGGTGTCTGGATTGAGAAGGTCGTATACTGCATCTGGTTGGCTCCTGGCTGTCTCTGGAGATGAACCACGCCTTGGAGGTGCTTTGAGCTGCCCTTGCAGAGTGGAGGGGCAAAGGGAATCATACGTTGTCGAAGGTGTGTTGTTGAACCTCTGGGAAGACGGGCTGGACCCTCGTCTTGTCGCAGGTAGAAGGGTTTGCGATCTTTGCTTCGACCCTGGCGAAGGGAAGGCTCCCCGTTCGATGCAGTCGTAGACGTTCTGAGAAGGTCTACTGGGCAGTTCTCTGCGAGCTGGCTTGAATTGTCTCAGCGACGCCCCAGTGTTAGTTCTTCCTATAACAGGGCCGCTGTTCTTGTTTGATGGAACAGGGGGTGCAAGAGGTCCTGGCTCGAGTGTATCATAAACAGGTGCTTCATCTACTTTCTTACTTTCTGTAGGAGCTTTCAAATCTTCATAACCATCGTCAGCGTTCTTGAAGTTTTCAGGCTCAGGATTCTTCTTATATGTAATGATGTTCCTGGTGCCTTTGCTTTTTATGCGACTTTTGGGAGAGCTTTTGAAGATGAATGATTTGGTTCCGGTTTTGGAATCCTTTGAGAGAATGTTCTCCTCACATTTCCCTAAGGCATTCTTCTCTTCGTTGGCCTGCTCAAGAGTAAAGTAAACCGGACATGTGGCGGGGTTCGGTTCCTCGGGGAACTTTGGTTCTTCATAGATTGCGGAGGAGGTATTCGGGTTGGCATTCCGTGCGGGGGAACTGGGTGGGGTTTTGTTCTTTTTCTTGTATGATTTTTTACTCTTCCTGGAGAACTTAAATGAACTGAGACTCAATTTTCGTTTGACGAAGTTGGAGGATTCGTCAGTTTTTGTAACGTTGGGTTCAATGGGTGGAAGTGTCCGATACCTCTTATCGTGGTTCGGCTCCTGCTCCGAATCTGGTATGAGTGTAAAATACGTAGGGTCTGGCTTAGAAGTTCCAGACACAGTCTTATCATCGAAGCTGACCGTGGTTTTCGGACTTTTAGGGGAATGTCCTTGGCTTTCGCTCGCGCTCCGACCTCGTCCTGGCTTCAAGGCGGCCGAAATAGTTTGATGCAACTCCATATAAGCACCCGCCCCCAAAACAGGAACGTTGTCGAAACTGTAAGATCTTCTTTTAAATAGATCCTTTGGATGGTTTTTAATGTTTGTCCTCGTTGAAACGCCAGAGGCACCAGCATTCAAAAGGTCGTGCCCGCTGTGTTCTTCGCTGGGTTGGGTCTGGAGTATTGTAGGGACGGTGTTTGGTTTGCAAGTCGTGTCAGCTTTTGTGTCTTGTTCGTTCGAGGTTTTGACTGTCCCACATTGTATGAGCTCGTATTCGTAACATGGTTCGTCATCTGGGGCTGGTGTAACATCCGAGGTACCCTTTGAGGCTTCCCTTTTCTCCACAGCATCCATCTTGAGACATTTGCTGAAATTGGAAGGTAACTCATCTCCGTTATCTCCCTCGTCTGGACCGTTCTCGGTTTTTTGTTGTAACGAATGGGCCGATGCACTGGAGCTCCCTGACAAGGCTACGGCAGGTAGCACCTTGATCCTGGTCGATGACCTCCGCCGTTCGTTCAAATCTTGATCGAGCATTGAAGAGGAGGGAGACGATCTCGCCAGATGAATGCCGAACGGCTCAGAAGAGACTAATTCCGTGTGGTCTCCTGACTCAATATCCTTGGCACTCATGGTGGAAGCCTCATTGTGTGTTGCCGTTACAGAAGGTTTGGACCAGCTCCAGCCTCTGTCTGGACGGCCAGTGACGGATGCCCTCACTCGCTCGAGTCTCCTGCAACGGCATTTCAAAATCAAATAAAAATGTATTAAAGGTAAGGTCATAGATTGGTAAATACTCCAACAAATAATGACCATACAAACTTACCTGGTGAGAAGCACTGCAGTTGTTGATAGTATCAACTTTTTTTGAGAAAGGATTCACTTCGAAGTAATATGGTTTGGATAATTTTTCAACCCAAAACATTTGGATCTAAGAAACGATTCATGCATGAATCGTTTATCATATTTCTGAGGGTTGATGTCCGTGCGCGAATGCTGCGGCCAGAGATGCGGTTAGTAACCGCTGTCACCTCGTTTAAACTTTGATGAATTCCATGTACTTGTGAACATACCGTGACACTGCATATATTCAGCTGAAACTTTCACATGTGACTTCTATTGTATTTTGCTTCTGCCTATAAATCAGCATTACATTGACAAAGTCCAATGTATGACCCTAAGAGAGCTACCAGCAGCATCTATATGCTCAACGTTGCGATACGTGGGAACTGAAAGTGTTTGAAATTTTTTATTTGGGAATCGTACTCATTTTAATTTTTGAAAGCAATTTCTATGCTGGGCTTCACTTTATCGAGGCCCCAGATATTGGATTGCATAACTCAAAATTGCTTTGAAACCGCCGCTAAATGAACAATTGATTAATATTATGGATTAATACATTGTCTAAGGGGTAGTAAACAGTGGTTATCAACCCCTCAGGCAAAGCAAGCAATATGTAGGGGGGACCTTATTCTTTATAAAGAAAGGTTGACTTTCGATTCACTAACTGCGATTTGGGCATTCGTTCAAATTCATGGGAGTTTTTGAGTGGAGTCCAGCTTGTGTCGGAAATTTGCGGTGTGGACTAACCTTTATGCCAGGAAGTGTATTAACGAACTGGAATTATGTGGTGTGCAGGGGGGTAAATTTGGGTTCGTTTTCCCATCAAATGTATAAATAATAATTATTCTACTTTATGGTTTGCTTGCCTAATGTTTTTCCTAAATACTTTCATGAGGATCTGTCAAAATATATGCTCAGGGTGGTCTGGCTGGCTATAGTTCAGTGTTGAAAGGCATCTCAGGCCATTTACTAATTCGAAATATAGTCTGGTGAACAAAATGGAGGACTAGTGAAACCATATAGGCTACGGTCCCGCTGGCTAGTTGCTGAAAGTTAGGGTCAAAACTTGAACATAATAAAATATAGCTACCTTAGACTAAAGTATCCTTCAATCTGAGTACTTTTTGCAGAATACCTGCAGGCTGCCCAAAAATTGATTGATAACCAAAGAAAATAATAAGTATACGCTATACGACTGTGGGCGTTTTCGAAATTTGGGCTTGGGATCCAGCTTAAGCACCGTCCGCCTGCTTGAAATCCCGTACCGAAAGTGTACATGTTCAAACTAATACTTACAGAGCCTAAAAGCCGGAGCTGAAATCCGAAGCCGTGTTTTCGAAAAGATCATAAATGAATAGTTTCAGACATACAGATAGGAAAATCTGTAGGGCTGTGTGTATATCCTTGTCCAACTTTGTAAGCTGAACAAAGTTACTAACCGCAAACAAAAATAATCGCTAAGCAACCTCTAACATTTCACCGGTCTACATTGCATGGAGTATTATGATAGGTGTTCGGCCAGCAGCCGAAAACCTATTGTTTATAGTATTATTTTTGTGTTATTGATTTTCTGTTTGTTTATTAAGCTTTATAAATTGATTATTGATATGGGCTTGGCAGCTTCGTGACAAGTAATACCGACTTCAAATCAACTCGTCATCCTGCTAGCCTACATACATTGCCAAGTTCCATACTGACCTTAAAGGGGCACATTGCCTTCGGATTGGGCGCTTTGGGCTATAAAAAGCGTGTGTTGTAAAATCATTATGGTTGGAAAGACATTTTTAAAAGTAAAATACAATGATTCACACAAATATCCCTTTGTTATCCCCTTTTTGTTGTGTAATTTCATGACAGAACACGGTCTGTTAAAAGTAAACTTTTGACTCCGCAAAATGGCGGACCGTATGTTCCAATGTTTTGTAATCACTACTCTAATTACATTACACTGTAGGTGTTTGTGTACATGAACATGTCTTACAAAGGCTAAGGAGCAATTCCAAACAGTACAAATTTGAGAGATTTGAATTAGACCGACAACGTTGAGGTCAAACAATGGAAACGTGCAAGCGCGTACGCGCCACGCGCAACATTCAGCCAATGATAGGTCTTCCTTTGACCTCAGTGAGGGCGCTGTGTTAGCTTGTGACGTCATATGCAAGGGTCTATAATGCCCATTGAAAGGGAGATTATATTGTATCGTGTGCTTTTTGGGAGATTAAATCAATCTTTACCATCATCCGGTTTCTATAAAGCACACACATCCACTTCGTGAAGATTTCAACTGATTTGGTCACGTAGTGAAAACAGCGCATGAACGGTCCCAAGTGGGTTTTGAGCCGGTCCACGTACATGACCCAATTTCATGGCTCTGCTTACCGCTAAATTCTGCGCTTGCGATCACCATTCTTCGCTTTCAGGGCAAGTGCTGAACTTCTGCGCTAGCTGTGTAAGCGAAGAATGCCTAGTAACGTGGAGTACGGACGCCCACAAGTCAAAATTCCCTGCTAACCTGTGAAAATTACCGCTAAATTCTGCGCTTGCGATCACCATTCTTCGCTTACAGGGCAAGCGCTGAATTTCTGCGCTAGCTGTGTAAGCGAAGAATGCCTAGTAACGTGGAGTACGGACGCCCACAAGTCAAAATTCCCTGCTAACCTGTGAATACGCTTGCTGTAAGTGCCGATTTCCATGCTCCCGTAAGCGCCGATTCAGTAAGCAGAGCCATGAAATTGGGCCCGGCTTATTTCAGCTGTTGCAATCAAATTTTGCAATCAAATAAGGCAACTGTGATATGAGAGGTAAATTTTAAGGCTATCTCGACATCATTATTGCACATGGAAATATATTTCTCTGGAAGATTTCCTGGTATGAAGTTCACTGGCAGTGAGATTGTGACCACATAAGCTAATTACTATACATGCATTGTATTACAGCTGCACGCATTATTGTACACACAGCTACATGATTTGTAAATGCCATTGGGGCAAAAGTATAGAATGATTGATAAGTTCCTGGTTGTAGTCAACATTTATGAAGAAAAAAAATGATCTTTGAAAATCACCCGATCGTGATGTAGGCCTACCGGGTATGTTTTCAAAAAGACTGATCGCGATGGATACGCTGTAATAAGCAAGTGTTGTTGTTTAGATAAAACCAGAAAAACAGCAACATTTGCACAACGCCCTATTATTGCTTCTTGTTAAATAGGAAAATGAAGTTGCAGTGGTGTATATTTTTCAACCTCTGAACTTTACCTGAAAGTGCTAATTGTGTATATTAAAGGCACTGAAAAGTTACTTGGTAACAAGCAACGGAGAGCTGTTGATAGTAAAAAAACAGTGTAGGAAACGACTCCCTCTGAAGTAACGTAGTTTTTGAGAAAGAGGTAATTTCTCACTAAAATAATAAAAACTTCTTGCAAGAAGTTTTTATTCCTATCTGAAAGCACACAAATTTGTACAACAAGCGTGTTTTTTCTTTCATCATTTTCTTGCAACTTCGATGACCAATTGAGCCCAAATTTTCACAGGCTTGTTATGTTATGCATAATTATGTTTGGATACACCAAGTGAGAACACTGGTCTTTGACAATTTCCAAACGTGTTCAGTGCCGTTATAGGTCTAAATGTTTGGCAACTCACCATCTGCGGTAGAATAGACAGCCATGTATGAGAAGGCAGAGGACGATAACAGCCCCAGCAATTGCGTACAGCATGCTGGACATGTATTTTTCCATGTACTTCCCTGTATGCGAAAACAAACAAAGTAAATAAGTCCTGCGGTTATAATCTGCTTATAAACCAAACAACCAAGCGGGCAATTTGTTATGGAGCGCCTATTTTGAAACCATGCCATTAAAAATATATTTGATGAGTTTGTTTTTATTTTTCTGGTAATGAACATTAATGGACCATCCAAAGCGACCAGTGCTTTTACCCCCACCACCCCCACCTACGATAAGAAGACAATGAAGAAGTTTTAGATATGGTAGGGAAACCCCAAATAGGGAAAACCCCCAAAAGGGAATACCAACGTGATCATGTCAGTACTGAAAACCCACATGCGAGGTAGGATTCGAACCGGGGTCCACAGAGGTGAAAGGCAGAACAATATACTACTAAATCCATTAGAAAAGATCACTATTATTATAACACTATTTTTTTACGGTTATACAAAACCGCTCCCCAAGGAGTTTCCGGTTTCCAGCATGTTATTTTTGGATGTGATTCAAACCAATTAAGTTCAATGTCATTAACACCATCACCCTACTATTCAGACAATAGACGAGCCTTTCATTATAATTTGATTGAATTACCGTATCAGAAAGGTATATTAACATTTGTTACTTCAGTTATCTAATGTTTTGCGGTATCCATGACTAATGAGTTGTGGCTGTTCTGGGTCAGTGGCGTAATCAAAAGGGGGCAGGAGTGGTAGCCCGCCCCCCGCTCACAACCCTTGTTCCCTTATGACCCCCCCATTTTAATTTTGGTTGGAATATTCGTCAACATAGCTTGTGATGAAGTGCCTGGCATAAAGACGTGCTCACGTCGATGGTATTTCTTGGAACATGTTTGTATTCGCTCTGTAATTTTTTATTTTTTTCTCCTTTGAAAGGTGAATCCACTTCAACGTCGCTAATTTAAACAGGTAGACCACGTAATAGATAGATTGCCAACTATGTATTGTGCAATCCAATCAAGACGTACCCCTCGAGTTAGGATTATTTCTTTTTGACATTTCAAAACAGTTGAACAGGACGCTGGAATTAATTTGTCGTCCCCCACCTGACAGTTCGGAATTGATGATACAAATTTAATTCGATTATAATTAAACGGGTCTGTTTGTTCACAAAGTAAAAATATAAATGCATATTTATTCACGTCATTGTGAGAGGTCTGATCTATATGGATTGTTGGCAACAAAAAATATGCCCATAACACGTGCAGAAAAAGCCATGAAAGTACTGAAAACACATGAATAAATAGCAAGACAAGTTCTCAAAGAACAAAATATACACATCAAAGTAGATATACACATTGTTTTACCGCAAACCGAATACACATTGATACCTCAAAATGCAATGCCTAAAAACCCAAATACATGAACACTTTCTCCGTTGTTTGGACCAAAACGTTACCAATTATGATGAATATTCACATGATGCGTGTTTATTGAACACTTAAGTATGGAAAGTATTTCACTCTTAAAACTATAGCTGGTGGCTTTACCATCAACCAAAGTTATTTTCATAATCGTATAGTCGTTTAAGCTAAATGTTATTGTGGTGTTTCAAGCGTAATTTTCACAATCGTTTAAAATAAACGATAATAAGGTATTTAAAAACTACAGTGGTGTAATTTCCGTTTAGTACTAGTAACAAATAGCTTTTGGCTTTAACCTTGACAAACAATACTTTTTTTAACTAAGCGTAAATAACAGTAACGTTAAGGTTAGGTTTTTTAATTGCGATTTACAAGAAAAGCACATTGATTGTTTGTCCGGGTTATACCAAAAGCTATTAGTAACTATAGTATCGGTGTTTATACCATACAGTATGTCACGTGTAGTTACAAATGGATGAAGCGAATACCTCAAAGAATTGATCCACGACTATTGTCCTACTATAAATGTTCGTTCTTGCTCGCAAAATCTCCTCACTCCTTTTCCAGCCACCACCAAAGCATATGGGCAAAGGGCCTTTCAGGTTGCATTTCATGAACTCTGGAATTCACTCCCCAATAATAAAAAAGAAAGCTCCTCTCTAGAACAGTTTAAGTTGTTTTTGAAGACAGATTTTTGTGTGTGAAATAACTTATATTTTTCATTGTATGCATTTTGTGGTTCTTTCTGTATTTTCTGTAATTTTTGTATTAATGTATTTTGTATTCTACAGTCCTGGTTTTCTCTCTTGACTTTCCAAAAGCGCTTTGAGACTTCACTGAAATGTTGCGCTATAAACAAAACTGTTTATTATTATTAGTGTACAATATAGACAAGTCATTGACTTGTGTACTACACCACTCCAAGGCTACTCGGTACTTTCTGTTAGTAGTCAACGTGGTTTCAATCTTAAAGGTATCGTACACGTTTCGTGATGACTCTAAAAATTAATGGCACTAAAAACTTACTTGGTAAGTGGTACAGCAGCTTTTGGTATAGTATAATGAATTTTGAGAAACTTTTCACTTCGAAGTAGTGCGGTTATGGAAAAATATATCACTTTTTATCGCCACAAGCGTTACGGCTGTGCAGATTATTCTTCCTGCCTGGACATAACCGCTCCAGATTTTCGATATTATCTAAAAAATGCTACCACCTTTTGAAATTTTCACAGGTTAGTTTTATGGTATATATCTACAACTTTTTTTTAGGATTGAAACAAACAGTGGGTTCCAATTACAAAACGCATACAGCATCTTTAATCCAAAAGGATGTGTTAGAATAATTTTCAGGCGTCAACCTGATGAGCTTATGCGATCATTAATGTTCTTGTTGACTTACAGAAAAAAAAATCAATTTAAAGGGACGTTTGTTGTTTGTTTTTGCTAGTTTGTGTTGCAGTTATTGCTGTTTTTGTTGTTAATGTTTGTTGGGGTTTTGGGGTGTTTGTTTGTTTGTTTGTTTTTGAAACTTCTGTGATGAGAGAATGTGTTTATCTCTTGTTTCAAATTATTATTTATGTATTTTTTATGTGGTTAGTTTTAATCCCTATAGCGCTGCATCGTGACAAAGTGTGCACGTTTTACAATGTAATGGTTCTTTCCCATGAAATATGCAAATTGTACATCGCGCGTGCACACTAACGCTACGGGTGGGCAAAATGAGGGAACATCGTGCCTTCTTGTTTGTGGCTGACGGTGGCGTGACGCATACGCATCTGTGTGTCTGCCTATAGTGCACATCTCTACAGCGTTTGCCAACCAATAGTGTCCTGTAAGCATGTGTGAATGTAATTGACACATTTCAAGGGAACTTCTAATTATGGGGGGACGTACAGAGACAAACGTTCTCCCGGGCTGTGAAAGTAAAACAATATAGATATATTTAAAAAGAAAAAAAAAGTAGTGATAAAGCCAACATCAACATCACAGTCATTATTTAAGGGTTCATGAACAACTTATAACTTTTGATAACATGTTTTCTTTTCCCCAAACAACTTCAGGAAGTGAAAATGCATATCTATAGTAACATGATCAGTTCGAAACCATGTTGTACTCCAACGTGGCAGGGCGCTTTTCCTTACAAGTCAGTTTTCAATAATTATGTGACTGCAGGGCGTGGGTTTCCTTTTTCATAATAAAAATGGTTGGTCCGTTTGGAAGGAATGAAACCATCAAGAAGACATGAACTTTTTACAGAGGGTTTTTACCAAGGGCCACCACTCGTAATGAGTCTTTGAATTAACAAATCAAAAATGTTATACTGGTATCCCCTGCGGTGATAAAACATTATTTTGTTTTCATTGATAATGTTGATTAATTGGGGTGGGGGTGTTTAAGGCTTTCAGACTGTTTAGCATCTTGGCATTCATAGATCCAATGCAAGCTGCCAATCCTGGTGAAAAGGTCGCCATGGCATTTGTTTGGCCGTCAAACATACTGCCAAAAAGAGAGGATATAATAGCCACGACCTTGGCCAGGTATAATCAAGCATCCCCCATTATCATAAGTAGGAAACCCACTGCCCGCACTCTTAGACAACCTTCATTGGTCAATTTGTTTTTAGAGAGACCAGACCCCGGGAACCTTGGTGCTCTACACGCGGAAGTTGAATCTGATTTACCCATGGTTACGCTTCCGTTGCACTTTAATTTTCTTCGTCGGGACCGTGTAATGTGCTTACCGCATGTACAGAATGGGTTTCAACGGTTTGTCGTTTGGGTGGATTATACTGAAAGTGTACTTTGAAAAATCAATGGCTAAAGATAATAAGATCAGAAAAAGTCTAAACTGCTGTCAAATTTGTATTCAAACGGGAAATATTAAAATTAAAACAAAACTTCACACTTTATCATGTGTATCTATAATTACATAGTCAGTTCCAAAGATAACGAAATCTTAATTGCAACAGCTACCGTTATTGGTGAACGAGAACAATGCATCTACAATAACAATGTAGTTTCAAACATAAACTTAAAAGGAAGTTAGCCAAACACTCTGATTTCACAATCATGCACGGTATTTCCCGAACCAGTCATTTACATGTTCGACCAACTAAAAAAAAATTGGAGTTGTTTTCGACAATTGTTGTGAAACCAAGCTATCATTCAGCGTGCAGAGTCATGCTGTTGCATTTCTTTTTCCGTGTTTCTTGCATGTAACAACTTTAACGAAAATGTTGTAATCATGTACATAAGGGGCCCGACTAAATAACCATCCAGCCTTTTTTTGATGTAGTGATTTCACGCAGAGATAAACAAGATGGCCGCCCCTGAGCCCCCCCCCCCCCACCACCACCAACACCAGTCAGAAATCTTGCACGTAACAACGTACATCGTGTTTTTGTTGTTGAAATGAAAACTTGATTATGCAATTTGATGCCAACCTCACATATTGATTGTATAGCGAGTTTGTTGACAACTACATTTAGATTAATCTATTTCCCGTATGTTTTATCCCTTACCATGGAAGCAGATGAACCGTCAATTATGGTATAAGTACCACCGTAAACCAAGAGTAGCAAAGCATTGCCATAAATTTCAGAATACACCCCAAATTATTGGTAATTGGAACCCACTGTTTGTTTCAATCCTATATAGTTGTAGATATGCCATAACACTAACCTTTGGAAATTTCATTTCAAAAGGTGGTAGCGTTTTTTGAGATATTGCCGAAAATCTGGAGCGGGTATGTCCACGCAGGAAGAATACTGCAGTAACGCTTCTCAGATTGAAACAAAAATTGGGATCAAAAGTGATACATTTTTCTATTACAGCAGTCCCTCGATGTGAAAGATTTCTTAAAATGCATTATACTATCCAAAGCTGCTGTACTTCTCATCAAGTAAGTTTTCATCGCCAGTAATTGTCAGAGTCATTACCAAACGTGTTGTACTTGCAATGCGTTCATAAACCAATCGGGACAATGTGGTGACTTATTTATTATCCTTATTCATAATGAAACAAACAGTTTTTTCCCAATTGGGCCTTATTTCTCAACAAGTAATTTTGTTTCGGGTCACGTTGAAAATGTTAGGTGTGGGACTGAAAACCCAATCCAAATATTAGGCTCTATACGAACTGTTAATCGGGCTAGGTTGGAAATGTTTAGGGAAGTCATACCAATAATTGCGATCGGAAAAACCCAATTATAGCCATTTTGAGATATGGTAGATACATTATTATGGCACTATATGGTACGGGTAGATCTGTTTGTATACACCCAAACCAAATATAGTGCACTCTAAAGTTTTAGACTGAAATTCACTCTAATCGATCGAAACTAGGGACAAAATCATCTGCAATTGTCACTAGTTTCAATCGATTAGAGTGAATTTCAATCTAGAGTAGTGTTCACTATTTCTTAAAAAGGCTAATGAACATGCTATATGCTCCAGTCCGTGTTGGGATTCGAACCCACGTCGCAGGAAGAATCATAAGTAAATCACTCAAATCAAGACAAAGAACCCTGCGGTGATGCCAGCGCCAGCGGTTATTTTCCAACTGTATAAATTCAAGTTAAAATACTGGCTTCATTGTTTTACTTACTTTCTGAAGCTGATTCCTCGTTCGCTGTTTGTACATCCGTATCAGGTGAAACACCGACAACAAATGTCCAGTTATTACCACTCTGTAGTGTGTCATATGTGGAGGATGTTTCCATTGTCGACGTCGATCTCTTGACCAAAGTGAAATAGATTATTTCTAGTTTTGATGATAGCTATGTTTAACTGGCTATCTTTCAGTCATGTTTATAATTGGATGGTTAAACAACTTGATCCACCCTGTGTGTATGAATGTCCAATAACCATTCCTTTCACATGTCTAAATAAGTCAATCATTTTAGAGTTGCACATTAGTATCTATTTGGTAACCATACACCGAATCACATATCAATTGTAGAGTTGGACCGCCATCGATTTAAGTGTTGTGTCGATAAGAAGGTCATCACCGAAGGCAATACCATTATGTTTCGGTCAGGGATTTCCCGTGAGGAGGTCATGGGACCTTCACTGGGTTTCATCGGGGTACTTTAGGGGCTTGGAGTGGTTTGTGGTGATGATTTCTACACGAACGTCACGACGTCACTTCCCGGATAAGTTTTGGCAGGACTTCAAAAATCCATGTTTATAATTTGTCAGCTTTCCTTCTCGTTTTAATTAATCGAGATGAACATTAAACAACGTTCAAAGAACTTATCTTAAAGGTTTTTAAGTTTTGTTTCATGGGAAAATGATCCGATGTCAAATGTTTTGGTTTCGTGTGTGTGTGTAAACTGTAACATTAAGAACAACGTGTCTTTTAAAATGAAACTATTCCATTAAACAAAACTTTCTACAATCATAATTAATCAGTTGAAACAAAGATCTGTATTTGTTCAATCCCCAGAAAAGAAGAAACATGTGTTTTTAAGAGATTGCGGTCTCTTCGTTTCAACATAGTCAGCAATCGTAAACTGCTGCTGTTAAATATCTGACTCGTTTTTAAAATTTTACTTTATAGTTACGGTAAGAACCAACCCCTGTGCGTCTGGAAGGAAAACGTTTAGCGAAAGCTGAACAGTGGTTTGGGCATAAGAAAATAATATGCACAATTATAATTCAAGAAAACTTAGCGTGAAAGTGTGATCGGTTTTCTGCCATCAAAAAGTATTTTTTCTTATATTTGTCAGGAGCCATTTTACTGCTTTGCACTGTACACGTTTGGTAATTACTCAAAATATCATTAAAAACTTACTTGGTAACGAGCAACGGAGAGCTGTTGATAGTATAAAACATTGTGAGAAACGACTCCCTATGAAGTAATGTAGTTTTTGAGAAAGAGGTAATTTCTCACTAAAATAATAACAACTTCTTGCAAGAAGTTTGTATTCCTATCTGAACGCACACAAATTTGTACAACAAGGGTGTTTTTTCTTTCATCATTTTCTTGCAACTTCGATGACCAATTGAGCCCAAATTTTCACAGGCTTGTTATTTTATGCATATGTTGGGATACACAAAGTGAGAACATTGGTCTTTGACAATGCCTTTAAGACCTTCCATAACTGGGACAAAGGGTACTTCTGTGTGCCTGAAAGAAGGGCATTTGGGCACTCGACGCAGGTATGGGTTTAAAATTGAAACGAGGGAGTAATTGGTTGCCGCCAATTTTACGATATGAATATGCAGTGACCTTGTTAATTCATGAGAAATCACGGGGGGGAAATACACGTCATCTTACACCAATTCAAGCAACAACCGGTCGGTTCATAACGCCATAAGGAAACATTACGGCTATTATGATGATATTAAAATAAGTGTGGGTTTTGTAATCATTCACTAAAGAACTAACATTAACTTCATTGGGAATTGTGGCTCGTTCTTGACTGACTTCATAATTTTCAAGAGAGTACATATATAACAAAAAATATATTTCTCAATTTGAAAACTCACTAATACTATCAAGTTGAGTGACAGTCTAAAAACGTCCAGGTCAAGATTGACTTGGTCCCGTGGGGCCTGACCCATTTCTGGGTCAGTATGACCCGGAAAAATAGTGTATAAATGACCCATAAATTGGTCAATGACGCAGTTAAAGTGTCATTTTTAATACCCTTTTCCGGGTCAACCTGACCCGGAATGGGTCAGGCTCCCTAAGACTCGGAATCCGGGTAAATTCTGAGTTTTTAGAGTGTATACCAGGACCAATCCTTCAAATTATTTATGTCTAAAATATATTTTCCTTCTCATCCAGACTTAACCAATTGGTCTGTCACTTTTTAAAGGGAACCCGCCAATGGTGTGATAATTGTCTATAGGCGTGCTTCAAGGGTTAAGTTAACGCTTCCCTTTCCATCTATTCTTCCCTTTATCAGGAAATGACATAGGATGTGGATGGTGGGACAAGATAACGAATGCAAACACGTCTAATATCAGTGTCGTCATCGTGAACTATAAAACAAGCCCCAATGGGAAAGGTAATGTTTAATCTATAGGAACACGTGTTTCTCTTCAACTGCAAGTATTTATTTGTGTCAATTAAAGAAAAGTATGGTGCATATTGTATGCCCCCCTCAAAAAAAAACCCCAAAGAAAAGAATATTAATAACAATATATATATTTTTTTAAAACAAATTTCCAACAGTTATTACCACAGCCCTAGATAGCGAAGATACACCATGTTTGCTTCCATCGTGCAATAAACACACCAAGCAAATCTTCCAGTTAAATTTACTTCAGATTTGGTGATCACTATCGATACACGTAAATGAAAACAACACAAAACGGTGCACGTTTAGGAAGTCTATGATAGTAAATGCGGGTATAACCATACTCAGTGCAACCAGTGAAACCAGTGCAATTATCGAAAAGAGAAGGGGTTCTCCCCGGTGTTCCTGGTTTGATTGGCTGCATATTGTGCCACAACACCTTGTAAACCAGTACGTGGTGCTATGTAAAGGAGCAGGGGCCGATTTCACAAAGAGATATCGACTAGTCTTATCTGAAGTTAGGACCAGTAACTGGTCTTAACTTAAGACTAGTAGGACTATAGTCCTAAGTTAGGAAGAGTTTTGTGAAATCGACCCCAGGTCTCATACTTCAGAAACGTAGCTCCACAATACCTTGCGGGAAAATACTGAATGTTGTAGTGCCTTGAGCGTCACTGAGTGACGAATTGAGCGCTATATAAGAAGCCACTATTATTACTCTCAAAATTCCAGGGTCAGAATTGACCGGGATTCTGGTTCCCTCGGGGCCTGACCCATTTGTGGGACAGGCTGACCCGGACAGTGGTTAAATAGAGGACTTTAACACGGATTTTGCGTAAGTTTGATCCATTTATGGGTTGGAACAGATTTTGGGTTAAACTGACCCAGAAATGGGTCAAGTCCACGGGACCCGTATCCATGGGACCACAGGTCCCACTGACCCTTCTTGGTACTTATAAAGTGGAACTTGGATTGGGGGTAGATTTTGTTAAATATACGGCGGAAACTTTGGAGAAAAAAAGGCAAAGTATAGAATATTTGAAGAGCACTGAAAAGCGCGGGATACGGTTGCTCTTTTCGAAACCAAGGCTTGGGCTTCGGCTCCGGCTTTGGCTCCGTCCACCTATTTGAAACCCTGTACCGAAAGTGCACGTTTTCAAAATAAACTTGGCAGAGTCTAATCCGGAGCCCGAGCCCAAAAACCGTAGTTTCGAAAAGGGACACTAGCTGTCAAGTTCACCTCCTGAACCTCTCCAGTGTCAGGAATCGCCTTCAGCAACATCCGGGAAATTAGTAAGAACACTGTCAGGACAGAGGTACACGGACACTTGTACTTCCCAATTAGGACTTCCCAACTTTATAAATGTGATGATTCCATTGGGCCCCGCTTTGGATGACGTCAAAGTATATTCCCCATCGCAGGTGTGTGATAGGCTGGGGAATATTGCATGGGAAACTTCAGGGATCACTTGATGAATATGGGGGAACATCAATATTTAAAGCTGAAACACATTCGTTGTGGAAGGAGTAAATTCAACCCAGCCCTCTTGATCTCTGTGAATCCTTGAGGGAATTGCACTAGATACTGTCTTCAAACGCCTTTTCCTGACTATGTCAGTCTTTTGGACGGTAATATTTCTCTAGAGGATTGATATAAGTATAATATTTGTATGAACTGAATAGTCAATCACACTGCACACAATCTTTAAGGTATAAAGTCATTGTGGTGTGTCTGTGGTCGAACGGTCTACTGCGGTCTACTGCGGAGTGTGGGGTCGATTCCCGGTCATGACACTTGTGTCCTCAAGCAAGGCACTTCACCATAATTGCTTCTCTTAACCAAGGTGTACAAATGGGAACAGAGGGTTGTGATTAACCCCGCTAATTCAAGCGGCATTGGGTTGTATACTCCCGGAAATTTCACAAAAGACGCCTGGATGCAGGTGATCTCTTGAGATCCACATTTTTCGACAAACTTTAATTGAATTCTAATAACAGGGGGCACTTCAAACGAGGTAATTTCGTAGGATGCTACCATTACCGGTACCATCTATAACTATTACCATTTAAAAACAAGTACCGTAGGCTTTCGGATACAAACATTACAACATTTCTTTTCGGGGTCATTACCAAAGTATGACCCTACTTTAACAAGCCCTACAATATTCACAAGTTAATAGCTTTCGTACTTTGAAAGGGTGCGTAAACCAAGAGCAAGAAACAATTTTTTGTTTCCTCTCCCCCTTCTTTCTTTTTGATGGAAGCCATCTACAGTTGACAAGGCGAACCATAGAATGATGTAGGCACTACTTCCATTGGGCTGATTAACTGGTTCCGAAGAAACTGATTTATTCCTTAAGCCATTGCACGCACAAGGCGTTGGCCTCTACCGTACAGGGATATTTTGACTAGGAAACAATGGTTAACAACTTTGACGAATTACAGAAGCAAATCAAATGACGTAAACCTCCATCAAATCAAATCAACTTGCGGTTTACTTTACATTGTCTTGGAATCGCCGCAAAATTGCCAGTCTTTATTATGTGGCTGAAGTTCCTGTCTTACATCAATATAGCTCGAAGGAAGTGCCCTTTATAACATTTTTGTATATTGAGATTTGACGAAATAATTACGGTCGAAAGATACAACGGTAACGCTTAAAGAGATTGCTCCATGGTCAATATAGTTTTTTTGAACCACTCATTTTCCAATAGAGTCCTTATGAACATTGGGAAATAGTTACTGAAACCTTCACAAGCGACTTTTAAAACCCTGCGTGACTTCATCAAAAACAAATCACACGGTGAGGCCATCGGTCAGTAGGCTACAGTCCGTTTGTATTTTGCGTGTAATTAATTTTTGTGGAGAACCCAATCAATTTCAAATGGCCCAAACCATTAGATATGGACCCTACTCACTTCATCCAAATAAACAACCAGGTCACTGCTCACAGCCATTGTACAAGTACACAGAAAAAACCATCTGGAAACCATATGGTTCATTTCACCCAGTAGTGGCTATTAACACCAAGGTCAAGCAACTGCTGTGCAATTCCTAAGGAAATTCCGGGAGAGCTGGTCATTGTTTGTTTTGTTTTTTGTGTGTGAAAAAGACCCCAGATGGTAACAAGACATTACCATGCTATTTGGCTAGGTGTAGATGGGGAATGCTGAAATTTTTAGATTACAAAAAAAAATGGCTGAGTACTGATTATTTAATTAAAACCGGACAGTGGATGGCAGTCCGATGGCATCATCGAGTGTTCTTAAAGTATCGTTCTTGATGATTTCACCCATAAATCAGCATTGCGTTGATACAAACCAATCTATGAACTTACCTTTAATATACAAAAAAAATACATGAAAAATTACAAGGACACTTTGCAGAATATGCGTGTTCCCCAATTTACAGAAAACACCTCAAGATAAATCTATATTCCCGCCATTTTTTTTTTTTTTTTGTGATAAGAGGTTTCCTTATTCGATTTCATGATACAACTTTCTTCAGTGTATTTCCTTGTGGATATGCGGTACTTAAACAAGATCCGTCTGACTTTTTACTACGAATGTTTGCTCCTTAGGAAGGAATTCATTTTACAAGTTCTTAAGGGTTAAGCAAAAACCCACATCCGCTTTCCACACAGCTGTTTACCTGAATCTGTCAGAGAGCAGTGTGACATTTCAATATGTGAATGTCATAAAGCAACTGACAGTCAACCTTTGCTGCACAGTATTTTAAAGATCATTGTCAAGCTTATGGTAAAATACACATTAAGATTAAGAGAAAGAGGAGTTGACTCCCAGATTTGACTCTCTTGGAGTCAAACGATGACCAGGGATCAACGATACGATACAAATGGCCCTAAATTTCAATGTTATGATTGAATA
Organism: Plazaster borealis; assembly: GCA_021014325.1. NCBI lineage: Eukaryota > Metazoa > Echinodermata > Asteroidea > Forcipulatida > Labidiasteridae > Plazaster > Plazaster borealis. Next base: position 12,844,634 of record CM037464.1, on the reverse strand, counting down.
GCATAATTTAGATAGAGTAACTGACGGTCAACCTTTGCAGCCTTCGATTAATTTATTAGCTGGTTAAGCTGGTTAAGCTTATGGTTATAATTATGGTAAAACATCAAAAGTAAAAAAGTTCAGGTCAGAATTGACTCTTTGGGAGTCAAACGATGACCTGGCATCAACAACACCGTACAAAATTACTCTCAATCTGTTTTCAGAATGCCGTTAAGCCAGAATGCTTTGTCACTTTAAAGGGTCTGGGGTCATGATGACACGCCCCCTCCCCCAAACAAAAATCATCTGACCTCTTGAACCCGAGAAAAACCAGGCCAGGTCAGAATTGACACCAAAACTTGACCCATATCAAATGACAGACGCAAGGTAAGGCTCCGTTTTAAAAAATGCGTCTGGGTTGATAATGATCCCCCCCAAACAAACAAAAATACATAAAAAAATGATCTGACCCTCTTAAGACTCATAATAGCACAGCCGGGTCAGAATTGACTCCTTTGCAGTCAAACCTTGACCCGGATCCAATGACAGACGCACGATCAGGCTCCATCCAATCAAGGTTTCTGGGTCACTTGAAAGAGTCTGGGTTTATGGTGATCCCCCAACAAAATTCCGACCCTCTTAAACCTCATTGTAGCACATCCCGGTAAGAATTGACTCATTTAGAGTCAAAACATTATTCGGAATTAATGATAGAGGAACGGCCAGGATCCGGCACAAAATTACTCTCAATCCGGTTTTTTTTTACAATGCGCAGTTAACAGGAAATCGGACAATACTAACCCTGCTAAATTTAAGATCAAAATAAATCATAACAATAAGTACACAAGATACGGTTAGGTCTACATAGCAGAGTTTACTTCACATGAAATCTTTACTCATTTTCATTCAAAAACGGGAAAGTTTACCTTATTAATATTAGGGGGGGGGTAATTGCCGAATTGTAAAGAATTTTCTCAAAACTCTCGAAAATAGCTCACTGAATGTAACAGCGCTGGCTGTCCTGATGAAGTGGCCTATACCCCTACCCCACGTAGTAATTTATTCACAAAAGGGGAAAGTATACCAATTATGATTTACACGGAAACTTAATTCCAATGAATAAACACGAGCTCGGATATAGAGAAACTTTCAAGTGACACAGAATCCTCGACTGAACGACCAGCTAGATGTGGTAAAGGATTCAGCAAGTGTGTATAACGGTAAAATACTCCTTTAATCTTCAAATTGTGATCCCCGGGTGCTGATTTTCACATCCGATAATCACAGGACGCCGTTGACAGCTTCGTAATGCCACCGATGGCATCGGGAGACTGGGTTCAAAAGTTCGCTCACGTCAACAGAAGTACAAACTCAAGTCAGAGACTGATTTTCAAAAGAAACTTTGACACACGTCTATCAGATTTTACGCCTTCGGCAACTTCGAGGAAAAAGCCAATCTTTACATGTATTTAGAATTACTGGTAACGGGAAGGGAAGCATATATAACTGTAATAGGCGTTTCTACTTGAAGGATGGAGAGGGGCTGGGGTGGGGTGGGTTCTAAGACGACGACTGGGCAGATCAAAGGAAGACACTCCCCTTCCCTCCCCCTCCACCCCACCTATTTGACGACCCGGTAATTCGAGGACTTATCCATGTCCACTTTGTCTGGAATTCGTTTATATTTTTAGAGACGGACCCCTTGGTATTGTGCACAGAAGCGAACTAAAGGATGTATCGGTCTGTCACACAACCCGGATCCCTTTGGCTAAGATTTCCAGTGAAGGGAAAAAACATAGTCTTTGCACCCCCCCCCCCCGCGCCACTGGGTAACAAACAGTGCAAAGACTCATCAACTCTAAGCAGGTGTAGTCGTCTAGTTCGATTCGAAGCAACGTAATGTTTTCGTTACTTTTATTTGGCGATTAATATTATTTAATATGTAATGTAGGCAAGATTTGTCCTGATTTCCTGATTGTCATTCGAAACCCAAAGTATTTATACTTATCAGGAACACAATGCTATTTCCTTGTTGTTAAATTCAAAAAAATTACAGCTGTCGGTGGACACCTCTTTTGAATTGTGACCCACATGCTGTTATTCTCCATTGTTATGTAAGATTCGATTTACAAATCTACGGAGCTCTGGAAGTGCCATCCAACTTGTTGAGATCCTGAGATAATTTACTGCAGGATGATGACGACATCCCGTGATATCATCTCGGGATGACGACATCTTGAAAGGAGAATGTTGTCTTCAAGATATATTAAATATTGCGGGATGACAGCAACCTGAAAGTATAAGATGCGCGACTATGTTTCTTTCTTCAAACTGTTCATATTTCCATTTAAGAATAATTTATTTAAACAAAAATTCATACATGGTTTAGGGCTGCTTCATAAGCGACCAGAGATCGAAATGTGGGAATATTTTTTAAGCTTAACATTATAATAAATAATTGGGTGAAAAGGAAAATAATGATGAATCAAAATAAGACCAACAATTTTAAAAATTAAAAAGAACATACGTATAGGTTTGAAAAACAGGGCCCAATTTCACAGAGCTGCTTAAGCAGAAAATATTGGTTTAAAATACGGTCTGCTAAGCAGAAATGAGCAGGACACCATTGTCAAGATGTACATGTGCCATGGTAGTTGTGCTGGTAACCTTATTCTGTTATGCATAATGTTAACATGCTTGGCTACTTCTTGTGCGTAAGCAACTCTATGGAAAAAACCGGAACTGAAGCAAAACAAAACAAAACATAACAATGAGCAAGTTAGAATAGACATGTTGAAAGTAGATTAACAATCAACTTAAATCTAAACCATACTGAACATCAACATTGTTACTCTTGTTGTCTATATGGATACAAACTAAACTGATAGATCAACTTTTGCGCAATTTTTCCGGGTTCACAGTACTGAAAGAAGGACGACAGCTGTGGTACATAGATATTGATTTAAATGTTGTTTCCGATCCAAAGGGTTAGAATTATTCACAACTTCAAACCAATTCATTTAAATGCATCGTACACGTTTGGTAATTGGAGCCTATTGCTTGTTTCAAACCTATATATTTGTAGATATATACCATAAAACTAGCCTGTTAAAATTTCATTTCAAAAGGTGGTCGCGTTTTTGAGATAATGCCGAAAATCTGGAGCGGTTTATCCACGCAGAAAGAATAATCTGCAATTGGAATACACAATCTGAGAAACGTTGCTGCAGTGACGCTTCTCAGATTCAAATTTGTGGGCATAAAAAGTGATATGTTTTTCCATAACCACAGTACTTCAATGTGAAAAGTTTCTCAAAATGCATTATACTATAGCTGCTGTACTTCTTACTAAGTAAGTTTGTATTGCCATTCATTCTCAGAGTCATTACCAAATGTATACAAAAGGTGACGTGGAACCGGCACGCACCCAAAGATATGGCTAGTGTACAATGCAATCATCAATTGAAAGCGTTGACCCTCGACTGATACCCAGTCGAGACTAGTCGAAGAGGAAAGTGAGATCGAGGTAAGCTGGTGTCCGATAGCCCGGGGCAAATTGTGCCATCCCACCAAGAGTCATCATTAAGCTTCGGGGAAAACCAGCCATCAGGTCCCCAATGAGAAGGCTGGGGCAATTTGCAATTCATGATGATCAAGAATGTATTGTACCTTCTTCGGGGAAATTTCATCCAGGATGGTGATCGTTTCCCCTATTACATGATTGAAATGTCAGTTAAAATCTAGAACATATTTGATATTCAATTGACACATGGCTTTCTTTGTTGATGTTTGATCTTCGTCCCACCTGGCCATCCATACTGTTTTTCCATATGTTGCTTAACCCCAGGGGCAGATCCAGGATTTTCCAAACGGGGGGAGGGGGGGCGTGAAATGTGTTGCAGGTTGGGGGATGGGAAAATGTGACCATTCAGTACCCCCTCCCCCCGCCCATACCTTAGGGTCAATCTTAGATGTATGTTTCCGATACCTTCTGATGACCCTGGTGGGGGGAAATGGGCCTTCCACCCCTAGGTTTAATGTCCGTAGACCCTGTTTTGTTGTTTATTTATTTTTTTATTTTTTTCGCGGAACCCTCATACACCCTCAGTGTTTTTAGTCGACCTTTTGCATTTTCCTGGGAGAAAAAACATTTGAATTCAACATTTCCAGGCATCTTACCTGAATTTTTATCAAATTGACTATGTTTTATTTTTAATTGGAGAGAGATGCAGTGCAATTGTTGGTGTATCTGGTGAGTTGGTTTTTGTTTTGGATAAATCACAGTTTTTGTGTGTAAATATCAAAGTTTTCTGATTTCATAAAATTGGCGTTAACAAAGAAAAATTGACAGAGCGGGACTTGAACCTATGACCTCCGGATTAATGCCGGCGCTCTACCAATTGAGCTATCTATCCCTAATGTTGGCGGTCTCCCTATTTTGTCAATATCTTTGTTCAGGGGTGCCAGTTCAGAAGCCATTCAACCTGTAACTGCCGTATAGCCAGGGATCACACCCAATATTTTGATACAACCTGGAAGCTGCAGCAGAGGGATCACCAACAGAGGGCTAGATAGCTCAGTTGGTAGAGCTCCAACGCGTGAATCAGGTTCAAGTCCTGCTGTAGTCAATTCTTTCTTTGTTCAACCCCAACTTATTTAAAAGTTACCCAGACAGTTTCCCTTGTGGTTCATTACTTGATATTTGAAATGAAAAGTCACATCCCTTTTAAGGTGTGCCCTCTACTGCTGCTTCCAAGGTTGTACCAAAAACTTGGGTGTGAACCCTGACTATCCGGCAGTTCCAGGTTTAATGGCTTCTGACTGGCTCGCCCGAACAAAGAGATTGAAAAAATAGGGAGACCGCCAATGTAGAGCTAGACAGATCAGTTCTTTACAGTGCCGTCACATTAATCCGGAGGTTGCAGGTTCAAGCCCCGCTGTGGTCAAGTTTTCTTTGTTCAACCCGAAAAAAGGAAAAAAAATACCCAGTCAGTTTCCCTTTTATTACTTGATACTTCTACTCTAGCTTGAAGAATTTGTTCTGTAGTAATATACTTGTATGTGTTTATTGCAGTGGATAAAAATGCTCATCGATGCAGCACGTGTGAATTTGACTGTGAACCAGAGGCGAACCGGGTGCAGGCCTACTCGCTACTTCAGACATTGTGCTGGGTAAGTCATGTTATGTAGGTTTGTCAAGGTTATTTTGAGCGTTTATACCTCGGTGAGTTTTCACTGGGTTTTTAAGGAGTTATTTACAACTCAGATTGCCATTTATAACGTTGTTTATCCCCCCCGTCTTGCCCCACCCCTCCTCTTGCCCCTCACCCAAATGAATCAAGACATTGCACAAATGATTGGTTCAATACATTAAAAATAGTCTTCCCCCAAATGATGTCGTTTCCCCCTGCGTGCCCACCCCCTTGTACATGTCTGGTTAGGCCGCAGACAGTACATGTAGTTGTTCATGTAATACTGATGGTGTAACTAGACATTTTCATTTGGCGGGTCGGGGTAGGGAAACGGGGGCAAGGACTTAATTTGGAGGGGGGCCTTTTGATGTACAGAACCATTTATTTCTTTATTTGTTTTTCAAATTTCGTTTCAGGGAAGGGGTGGGGGAAAGGGTTCTGAGCGGGTTGCTACCCCCCACCAGCCCCCCGAGGGGGCAAATACATGGGGGGGTTGATTTAACGAACCATTCTTTTTTTTTTCTTCGATGGGTTGGGGGGGGAAGGGTTGAGATTAGGGGGCTCCCCCATCTTCCCCCTACCCCTACAATTATTACAATTTAAACAGTCCTGAATAATCAGAGTAATTTATGTCTATAGATGTTACAATCATGTAGTAATCAATAAAACATATACAGATTAATAGTATACATGCTTTTTTAAGTAATGTAAGCCAAACCACGTACACAGTTGCTCGCATTTGAGGAACTTTAAAAGTTCAGGTTTTTTTTCCAGTTCTGAGTTACAAGGAACTTGATTTTAAGCCAAAGAAAGTGATAGGCGTTAATTTACTTCGGATAATTTGACAAGACTGGTTTACTAGTGTTCTTGGCAACGTATTCAACACCAGTTTCCTTAAAAATATTTTCAACATGAGCACAAAACCAAAGGAATCAGAGTCTCGACGTTTCGCAGTGTGCTCCACAATGTCTTCAACAGAACAAGCAGAACACATGTCGAGTCCAGACTTTATGTCAATCTGAGTTCTTCTCAGAATCAACATCTCTCATAAAGGATATTTTAAGCACATATAGTTGTTATGATATAACATATAATTCGGTTCTTATTGTCTATACACCATTGGTTTCAGGTATAATGTGATACTGTTTCCGCATACGGCTAATTAGCCCAGTTGCAGTTTCGCTGTCATTTATTGATAATCGATTACTTTAGTTAATTGAAGCATTGGTTGATGCGTCAATGCACTTCAAATGAAAACTCATGGGCTGAGTAAAATAGGTTTTACTGACGAACAAATCGAGGCGTATCCATGTTGTCTAGTATCTAATGATGGATACGGTGTACTGATTGGGGAGGGGGTGTCAATGATTATGTGATGTGTGCAGTCGTTAGCATCTATCAAAGTTCGCTTTGGAGCGCTTCCGGTTTCTTTGTCATTGTCATCTCGTGATGCCACTCAACATGGTTTATATAGTGCAATATTTATCCAACCTACACTGCAAAAACGGGGGTGTTAAATTGACACCCTGGGTGTTGTCACATATAGATACCGAAGAGAGAATCAAAATGTACACCATAGGGTGTTAAAATGACACTAATTCCTCCCCTTAAACTGTCTTGTACGCTGCAGAAACGATAATACTACGAAATGAAAACATTTTACACAACAGACAAGTCGACCTTAATAACAAAGTGTCAGTATATAGCATTTTGGCAACAATGACACCGTTGTTCATATAAATGTACATTTAATCTGACGTTCACTGAATCCACAAAAAACCCATACAAAAAACCTCGATTACATAATATTGATTGTGCTAAAAGAAAATAGTACAAACAAAAACCTTAAGATAGTTCAAACTTAAAAAAGGAAAACGGTTTACAAAATTATAAAAATTATCAAAAATGAAACAATGTTCCGATAGAAACAAGGTTATTGCATGAACAGACTACAGTGCTAGTTGTTTCATAAATTCAAGGAGCCATGTGTACCCATCTCTGTTTTAAGGCCCTAAAATTCATTTGAGAAGATTATGAGGTGAGGTGGGGGTTCCTAAGGTAAGGTGGTGGTGGTCAGGGGGGGATGGTTGGCTGGAGTTCGTCTTGAAACTCCATCCACCGCAAAGCCTCAGAGATTCATCTCATGGTTTGCTTTTGGTGGTGTACCCTCACTGGTAGCACGAGTCCATCCGTACCAAATTTGATGGAGGATAAATTTGTGGGGTTTGGAGGTACTAAAGTGCACTCAAAAAAATTCCATGTCACCATTTTTGGATCAGTATGACCCGGAATCAGCGTCAAAATGACCCATGGAATGGGTCACAAACTGAAGCAGAATCCGAGTTAAAATACATTTTGTTTAAACCACTTTCCGGGTCAGCCTGACCCGGTAATTGGTCAGGCTCCCTGGGACCTGGAATCCTGGACAAATCTGGCCGGAAGTTTTCAGCGTGTGTGGAGTGTACTTTGGTGTATTTAATGTTTAATGCCAAGAGCATAGTGTCAAGGCTACAGTGCCAAGGTTAGGGTAGTGCCAAGCCAAGAGACCGCACCCCTTAGCCCTTCAAACATCCCAGTACGGAATGCTTCTCTGCTACAAAGAACATTGCTGTTACACTTTTTACAACCACTTTAATTAACTTCAACTTATTGTATACAATTGGGCTTTCGCCTATACAACAAATTTGGGCTTTCCTAAGCATAAATCATTAGCAAAACATTAATTAATTACTAATACTGTTTAAAAAGAATATACCAATAGTAGATATAAAAGTATACAAACTGCACAAGCCATTGTGTATGCTGAAGGCACCAGCGTATTTAATTTAATTTAAAAATAAAACGTCCAACAAAATTGCACATTATCTTGCTTTAAACCATGCAACCTGTGGCATCACATGTGTACAAAGAGCCACAGAGCATCGACTTCCTGCAGGCACAATGTGTAAACAGCTCATCTGAGGAAAGCAACATTTTATGAAAGTTGCACCATACGATTGTTGTATACACTTTTTGCACAAGTCAAAAATTGTTCAACTGTTGTTTAAGTGGTGATTGTGATAAGGAAAAATGTACACTCCATTTCTTATCATGCATCTAGTTTAGTATCTTGCCTGCCAGGAAATGCCGTGGAATGTACAAGGTCACTCTTTTTTCATAAACATGGTCGCATGTTCGCACTATCTAAACCCTGTAACCGATTTCCGATGTCACATTATGTTTCAAAATAGTTTGTAAAACTTTACGATACCTTCATAGAATTTCAACTCCATACTGACAATGCAGCATTCGATCCGTTCATGCGGTACAGCTTGACCTGGTGATTACATCCACTCTATCAATTAATTGTAGACTGGTATTACACAGACTACTGTGTACCATCTGGAAGAATGCAGCCAGTAAATGGCCGGGCAGGAGTACCAGCGAGAATTTCATTTCAGAACTGTAGCGTGAAAACCATCAGGCAGAATTGCGCAAAATCTAAACCACCGAATAAATCCATGTTACAATTCACTTTCTGTGGACATCTTGATGCAAACTTTACACAAGAATAACAATAAACTGAAATCTAAAAAAATAAGAAATGTACACCCCAACCTGAAGACCCGATACACCCCGGTGATTATGACGTCATGTTATGACGTACGTATGACGCCGCCTAAACGTATCAACTGACGTCTTGTATACGATGACCCATCTTCTTAGTGACCTTTTTTATCATGAACCAATCTTTGCGGTCAGAAAAATAAGAAGGCGTTCAGGAAGAAGTTAAGTAAAAATAAAATAATGTTCACTCCTATTTTAAACAGGTTTACTAGTGACACATTTTATTTGTGTTCGTAAGCTTCTTTTATTTTGTCCGAGCAAAAAGTGTGTTTCCTCTAAAACAAGGAAAGAAGTTGTTCAGTGAACAATCTACATGGGTTTCAAGTGCATCCGTCTTCAGGCATCTATTTAAAACGTGTGTATATAGACCATGCACATGGTGTAATTTTAGTCGGGCGCCCTCTCCTAGCGGTCAAAAGGAGGTTGTTCATTGGCCAATCCTGTGCACCGTTGACCTGGTCTTGGCATTGGTGCCCCTTCAAAAGTTTCCCATAGTCTTTGAGGTTTTCAAATGGATGTGCTCTTTGCAAACATGAAAAAATGGCCTTGCCCTCTCAAAGATCAAATCCCAGGCCTGGGGACATACTAAAGTAAAGTCTGTCAAGAGCCAATATAGCAAACAAGGCCGGTGTTTATATCCAGAGTTTGGGTACATGCCAGGCTTGCCACCGATAGTGTTAATTATTCTAAGTTACAATCTTCCCAAATAATCATCACATATTTACTGGTTCTGTAAAATAAAACCACCATATTACAAACAACTTAAGGCACTTTTGTATATTCCCTCGCTGCACTGAATTCTACGAAATATACACATTTTTACAAGGGATGCTGTATGTACAAAAATAGTTTTACAAATTTATACAATTAAAAAAATATCAAAAAAATAATATTAGCTTGCGAGCGAGTTCTACCATACATTTTCTTTTCCAGTTCAATTCAGGAAATTAAATTCTACTCCTCGGCGAATGTCAGTATGCAGTAAAAGATTCTTCTATCGATTGGCCTTAACTGGAGACTTTTACAATATTTACAAGAAATCAAATTTTAATGTAAATTATTATTACACTAGTCTAGACATTGAAACTATAATTGCCTCATAAAATGTGCTTTCACCCATCATCAGCTTAGCCTAGTCTTCCTAGAAGCCGTTTACTCTCGGCATACGACCCCAATGGTCGAAAGGGCATGATTAAGAGCTGGAGACGAGAGACCACGCTTTCAAAATGAAATTCAGAAGTCTCGTTTTATCCTCAAAATCAACGTCAAGTCTATGACTGGTACACAATTTTATGAACTCAGAGACAGCGGTGCATATTCTGCAAGCATACCAACCAAAAGGGTCAAAGTTGAAGGTAACTAACAATGTCTAGCCGGTATTTGGCAATGCTTTCCTTTACAAGCATTATAAAGTAAATGAAGTGACCATTTTTCTGGACAGACATAACGCTGGTTACTGGAAATCATTCCTTGTTTTGAGCTTCAACTGTAGTTGTGCTTTGAACCTTTTCGCAGGTCACTTTAGTCCAAATCTTCGTAATCGTGGCTCGACTCTTTCCTTAGGTTTTGCACAGCCAATAGTTGTGGTGTTTCGTAGTTCGTTTGTGTTTCCTCCGACATTGACCTTTCAAAACTGGCGTCGGATACTGCATCCGGGTCAAGTGTATGGTAAATACCAGCATCGGATGGTCTGGCTGACGACTTATTTGGAGTCTGATAATCAGACTGGTTGGGTGCTGTCGGTGAGGGTGCATTATTAACTCTCTCTGGGAGAGGCTTCACAACGAGGTTGTTGGGGTGGCGGTTGAGCAAGCTGTAATGTTCACTCGGGTTGACAGCTTGGAAGAATGGATTTAATTGGTGGTTGGTTGTCGGGGTGTCGTCACGTGACATATCAAACTGCGCAGAGAGCGTGTCGTATGACGACAGCGAAACGCCGTCACCCTGAGACGGCGCAGCCGTGCTGTACAGCGATGCTATGTTGTAGTTGGACCCGATCGAATGAATAGATGGGGACGTGTAGTTGACGATACCAGGCGAGTGACGGGGCGGAAGCTGGAGGAGCGGGGATTTCCTCTCCAAGTTGTCGTAAGTCGAGGACGGTTTCAGGAGGGCGCTGTTCATGCTAGGAATGGAACCTATCGACGACGTGCTGTCCACCACACTGCACGTACCGGACATGAGGTCAGTGACCTCGTAAGCAAAGGGACCATGGGCAGCCCTTTGCATGTCGATGGATTCGTAGAAGTCGTTTCTTGGTGAGCCACTTGGGAGAGAGTTGCTCCGGCTGAAGTGAGAATGCTTCCCGAGGAACCCTTGCTTCATCCGGTCTCCCTTATTACTCAAGACTCGCTTCTCTCGATCCCCACCGTCAGCTTTCATTTCAATGGTCTCGTAAGATTCGAAGCTTGGTTTATTCGGAACCGTCTTGCTCCGTCCGCGGTTGAGGAAAGGAATTTTGTTCGCCAGCCATCGACCGTCGACCACAACGCCACTCTCTGAGCTCCGTGGGGACGTCTGCCTACCGACGTCGCTCTTCTCCATGCCCATGGTCCGTTCCTCCTCGGAGAGATACCGCACTGGGGCTTTCCTCTTGACACCGTTGGTCGTCGGTTTGGAATCTGGTTTGGCGTGGATGGGACAGTTGTAGGCCGAGTTCAGCAGGCTGACTGGTCTCTTTCTTAGTTGTACATCTCTTCTCCTGCTTAATTACAAGGGGAGAAAAGAAACGGACATTGGATGAGATTTTATTGTAAACAAAAAATAACTATAAAAATATATTTGATAATCAATCACATGTGATATTTTAAGCAAAACCTGTCGTCTCAACAACCACTTTACAGTTTTTTAAACAAACTTTCTCAGTTTCCTGAACAA